>NW_024121410.1:5145045-5207136 GCF_016745375.1 Pimephales promelas
ACAGAAAACACCAGGAATAAATAATAAATTTACACAATTATGTGATATTAAGATGTTTTCTCTCAATTGTTAACGATGCTAGATTACAGTCACTCACGGCAAGGCGTACCAGTCCTGAACATCGACTAAACGAAAATGAAACTTAAAGGTGAAACGCCTGCGCACTTAAACTAATTAAAGTTACACAGCCAAATAGAAAAGATGCTAACTGCCTTGTAAGGATATAACATATTTCACTAAATATAACATAAATATACCCATTTGGAACATGTCAGTAAATGTACACACTTATTTTCTCAAATACACTATAACATAATGTTAACATCCATCTCTAAATATATATTTTTGAATCTCCTCTTAATATAATTATATATATCTCACTAGTTCCACCTACTGGAAAGTTCTACACCTCCCACTTGGTCTACTGATTCTGGAATCCAAGTAGGCCACCATAAAACACACATTGTCATTGATGACATTATATCCTTCTTTACCGAAACACACTACCAGCCTTCAGGAGGATGGTAGTGGGAGAGTCTTGATCCTTCACCGAAACACACCATGGTGGGGATCCCTTTCCAACCGAAACACACCATGGTGGGGACTATTTTCCAACCGAAACACACCATGGTGGGGACTATTTTCCACCGAAACACACCATGGTGGGACTACTTTACTGTTCCTCCACTGGAAGTAGAACCACCAACCTCCTAACGTCCCTATGGAGGATGGTGAGAGATAGTTCTCCATACCTTGGGTTTTCTTGACCTGTCCACCAAAAACTGGACAGCTTCGGCATGTTCTCACCCTCACGTCTCGTACTACACCTTTCACATCAGGACACACTTCCACGACTCGACCCAGCCTGAACTGGCCCCTCAGCGCATTCTGGTCAGCCAACCAAACCAGGTCCCCCGCAGCAACATTTCTAGCAGGTGCGTGCCACTTCTGACGTATGTAGAGACCTGGACCTGCCAACTGGCTCCCCGCTTCCAGAACTTGTCAACTCGATTTGGATTGCTCTCAACCGCACAAAAGGGTAAGTGGATACTGAAACCCTCGGGTCCCCAGTGGGTCCTGAGCGACCAAGCAGAAGAGAGTTAGGAGTGATGACTTCCACAGTCTCATCTTGTACCTGGGCCCTGGCACCGATTGGTCTCTCATTTGACAGGTTAGCAGCAAGGTACAGGAGGGTTTGGAACTCTAACGCTGTCAGGTTACCTTCTTCGCCAACACTGCTTAACGCTCTCTTGAGTACACGGACAGCTGCCTCAGCTGCACCATTTCGGTGGGGAGAGTCCGCCGGGTGAAACACCCACATCCAATCAGTTCCCACAGCTGCCGCCTTCTTCTGGACCTGATCCTTGTCGATGCCACTTAAGAACTCATAAAGCTCCTGTAATACTGGTCTGGCGCCCACAAAGTTTGTCCCTTGATCCGACCAGAGCTTTCTTGGTGACCCCTGAGAGCAGTGAAGCGCTGGTATGCTTTCAGGAATCCTTCCGTCGACAAATCTTCCACAATGTCAGCATGTACTGCCCTCGAAGCCATACAGCTGAATACTACACCCCAGATTTTCATCTTTGTTCTTCTTCTTACATTATCCTTAACAACATATGGTCCGAAAAGGTCCAATGTTGTATATTCAAAAGGTGCGGCTGGTACAGTTCGTTCGAGGGGAAGCTCACTCATCACCTGTTTACACATTCTCGCTTTGGTCTTTCGACAGTGCATACAGGAGTCAATGACTTTTCTGGCAATCCTTGGTCCCATCACCACCCATGCTTTAGACCTCACCTGGAGGAGTGTGCCAGCAACACCCTCATGGTTAACCTCATGGGCTTCTCGTGTGAGAAGGGTGCTAATCCACGCATTGTAAGGGATCAGGGGAACACCGCATCTCCTTGGGTAATGGTCTGGACTCTACCATAGCATTTTAGGAGCCCAGAAGCTTCATCCTTGCTGACAACAAGTCTGTTTAGCATTGTCACAGGAAACGTAACTCCCTTCTGAGCGGCTAGGCACAGGTCTTGGAATGCAGCTTTCGTTCCTTAACTGTCAATACTGCCTCCCACTTTGCTGGTATTGAGGTCCTGCTTGCACAGGCCAACCACTTCTTCACAGCTCTGCGGACATAACCAACCACCCACAAAGCTTAGCTAGAGAACTGCACCTTGTTGGTTCAACTTGGTCTATGAGCATAGCTCCCCACAGCGTCTCTGCTTCTTCAGACTCAGCTAAGGTCAATTTTCCATTTTCTGGAGACACTGAAACCCTGCTTATTTCATCTGTAGCTATTGGATCTTCACCACCAGGACTATCGGGATTCAACTGCTTCTTGGCTTGAGTTCTGGTGAGGACTGCTGAAAAGGCCTTTTCCTGGAGTTTACTCACCACCTCCCTAGCATCAGCTGCCACTTCTGAAGCAGACTTCATGGGCCAATCCTCGACTGGACTAGACAGGAACTTGGACCTTCCTGCCACAAAGAGTTCTCATCTAAAGAATCAGGAGAGCACCCCCTTGTGACTAAATCAGCGATGTTGACTTCGCCAGGGATCCACCACCAGTCAGTTACGGGTCCAGCCTTCTGAATCTCTCCGACTCTGTTCGCAAAAGAATGTTTGGAATCCGTAACTCTCTCTCTGGATAGCCCCCAGCACCGTCTGACTGTCGATGAAGTGGTACCACCTTCCCACGTTTAACCGTCCATGCTTCAATATGTATCCCTTTAGACGTGTAGCGAAGACAGCTCCGCATACCTCAGCTTTGACAGCGTCACCTTTTGGTTGAGGGGGGTTAACTTGGCTTTCGACTCTACCAGACGGATGACCACACCATTTGACGTCTCCCACCGCAAGTATAGTACAGCGCCATAAGACTCACAGCTCCCGTCAGAAAACGTGATTCCCCAGGGTGTACCCCTCCAGTCAGGGGGTGTGAGGCTCCTGTGGAATTTAATGCTACTCAAACGAGTGTACTCCTTGAACAGTTCAATTGCCTTTCCCCTGAGCTCGTCAGACAGAGGTTCATCCCAGGTGTCTTTATTAAGCTTGCCAGCTTCCTGGAAAGCTCTTCTCACAAGGATCACCCCTTTCTGCTTCACAGGCGTAACTAGACCGATCGGGTCATACAACCCGGCGATTTGGCTCAGTAGGACGCGACGAGTCAGTGGGTTCGGTGTCTTTACTTCCACTTCCTCTTCAGTGAGGTCAATCTCAGTCCTCATCTTCTTCTTCCTTCTGGAGAAGTTGATGGAGACCATTACAAAGAGTTTGTCCTCCTGCACGAGGTAACCAACCCCCAGAGCTTTGTTATCTTCCTCCCTTAGTTGGTTGGGCAAAATCAGAGTCATTTGCTTGGACTCTGCCCCGTCCGCCTCCCACTTTGACCAGACCGAACCCAAGGTTTGAGGTAAAAGCCTCCTGCTTTCAGTATTTTTTCTACTCCTGCTTGGATCTTGTCTAGACAGCGTGGGTCATTGTGGGACGTCAGGAGGTCATCTACATAGGAATCTTCCTCGATGACTCTTCTTTCCTCCTTCATCTCAGAGAACTGGGGTAACTTTGCGGTCTCCCGCATGGCAACCTGTGCAATGCACCCCGCTGGTTTGTCTCCCATGTTCACTCTCACGACAGCATAATCCTCAATTTCATCCTCTGGTGAGTCTCTCCATAGAAACCGATGCACATGGACCTCTTGTTCCTCCAGCCAAACCGAGTTGTACATCTTTGTGACGTCTCCAATGGTGGCATGTCTTCCTTCTCGGAATCTGAGGAGCACTGCTCTGATGGGATTTAGGACGTCTGGGCCTTTGAGCAAAATGCTATTCATGCTTACGCCCCTAAACTCCTGGCTGCTGTTCCAGACGAGACGCACCGGCGTAGTCACTGAGTGGGGATTTGGAGCGGTTAAGTGGCTCACCCACCACACTGCACCTTTCCAGCTGTCCATCACGTCTTTAGTGAGCTTAACAGCAGCACCTCTCCCCACCATCTCGTGGACTTGCCTTTTGTAAGCCTCTTTCCACAGGGGGTCTCTCTCAAGCCGCTTCTCAGCCCTCAGGAAAGTTGCTTCCACAGCTTTTCGGTTGTTGGGAAGAGAGGCTGGGTCTTCCTTCCAGGGATACTTCGCATCCCAGTGTGGCTGGTTGCTGTGAGCGTCTCCCTCCCTGTAGGTTAGACCTGCCTTTATTATCTCCAGCTCTTTCTCATCAGCCAAAGACATCTCCTTCCCTCCTGGTGAGCACTTTCCGCAGCGACACCCTCCACAGGTAGGGTCACAGGCAGCACCGATGCTATCCCATTTTAGCCACTCAAGGATTTCTTTATTGCACACTGCTGTCATTCGAACTTCTACACTGCTTTCTTGCTCCAAGTGGCATCCTGGCCTTCCCACGAATTGTTCCTTTACTTTGACGGCTACAGACCTCATTGAGTGAGCAAAGTGCGTCTCTGACTGCCATGTGGTCACTGCCACTTCTTCAAAGAGGTCTGGATGGACACCACTCACAATCTTACCAAGAGGACCATCCCACAACACCAGGTCGCCGACCCTTTGCAGCCTTTGTGGAGCTAATCGACCTTCTCGAGTACTGATCAATAGATCGATCTTCTCTGGGCGGGCCAGTTCTCCCGGCTTAGTTTCAGGGAAGAACTGCTCTAATCGCTCTGATCCCACCACTCGATCCACTTTGGCGATGTCTTCCATCCCGTAGCAGATCATCTTATGAAGTTTCAGGGTTCCTCTTGAGGTCCACACCTTTATTGTCACAAGATACCTTTTTGTATCAACCTTCACCTTCATTGTGCCGACACCATACACGACAAGGGATATTGGTTCACCTGTCAGTCCAAGCCTTTCTGCAGCTTGGTGTGTAATATAGTTTGTGTCAGACGCGAGATCGACCAAGGCTCCAAGACTGTCTCCCCTCTTTGTTGTGACAGGTACGAGCATCATGAGGACTGGATGTTCTTTCAAGCCACTTTGTCCTATCAGACTCTTGCCAGAACACACTGTTGACATTGCCTTGTTAGTGCAGGCTTTACGCACAGCCTGCAACTGGTGGGGAGTCAGTCCCAACTCTGCAAACACAGCCTCTTGCTCCTCCGTCGGACCACGAGGTCCCCTCTTTTCCCCTGCTTTGTTTTCCCTCTTGATAGCATCCTTCTCAGCTGATGCCTTAGGGCAGAGGAAATAGTGGTGGTCCACTGGAGTGTTGCTTTTCTTACACTCCTCCTTACGACAAAGGAACTTTGAAGTGCAGCCACTGTCTAACCCGTGAACATCTAAGCACTTTGTACATGCTTTCGCCTTTTCCAAGAGAGATTTCTTCTCAGACAGACTGGCCTTCCTGAAAGCTTTACAGCGAAACAGTTTACCTCCATGTTCTTCATTACTACACACAGGACATGCTAACTGCTTGGAGTCTCTTTTGACTTCACTCGCCGTAGTCTTAGTGAACGACTTTTTCTCTTTCCATCTGTCACTTGGTTTCTCCCGGTAGCTTGATCGCTCAGGAGTATTAGCAGGCCATGGCTTGCTGGGCAGCAACTGCTCCAACCTCACGAGCAAAGACTTTTGGTCTTCCAGAAACAGCAAGAGCCTGTCAAAACGGTTTCCTGGGTGGACGACATCAACAGGGTCTCTCACACACATGAGCCACTCTCTTTTCATGACATCAGGGAGTTTGCTCTCTAAAGACCGTATCACCAGCTGATTTTGTAGAGCGTCTGCACACCCTAGGTCCATGAGGTCCAATGCTGCCCTCTCCACCGCTAGGATCAACTCTAACGTCTCTCGTGGCTGGTGGTTCTTGACAGCAGGTCGTGATTGAAGCTCCAACACAATCTCTTCTGCCGTTTGTGCTTTGTCACCATAACGGTTTTCTAATTCCCTGAAGATGTCGTTTGCATCTCTGCAGCGCAACAGTCTGAGCTCACTTTTCACAGACTCGTCAATACTGTCTAGCAAGTGAAGTTTCTTGCATTCCCTTGACCCTGTAGGTTCTGCCTGCATCTGGATACTCTCCCATTCAGCCTTCCAACGCCAATAGTCCCTCCTGTCCCCGGAGAACTTAGGCAAGCTTATTGGTGTGAGCCTTATTTTTGGTCGGGCCCATTGAGAGCCATCATCTCCACCAGCGTACAAACCAGAGCTGTTGTATGGCATGCTACTCCCTTGTCCCGTGCTGAGATAGACGGGTGGGGCAGTGCGATCACTCATTAGTTGTGGTGTGCTAGCATGTGTTGGAGGTCGGGCGAAACTGACCCCAAGTCCACTATCAGCCCGCCTTGTCTGCAGGTTGGACTGTAACGTTCCTTGGGGGGGTCTGTTCGTGGTAGATGCTACATACCTACTATGAGGTGGACTAGTGGCAGAAGCAACTTGAGCAGCACGTGTAGAGATGCTTGGTCTGTCGGAGAACATGGATAAAGGAGCACCTGTAACATATGTGGTTCTTTGGTAGTCAGTGCGCGGATTAATGAAAGTATGCTTGGTGTTAACAGGTGGAGTAGCAATAGCAAGGCTTAGTGGTTGAGAAAAGGTAATGTTATCTGCAGCTGTAAGGCTGTCGATATTTGTTGTGACAGGCCCACCAACCACATCATCTTCGTCCTCGTCCTCCTCACCTCCATCTACATCATCTTTTAGTTCTGTACGGTTCCTTTTCATGACCTCATTCTCTCGTCGGCATGTCCACTCATCCATCAGTTGCTCCTTGTCCTCTTTTAACGATAAAAAGAGCATCCACTTCTCCTTTCCAAGTGGCCGATAGTCTCTCCAAGTGTACAAAGCCTCCTTGAGTTCATGGAGTTTCCTATCCAGCTTACCACTTTCGACCCCTTGTTGCGCCCATGGCACTATATTACTTTTCCCGAGCGCCTCAGACTGATCAAGAGCAGACTTGAACTGTTTTACAAGAGCGTCTATGTCCGGCCCTGCATACTTGGACCATAGGATTTCCATGATCTTGCTTTCAGTTTCAAAGAACCTTTGCTCACTGGCATCTCTCTTCGCCAGGGCGTCCTGCAACTCACTGTCATCACCAGTAGGGTCTGTTTGGGTCTGTGCATCAACATATTCATTACTGACATCGAGGAGTTTGTCGTAATCATCCTTCAATTTCACTAACTCTTCTGTCAACTCAACTTCACGTAGACGGCCAGCACAAACGTTAAGGCGGTTTATCCGTATTGTAAAATTTCGTTGTGCATTTGAGCGTTTCCGCTTTAAGCTCTCCAGATCTGACTTATCATCTGCCATTTTGTTCTTGTATTTATATTCTTACTTCTTCTTTCTTTTTATTTATTTAATCTTATTTCTTTTTTGTGAACAGAATCCGAAAAATCACCTTTTAGCAAAATGACTCGTTCAAATGACTCGTTCAAAGGAATCGTTCTCGAATCGTTCATCCGTGAACAACACAAACGTCTTCGTCAGCTGTTATGGCTTAAATCGGCGTTACAAAGTCACTATATTAGCCCCGCGGCTGTCATCATTATCCACACAGTCTTACTCACGGTTGTGGAAGTTATTCAGCCCTTCAACATGACTTCAGCTCCTCCGTTGTAGTAGTTTTGTTGACGGCCTCTTCAGAATCTGATTTTCCGATCCCGGCGTCGTCATCAACAACGGCTCTCCTCCGCTCAGGTCCGTGTTCTCTCAAGCACGGCTCCGACGACGGTTTACAACTGTCCAGTTCTCTACTAAACTACCTACTATAGCTCAATAAACTCCCCACTGGAAGGGTTTCAGGACAAATACGGCGGATACAACTCAAGTCACTGTATGAGCTTTTATTTTTCACACACAATACTCATACACAAACTAGCCTGAAAGCTACTGCTATGCTAGCCTGTTAGCTGGATTAGTGACATTATTAGTTAGGTTGTAAACCTGAAATGAAACAGAAACACCAGGAATAAATAATAAATTTACACAATTATGTGATATTAAGATGTTTTCTCTCAATTGTTAACGATGCTAGATTACAGTCACTCACCGGCAAGGCGTACCAGTCCTGAACATCGACTAAACGAAAATGAAACTTAAAGGTGAAACGCCTGCGCACTTAAACTAATTAAAGTTACACAGCCAAATAGAAAAGATGCTAACTGCCTTGTAAGGATATAACATATTTCACTAAATATAACATAAATATACCCCATTTGGAACATGTCAGTAAATGTACACACTTATTTTCTCAAATACACTATAACATAATGTTAACATCCATCCCTAAATATATATTTTTGAATCTCCCTCTTAATATAATTATATATATCTCACTAGTTCCACCTACTGGAAAGTTCTACAGTGCAACAATGGAGGCTCTAGACCCTTCCAGAGCTGAGATATCGAAATTCAAAATTTCGACCAGAAAAAAAACGACAGTGTTACCCCTTACGGGTTTTTTTTTGGGGTGAAAAATTAAGTATCCCCAATCTTCTCAAAACTCTGGATTCTGATAGAGGGCCATGAGACATAGACCTGAGTGCAACAATGGAGGCTCTAGACCCTTCCAGAGCTGAGATATCGAAAATCAAAATTTCGACCCGAAAAAAAAACGACAGTGTTACCCCTTACGGTTTTTTTTTTGGGCGAAAAATTTAGTATCCCCAATCTTCTCAAAACTCTGGATTCTGATAGAGGGCCATGAGACTTAGACCTGAGTGCAACAATGGAGGCTCTAGACCCTTCCAGAGCTGAGATATCGAAAATCAAAATTTCGACCCGAAAAAAAAAAACGACAGTGTTACCCCTTACGTTTTTTTGGGGGGCAAAAAATTAAGTATCCCCAATCTTCTCAAAACTCTGGATTCTGATAGAGGGCCATGAGACTTAGACCTGAGTGCAACAATTGAGGCTCTAAACCCTTCCAGAGCTGAGATATCAAAAATCAAAATTTCGACCCGTAAAAAAAACGACAGTGTTACCCCTTACGTTTTTTTTTTTGGGTGAAAAATTAAGTATCCTTAATCTTCTCAAAACTCTGGATTTTGATAGAGGGCCATGAGACTTAGACCTGAGTGCAACAATGGAGGCTCTAAACCCTTCCAGAGCTGAGATATCGAAAATCAAAATTTCGACCCGTGAAAAAAAAAAACGACAGTGTTACCCCTTATGTTTTTTTTTTTTTTGGGGGGGGGGGGGGGCGAAAAATTAAGTATCCCCAATCTTCTCAAAACTCTGGATTCTGATAGAGGGCCATGAGACTTAGACCTGAGTGCAACAATGGAGGCTCTAGACCCTTCCAGAGCTGAGATATCGAAAATCAAAATTTCGACCCGTAAAAAAAACGACAGTGTTACCCCTTACGTTTTTTTTTTTTGGGCGAAAAATTAAGTATCCCTAATCTTCTCAAAACTCTGGATTCTGATAGAGGGCCATGAGACATAGACCTGAGTGCAACAATGGAGGCTCTAGACCCTTCCACAGCTGAGATATCAAAATTAAAAATTTCGATCAGAAAAATAACGACAGTTTTACCCCTTACGTTTTTTTTTTTTGGGCGAAAAATTAAGTATCCCCAATCTTCTCAAAACTCTGGATTCTGATAGAGGGCCATGAGACATAGACCTGAGTGCACCAATGGAGGCTCTAGACCCTTCCAGAGCTGAGATATCGAAAATCAAAATGTCGACCCGAAAAAAAAAAACGACAGTGTTACCACTTACGGTTTTTTTGGGTGAAAAATTAAGTATCCACAATCTTCTCAAAACTCTGGATTCTGTGAAAGGGCCATGAGACTTAGACCTGAGTGCAACAATGGAGGCTCTAGACCCTTCCAGAGCTGAGAAAACGAAAATCAAAATTTCGACCCGAAAAAAGAACGACAGTGTTACCCCTTACGTTTTTTTTTTTTGGGCGAAAAGTTAAGTATCCACAATCTTTTCAAAACTCTGGATTCTGATAGAGGGCCATGAGACTTAAACCTAAATGCAAAAATGGAGGCTCTAGACCCTTCCAGAGCTGAGATATCGAAAATCAAAATTTCGACCAGAAAAAAAAACGACAGTGTTACCCCTTACGTTTTTTTTTTTTTTGGGCCAAAAATTAAGTATCCCCAATCTTCTCAAAACTCTGGATTCTGATAGAGGGCCATGAGACTTAGACCTGAGTGCAACAATGGAGGCTCTAGACCCTTCCAGAGCTGAGATGTCGAAACTCAAAATTTCGACCCGAGAAAAAAAAAACGACAGTGTTACCCCTTACGTTTTTTTTGGGGACAAACAATTAAGTATCCCCAATCTTCTCAAAACTCTGGATTCTGATAGAGGGCCACGAGACTTAGACCTGAGTGCAACAATGGAGGCTCTAGACCCTTCCAGAGCTGAGATATCGAAAATCAAAATTTCGACCCGAAAAAAAAAACGACAGTGTTACCCCTTACGTTTTTATTTTTTGGGCGAAAAATTAAGTATCCCCAATCTTCTCAAAACTCTGGATTCTGATAGAGGGCCATGAGACTTAGACCTAAGTGCAACAATAGAGGCTCTAGACCCTTCCAGAGCTGAGATATCGAAATTCAAAATTTTGACCAGAAAAAAAAACCACAGTGTTACCCCTTACGTTTTTTTTTGGGGGCGAAAAATTAAGTATCCTTAATCTTCTCAAAACTCTGGATTCTGATAGAGGGCCATGAGACTTAGACCTGAGTGCAACAATGGAGGCTCTAGACCCTTCCAGAGCTGAGATATCGAAATTCAAAATTTTGACCAGAAAAAAAAAAAACGACAGTGTTACCCCTTACGTTTTTTGGGGGGGGGGGGGGGCGAAAAATTAAGTATCTCCAATCTTCTCAAAACTCTGGATTCTGATAGAGGCACTGGTGATTCTAGGGGGTCAGGGCCACCCCTGAAAGCTCATTGGCCACCCCTGTGGCCACCCCAGATCTGATAGGTAGTTGGTCAAGTTTGTCAACACAAGAAACAAGAGAAATGCTGTCAATCAATGGTGACAGCTGATCAACCGATTTAGGTCCAGTTTTACCTTTTTTAATAACACAGTAATAGTCACACTGAGGCTCTGAGAGCTGATTTCTGCTCAGCAGACGTTTGGCCATGCAGGTCAGGTTACTAATGAGATGCGCACGCTGGCTGCTGCTCTGTGAAACAGGTGGACAGTCTTGCAACAGCAACAAATACAACGATAAAAACGTGGGAATCTGTAGATTGAGAGGTATGGTAATTTAATGTTTAGTTATATTGTAGTTCCCTGTGAATGTGTAGGAAAATTGAAAAAGTCGAACTACACTGTACTAGCTAGATTAGCATCCTGAGAGAGTGCAGACGGTAAATAGGACGCGTGCAGCTCTTAAAGGTGCCACACCTTATTTCCACTCATACATCGCCATGAAATATAAAACGCTATTTTCTGAAAGACAGATGGTGGTTTTTGCAGTTGTGTGTGTTCAATTATAGCTAATGTTATATTTTTCGCCAACCAGTGTGTTAAATATAGTGTGACAGTAGATTTAAGTTAAAACACAAAAAAAAAAACAAGCTGTGACTTATTTATTTGCTCTGTGGTTTAAGGGGAGTTTAAAAAGGACTTTTTGTTTGTGTCAATTAGCTCATCTTCACAGTCCACATATATTTTTAGAAGTTTAAATAGGCAGAGTAAATTGCATTAAAATGGCACAAATGTCATAAGTTAAATTATGAAGAAGCACCTTAACTATTTATAATTTTGAGTCTTAACTTTTTGATTTTAAAAACGCATTAATGTATGCTGAATCAAAGCCAACGTTTCAATTTATACTTTCATCAAGGCCTTGGACATGAATACTGTCTGGGTTGAAAAACACTTTTTGCACATTTTCATACATCACAAGGCATCCTAATGAAATTATTCAGTCATCAGGCCACTCTCTGTGTTACCTGTGTTTGCTTTACTTATTTAAGTCCCCTCTTGTGGTTAAATAAAAACACTCCTGGCAAAGAACAAACTAAGAAATTCAAATTCCAGTATCTCTAACAAATTATATCTAAGCTAAATAATAACATAAACTAAACATGTAAAGAACAACAAATATTTTGTTTTTTTCCTCACAAACTTAGTTTTTTCTTTTGCTTTTACAGATACACTTTTGAATAAGGTCCTATCTTTAAGCATGTTGGTTTGTCCTGTTGGATTTCTGTGTTTTCATGTAACCACAAGATGGTGCCTCAATTAGTAAAGCAAACTCAGGTAACAATACAGGTGACACAGATGATGAGCTGACGACCGATACATGTTATTGTATAGGATGAGTTAAGAGCAGTTTAATTTTGCTAATCTAATCTAACTTGTGAGATGACAAGGACTTAAATCCACTACAAGAAAATAGCTCTTAGAAAATATTTACCTTATCCTGACCATAATTACTGATTAAAAATAGACATGTTAAAATAACCAGAGATACTTGAGGACTGTCTGTGATTGGTGGTTAGGACTGTTTTTAACAGGATAGACACTTTTATTTGACAGTTATGAGAAAGGAAATCATGGGAGAGAGAGAGGATGTGACATGCAGCAAAGGACCGGGATTTGATCCATGGTCGGCTGCGTATCGCATTTAACTTCGCTATGCCATGGCCACCCCACTCTAGCTTTGTGTCCCATCTTGGCCACCCCCCAAAAAATGTCCTGGATACGCCACTGCTCTCCACTGGAGCGTGTTAACGCAAACGTGTAAGTTTCACGTTTGAGGGGGTTAAACCGTGACATCTACACATTTTCCAAAGTGGACTATTTAGGCTGCTTCATTAAAAATGTGACATTTAGACGTTTTTTTCGCCATGGATCGAGGCAAATGAATCCTTTTCACCTTGAAAATAATAAATGTTTTTTGCATTTTAAATAATAGACCATTTCTCAGTGATCGTCAATAAAACAAAATTCCATTTTTCTCGGTTTAATGAAAACCAATAGGTCGTGATGGTAAGTTTCAGTTTAAGTGTAAGTTTCACGTTTGAGGGGGTTTAAACCGTGACATCTACACGTTTTCAAAAGTGGACCAACGTTCACGTCTTGTCGTGATACCGGAGGGGTATTCCAGAAAGCAGGTTATGAGTACAGTACTTAAGTACAATTTTGAAGGATCTGTACTTTACTCGAGTATCATTTTTGGGGAGTACTCATGACTTTACTCAAGTATATTTGAGAGTGAAATATTGTACTCTTTACTCCAATACATTTCTATCCATAACCATGAGTAAAAAGTAACTACTTCTAAAAAAAAAAAAAAAAATGGAAATAAGAAAAATCTCGGAAACCCTCAAATTGTTGTTTCCCTCTCAAACGTGATTGGATTGTGCAGGATCCACTGATTGGGACAACCTATCAGCAATCACCTTCAGCTTTCCGGCAAAGTCAACTCCATGGTCAGATTTGTATAAGAGACCAAACCATGGACGGACGAAACCAATGGATGAAGATGCAGCAGGTCCATCCCGGGAATGTGCCAGCCCGTGGCCCCACCTCGCCAGACTATTTAAATTTTTCTGAATTTTCTGAAATTTTCTTAAATGTTAAATAAAGCAACATGGTAAAAAGATGAATACGACTTGATTTTACTTTCAATTCCTTTTACATTCTCCAAGGTATTGACTTTAACATTTTTCATAACTCCATGTAGGACGTTTCTGTCCATAAATGTAAGCACTGTGGCAGTTGTAATGCAATATTTAGAAAATGTACTTTTGTACTCTTGATACTCTAGTACTTTTAAAAACAAGTACTTCAGTACTTTTACTCAAGTAGACATCTGACTGTAGTACTTTTACTTGTACTTGAGTCAAATTTAGCAAGGGGTATCTGTACTTTTACTCAAGTAATAAAGCTGTGTACTCTGTCCGCCTCTGCGGAAAAATAGACATTACTCATTAGGCTGCTTCATTAAAAACGTGACATTTAGACGTTTTCTTCGGCGCGGATCAAGGCAAATGAATCCTTTTCACCTTGAAAATAATAAATGTTTTTTGCATTTTAAATAATAGAACATTTCTCAGTGACCGTAGGCTACATAAAACAAAATTCCATTTTTCTCGGTTTAATGAAAACCAATAGGTCGTTATGGCAGAGGCGATTGCGTGTAGAATAGGTCAACACGGGTATCTCTCCACTGGAGCGTGTAAGTTTCACGTTTGAGGGGGTTAAACCGTGACATCTACACGTTTTCCAAAGTGGACCATTTAGGCTGCTTCATTAAAAACGTGACATTTAGACGTTTTGTTTCGGCGTGGATCGAGGCAAATGAATCCTTTTCACCTTGAAAATAATAAATGTTTTTTACATTTTTAACAATAGACCATTTTTCAGTGATCGTCAATAAAACAAAATCCCATTTTTCTCGGTTTGATGAAAACCAATATGGTATAAGTTTAAGTTTCAGTTTAAGTGCAAATTTCACGTTTGAGGGAGTGAAACCGTGACATCTACACATTTTCCAAAGTGAACCAAGTGATTATTTCACGTCTTGTCGGCTGGAGAAATGTTGTTTTGGCCACTTTGTTTGATAAAATCACAACAATTTAATGTAAGCAAGAATGGGATTTGAACTCAGGTTTTCTTGATTGAAGCCCAACGCTTTATCAACTGAACCACTGAGTCTGTTAAGTTCAAGGGTTTATTGGATGGGTTTTTATTATAGGTTTGGTTTTATTTGTTGGAAAAATAAATATAAAAATATAATTTGACACAAGAGGGCAGTATAGCCCTATTTATGGTTTTGTTAAACCGTGACATCTACACGTTTTCCAAAGTGGACCAACGTGATTATTTCATGTCTTGTCGTGATACCAGGTGCGGCTGGCTTGACCGTGTATTTTCCACGTGCGGCCCACTTGACCGATATATATATATATATTCCTGGTACCTGCTAATAGGAATACCCAGGGCCAGGTTCCCTACAACAGCATTAACAGAGTTTAGAGGTGAACATGGCAATTATTTTGTAACCTGCTCTCTGCTTCCTGTTTATATGTTGCATAAATATGACTCAAGAAGTTTGACTTCTCTAAGTCTAAGGTAACTTTTCTTGGTGTGTCTAAATGACAAAAACACATTTCTGCATCAGATAAGAATTTTTTTTCTTTCTTTTTTTTTTTTTTACAGGAAATATTGCTTGTTCACAGAGTGGCCTGGTATAAGAAAAAAAAAACTTTTTAGCTTGTTGATCCCTTAGCAGGCAAGAGTATCAGAGACACACCAAAAAAGTGACTTGTGAATTGAGCCCAAAATGAGAGTTCTCAACGTCTTCGGCTTCATCTTGTTTTCCTTGAATTGTGCCCAATGTCAAGGCAAGTGATTTTTTTGTTGTTGTTATTTAATTAAATGTCTTTTTTTATTGACTTAAATATAAATGTCATATTATATACACTTCCCAAACTGCAGCTTTAGAGAGTGTGTCGACTAGGTGTTTGTGAACTTCAGCATTTAATGTACATGACAGTTATGTCTTTGTGTAATTTGTTTGTGCTTCCCAGAATGTCTTCAAAAGGACATTACATTTGAAAACAAAGAACCAGTTTTGAAAGCTTCATACAATGATGGTGAAACAGTGAAAGTGAACTGCATGACAGGTTATACTGGCATGTATAAATTAAAGTGTGAACAAGGAGAATGGAAGACAGTCGTAGAGCGACCATGTGCAAGTGAGAAAATGGACAATATGATGACCACACAATTTTATTGGATATTAAATCAATGTCATTATGCATGCTGAGTAAAACTTGGTTGATTTCTGCAGAGAAAAAATGTAGTCATCCAGGGGACACAGCAAATGGTGATTTTAAACTTAAAGAGGGGTCGGAGTTTGTTTTTGGAGCAACAGTGTTGTATACTTGCAAGAAAGGGTAATTGTGTTTAATGCTATTTATTCTAATATACGTATGAAATGTATTCTACCCCTTTCACACTTTTTGTACTTGTAAAAAACATTGTGTTCACAGGTTTGAAATGACAAGCAGAATCAATCTGCGTACCTGCAGAGCTAAAGGATGGGATAATACTCTCCCTGTCTGTGAGGGTACGCTTTCTTGAAAGTCACTATTTTCCTTTTTTGTCTCTTGATTTTTCTCCATCATATAGTGACCCGCTACATTATTCAACAGAATTATAATTTCAATGATTAGTTTCTTTCTTTATTTGTTTATTACCTAGCTGTGAAATGTCCAGCCATTCACACAGATGGAGGTGTGACTGCATCGGGCAACACAGACATGGGAAGTTATGGTGATGTTATTCACTTTGAGTGTGTATCTTCTGACAAAAAGATAGATGGAAGTAGTGAAATTCACTGCAAAGAGACGGGCGAATGGAGTGACACTGTTCCAACGTGCAAAGGTTCATTCCGTTGTTTAATTGATTGTTTAATCGTCCATTGATCACAAATTTCTATGCTTTATTCAATGCACCAATTTTCTTATTCCTCTTTCCTTTGCTTTTCACACAGAGATAACATGCAAAGCACCTGTTATACTAAATGGTCATGTTGAAGAGAAAACGAAAGAATACCAGAAAGATGCCATATTAAAATATGGATGTTCTGAAGGGTTCAAGATAAGAGAGGGAATTCCCAGATGCTCTAAATTTGGCTGGACTCTGAAGCCAGAATGTGATGGTAATGCACCATTATTGTTACATAATAAACTAATCATATGGGAAATAATACAAAATCCTAATCCTTATAATAGTCTATCCATATGTCTTTCACTGTGCAAAAAACCTGGTAGCGTAACTGGAAAAATATACAATGTAACATTCTAAAAATAGACGAACCCATTTAAAATTGCAAATTAAGCATAAATGAACATATCACTCAATTAAATTAGGTTTATTTTGAACACATTTTTGTTTTAATTATCGAAAAATTAGTTTTTCCCATAGATTAAATAAAATGTTTGTCTGATTTTAGTTTAATTTTTTAAACAATAAAAGGTTTAACTTGATGAATGCAGTCTGTGCACCAATTTGTAAAACTTGAGGAAATGGAATGAGATTATTTACTTGTATTCCTGACATGCTGTAGAAAGGGTCCAACTGATGTTGATTTTTATGTTGTATTTGAAAGGAATGAAATTTCATTGAAATTGTTCATTGACTGTTGAAATGTTTTGCTATGATTTTATATTTTATTGCGGAAAATTGTGAAATAACAGCATTTGCATGCAAAGTGTGTGACACATAGCATTATTATTCAACACAGTCTCATGAAGATGCGTATCTATACCACAAGTGTCATTTCGCGTGGCATTTATACGCCAAAAATGTTTTTTCGTGTATATGGTAGGCACTAAAAAACCCTGGGTTAGGTTCAGGGGGGAGGGGGGTGGGGAGTTCGTGCGTATTATACGCAAAAAAGTGCGTATCATATGTACGCGAAAATCGCGTGTCATATACACGCAAAAACTGTTTTTGGCATATAAATGCCACGAGAAATGACATTCGTGCCATAGATACGAACTTTCATGAGATCGGGCTGTATTATTTGGTAACTACAAATCAGCAAATAACCACTTACTACTTACAAAAAACTACTTGCTACTTGTTTAATTTTCAGATAATAGTTTAACAAATATATCTTAATGTTCTCAAAAGAGAAAATGTCCCTATTGTGCCTATAACTCTATTAATGGGAAGCTATATATTTTTATTTATTTATTCCAATTTAGGATTTTTATTTTTTATTTCTCAGAATTATTTGTTTCCTGCAAAACACAAAGCATGCAAATCCAGTTTCACATATGTGATCTATTTTTACCCCTTATTTCCATATAATTATGTCTTGTACAGAGGTAACTTGTGAGCTTAAGCCAACCACATTTGGAGTTAAAAACATCACACCAGAGGGTAAAACTGTGTTCAGAGCTGGAGAAAGAGTGGAGATTACCTGTGCTGAAAAATACTGGATTTTTTTTACAAAAGAAATCACCAAATCATTTAAATGCCAAGATGATGGGAAGTGGGATTATAAGCCAGCTTGTCAGGGTAAGATTATAGAGAAACACTTCTGGATTAGGATCTGAATTTACTGCATGCTACGAAATATAATGTGAATATTGTTTCAGATATTAGATGTGAAGTTCCATATGACCAGCATGTGTTTAGCCCACGCTATTACTTCAGTGGAGATATGAAATTTGGAGCAAAACATGATTACGCTTGCATGTCTGGTTATGATCAAATGGCAGCAGAGGCCACATGCACACGAGACGGATGGACACCAAAACCCCTGTGTGTTGGTATGTTCTGACATTAAATCTTACAGTTTGTGCATATAGTATGAAGTTAAATTAGTATGATGAAATTTTTTATCTTATTATTTTTTATTATTTTTTTTACAGTAAAAACGTGTGCAGCACCAGACATCGCAAATGCAAAGATTGTTGGAAAACAGAGATCAAAATACAACATCAATTCAAGAATACAATATAAGTGTGATCCTGGGTTTAACCCAGAGCAGCCTGTACACATCACCTGTAATGCCCAGACTGAATGGACAGGCATACTGCAATGCACTGGTATGTTAGTTACGTATGATACAATAACTTTTTTTCTTTTGATACTGCTTGTCAAATGGAGAAATGTAATAATAATATATTATAAAGAAGAATGCATCCCAGATCTCCTCAATATAGAAAGTCATTTTTGAAAAACATGTACAAATTATTATATTAATAATGTGCATTACATTAATAACATGTTCTATGGTTTAAGGCCATAAAAAAGCAATGTGGCTGATATTGAGATTTTTAATGCCACATTTTCTTGTTGTTGAAAATAGTCTATGAAATAAAATAATACCTTTGCTTTGCCTTCAGAAAACTGTGGGCCACCACCAAATGTCGACTTTGCAGATACAACAGAAATGTCAAAAAATGAATACAATTCAGGGGATAAAGTTGAATACAGCTGCTTTGATAAATACACACTGGATCAACAACACCCCTACTCCAAATACCTGACCTGTGAACAAGGGCAATGGGCAGGGCATATTAGGTGTTTAAGTAAGTATGAGCACGCTACATCCATTATATGTCTCAAATACATGTTAAGCTTTTCTTACTGTACTATTTATTTATTTATTTGCGAGTTTAATGTAATCTTGTAGATGAAGTTGTAGTTCTGGTTCTGATGACTCAATGAATATGTTGGGTTTGTTTCAGAGCCCTGTTCAGTGACGGTGAAGGAAATGAATAAAAGAGGTATACAGCTGAAATGGGGTAAACAGAGAGATATGCTGTCACCACATAAGGATAAAATCAAGTTTGTATGTCAGAGAGGAAAATATCTAATAGTCAATGAACTAAGACAAACATGTATTGATGGAGTGATGGATTTGCCTGAGTGTGTGTAAGCACAAGGAGAATAAAATATCACTGATGTATCACCTGTACTAATAAGGCTTTCCCCCCCCCCCAAATCTGTTTATCTGTTTTAGAATTTTTGCAATTAGAACTTAATAAATGATAAAAGCAAAGTTTAAATTGCATGCATGAAGACAATGTTAACTTTTTTAAATGCCAGCTAAATGCAAAAAGCCTGTAAGACAGAGAGAAAGAGAAAGTTGCAAATAGTTATCATTTTTTCTATTACGCTGTCATGATTCCTGTCTTGTGTGGACTTGTGTTATTTCCTCTGTGCCATGTTTTGTTGTCTTTTATAGTTTTCTTGTTGATTAGCTCCCGATTCCCAGGTGTGTCTGGTTTGCCAATATATCTATACCCCAATGTTTCTCATCTTCTTTGTCTGGTGTTGTCCTTCTATGGATGTTATGTGTGCACTTGCCAGTTTTGTTTGCCTTCTTTGCACACGTCTGCATTTATCAGTTTTGCCTGGATTTACTTTTGTTATGTTTGTTTGAATAAATGTTTGCTGCAGCTGGATCACACTCTCGTTCTTTTGAAACCACCGCCGTTACACACACAAATACGAGAGGAAAGAAATACATGTGTTATTAAACTCTTTTTTTCTCTGGGTTTCCTTTTGAGTTCTTTGAATTTTTGAGTTAAAAATTAAGAAACCAAAAGAAAAGTTAAGAATTAGAATCTAAAAGGATATTAAGATAGATTTAATATGTGTTACAGGCATGCAAACTTTGGGCAAAATAAAAAACAAACAAAAAAACACAAGTGGTTTTCCCATTTTTTTTAATTTTCATCATTGGCATAATGCAACAAAGATTATTAAAGTCAACAAATTTCAATAATACTTTTATTAGACCTAATAGTTTTTCAGACAGTCACAGTTTCAGATATTCAGATCATATTAGATGTTAATTTGAAGAAGACATACAAATCTTATTATTACTAGAGACTTTTAACATTAATAAAGGATGTCTCTTTTTGTGAAATAATTCAATTGTTCTGGAATATTTGGAAAAGAAAAACTGAAAACCTAAGCCATTGTTGGGATGTGGCCATGACATACTGTATATAAAAATGTTTTGTCAAAATTATGCTTTCCACTCATCAACTATACTGAAAGCAACAGTGAAAGCTTTACAGAGTTATATTGAGTTCATTAAAACACAAGTTGTAAATAGCCTAATAATGCAGCTATTCAGTGTAATTGGTTAAATAAGAAAAGACAAGAGCTGAGTTTTGTCCTACATGAGCAAGTAAAAAGAGCATTGATAAGATCAAGATAATGTTCTATAAAATAAATGGATACTACCAAGTACTTTCTTTTTTAACCATGAAAGAAAACATGTCCAACAAAAGATGATGTGTTCTCTTACATCAGATCCCAGAAATGAGTTAACTGGCAGGAGACTTTTATAAACAATTATAGAGCTGAAAGTTGTGACCTTGACTGTACTGTTCTTGGGCCTAATATGACCAGATTTATATGAAGTAATTTTAGAATGTATCAAAAGTAATTCACTTCCAATGAGTTATCATCATTGCTTTCCAAAAAAAAAAGGAGACTTTGGGCTGCAAAAACAAAAACAAACAAACAAAAAAAAAACTGGAGACCAGTATCTCTGTTGTGTCTGGACTATAAAGTGTTTAACAAATAGACTCAAGCAATGTCTAGATTTGTTGATCAAAAATGATCAAAGATATTGCATTTCTAAGAGATCTATTAGTTTTTTTCTTACTGAGATATAATTGATTTCAATCAACATAATAAGAATGATTTAGGGGTGTTGTCATTGGATCAAGAAAAAAGCCCTTGATTATGTTGATCATGAATTTCTATTAACATTTTTAAAGAGTTATGGATTTGGTGATCTTTTTATTTTAAATATCCAGTTGTTGTATTGTAATGTTTATGTGATGATGAAAGTAGGGGTTTGGTTTAGGTGGTCCGATACCTGTGACAAGGCAAGGTTGTCCAATTTCTGGACAAATATATAGCCTAATTATTGAACTTTTATTATGTAGATTGAGGAGGAATTTAAATTGAACTTTAATCCATCATGTTAATGGTCATTCTGTGGTTTTATCAGCCTATGCAGATGGCATTACAGTTTTTATTACAGGACAAGAAGAAATTGGAATTTTAACAAAAACTATTGAATTATTTTTATGATTGGTAATTTGGAACATTTTTCACAACTTCCAGTAGGGTTGCAATGGAGGAAAGATGGATTAAAGATTTTAGGAGTTTTCTGTAGGAAATGAACAATTTAAAAAAAAAAAGGTTTGATAGAAAAGGTGCCTGCCCGACTGAAGTGGCGATGGCTATACCAAAATTGTCATTTCGAGGAAGAGTTATATTATATAGTATAGTAACAATCAGGCTGCTTCTATTTTGTGGCATAGGTCATGAAGCCACCAGAGGAGTTCATCTCCAATATACAAAGGAAAATAGTGAAAAACTGGAGGATTAATTATTTATGGGGCGATAGCAACAGACGGACATGTAGCACACCTGAATACAGCAGTAAAAGGGGATTGTCAATTCTGTGGAAAATAGGATTTGGAGCATTTGCTTTTAAAGTGTGAGAGATTAAAATGTATTTTTAAATTGCTTGGGAGCTGGTTTATAAAATTTGATGAGAATTTTTCAGAAAAGGTTAATCAAATATACATTTTCAAAAAGGAAAAAAAAAAAGTGTTTTTTTTTTTTAATTACCTGATTGGAACAGCTAAATTTGCAATGTGGAAAACACAGGAAAAATAAAGGTTTATAATTGGCAACTATAGATCCTGAAGAAATGTGCATAGCAGGGAGGCTTAAGATTGAATTTGCCTATTATAGGTTGTCAAATAATTTATTGTTTCTCTCTCTCTCTCTCTCTCCTTTCAATTGATTGCTCAATTCTGATGGACACATTTTGCAATTGCAGTTACAGATACATTTTGCAATGTCTGTACTATTGCAATGTTTGAAAGTGTTGTAAATCTTCGATCTCACTCATTCTTAATACTCTATGGGACAGATTCATACACTGTTACGGTTGTGTTGTAGATAAAGAAAGACAGATGCAAAAAGGCTCCACTTCAAAGAGTTACTCAAAAACAAAACAAATAGGTTCAGGCAGGCAACGGGTACACACACAAAAAACATTGTAACATTAACAAGAACCAACCAGGACTAACTGAACTAAGCAAACTAAATACAAACAAAAATGGATGATTGAGGTGAGTGCGTACAGCTGGGGAGACAAGAGGATGCTGGGAAGTGTAGTGAAGATGACGAAGACAGAAAGGTGCAGACGAGGACTGTGACATACACAGGTTACTTATTTATTTATTATGATTTGATTCAATAATTAGCCAGTCAAAAACATTAACAGGATTAAGCTAAAGAGTTAAAAGGTGAACATGGCAATTATTTTGTAACCTGCCATTTGCTTCCAGTTCATGTGTTGCATAAATATGACTCAATAAGTTTGACCGCTCTAACTTGTCTTGGTGTGTCTAAATGACACATACAAATTGTTGCATGAGATAAGACTTTTTCTCCATTTACAGGAAATATTGCTTGTGCACAGTGTGGTCTGGTTTAAAGGCCAATTTATACTTCTGCGTAAGGTGCGCGCAGTAGGTACGGCCAGTCCGTTCTCGTCCTTTAGCGTCACATAACACGCTATATGACAAAACGGCGCTATACTACGCACATGGCACCCTTTATCGTTAATATAACACGCGAACCCAAGACGTCATAAATCCTTTAGCGTGAATATGACACGCAGACCCTACCCCACACCTAAACTTAGCGTGTTATATTAACGATAACGGGTGCCATGTGCGTAGTATAGCGCCATTTTGTCATATAGGGTTGACGATATATGACGATAAAAGGATGAGAATGCGTTGGTACGGCATAGCATACGCACAGGTGCGTACCACACCGCGTACCCTTCGTCGTAGCCTGACGCGCACCTCTCAAAAATGTAACTATACGTTGCTACGACGCGGACCGCAAGATCTATGATTGGTCGGCTTGATAGCTTCGCATTTCCTCCTTCGCATTTCCACATGTACCATCTTCTCCAATGTCTTCTCTCGTTTCTGCCTTTTAGTTTTAGTAATTTCACTAAAACTAACTTTTGTTCCACCTCAATAAGCTTCAACTCCAACAGGATCCGCTCTCTTTCAGTCGCCATTGCTTGTAGTAACCTAGCAGCGAGGAATCTAAACACAGTGGAACATTAAAACCCTCCTCCGCCAACTAGCATTTCGGAGCAGTACTGCAGAGCAACCAAGTTCTGAACGCAGAAGTATTAGTTCTCACGCCTATGTGCGTAGCCTACGCCGTACACTACGCCGTACCCTTGACATAGAAGTTTAAATTGGCCTTAAAAAAATTCCCCGTGCCCTGAAGGAGGGAACAGAGGACGTAGTCGACGCCAGCTGCGGTGGAGAGGAGGAGTGAGGAGCCCACAGGGAATGGTTATCAGACAATCAACTCCTCCTATCACTCAGCCTAAAGCCAAGTTTATACTTTTGTGTCAAACTCACGCAGTAGCTACGCCATAGGCTTTGTGTAGCGCGCGTACCCTTCGGCGTACCCTGACGTGCACCTCTCCAAAAATGTAACAACGTCAATTCTACGTGTACCACAAGCGCTGTGATTGGTCTGCTAGAACCACTCCCCGGGTTTCACATGCTCCCTCTGCATGTGTAATTGCGCGTCAACGCGGACAACGACGCAGAAGTATAAATGAAAACCAACGCATAGTCTATAGCCTCGACGCAGAAGTATAAATCAGCCTTAAGGCCCGTTTCAAAAACTGAGATGGTCCTCACTGCAGAACCAACGCAGTCTCATCCCAAAAAGTCATATAACTGACGTTGTGGGACGTCTTTTGACCATACGTCAATATTCGCCTTTTTAGGGCCCCCTTAAACGTCGGTAGATGAGGTTATGGGATCCTAACTCTACCCCATACCTAAACCTAACCCTAAACCTAACCCGTCACCTAACTGACGTTAAAGGTAAAGCGTCAGTTGTATGACGGCCCGGGATCGCCATCTACCGACGTTTCAGGGGGCCCTAAAAAGGCGGATATTGACGTCTGGTCAAAATACGTCCCAAGACGTCAGTTATATGACTTTTTGGGATGAGAATGTGTTGGCAGAACACAAAATCCAGGGGGAGGAGTTAAATCCAGATCCCTGATCCCTAACCCCACCCCTAATCCTACCCATCTCCACCACTTATAGATCTGGATCCAAATCCGCCCCCTGGATCTCATGTACTGCAATGAGGTGCTACTGGAAAAACTGCCCACTGAAATGAACCTGTCTTGTAAAGTGTACAGTGCCTGAAAACATTTCTTGACTTCAGGAAATAAAAGAAACACACAAATAAACAAATAATGAATGCAATAAATAAATAAATAAATAAATACACATTTCAGTTCTTAAAGGGGTGGTTGATTGTGATTTCACTTTTTTCATTTTAAATATTGGGTCCCACTTTATATTAAGTGGCCCTAATACCTGTGAACTTACATGGTTACTAGATATGTACTTAGTATGTAAGTACAGTGTAAGTACACATTGATACATATTATTTACAGCTGTAATATGTATGTAACTACATAAATGTAATAACACACTGAAAGGTATGGGCAAGTACAAATGTGTAACAGGACATTAGTAACAACGCTTTTTTCACTAGAGTAAGTACACATGTGTAACAGGCATTATGTAAGTACATTTTGTAACAACAATGTATTTACACACATTCTTCCACTTCCACACAGTCTTCAATAGGCACTGAAACTCCATTGAAATCATGACGATTCCGTAAGTTGTGGCCGTTTCACACATTGTATCAAGTGCAGAGTTACTGAGGAGTTACCATGTAACACTGTTAATACAGTGTTGCACAGAGGTTTGTGGGGTTTTTTTTATATTACTCGTTAAGTTGAAGCCGTTTTACACTGCATCAAGTGGACCATTCCTGGGGAGTTACAACGTGAGTAGACTGTTAATACAGTGTTGTACAGAGGTTTGGGTTTTGTATAATACACAGTAAGTTATGGCCGTTTTACACTTTATATTAAGTAGACACTTCCTGAGGAGTTACCGTGTAAGTACACTGTTAATACGGAGTTGTACAGAGGTTTGGTTGTTTTTATTATACACAGTAAGTTATGGCCCTTTTACACTTTATATTAAGTAGACACTTCCTGAGGAGTTACCGTGTAAGTACACTGTTAATACAGTGTACAGAGTTTTGGTGTTTTTACTATACACATTAAGTTATGGCCCTTTTACACTTTATGTTAAGTAGACACTTCCTGAGGAGTTACCATGTAAGTACACTGTTAATACAGAGTTGTACAGAGGTTTGGTTGTTTTTATTATACACAGTAAGTTATGATTGTTTAACACATTCTATCAAGTGCAGAGTTACTGAGGAGTTACCGTGTAAGTACAGTACACTGATACCACAAGGGGAAAATTTAGCTGTAATTCAGCACGAGTCCTGCCAGTCATACAATAAATACATACATAGGAATTATCATGATTTCAGTGGAGTTTCAGTGCCTTCCAAACTAGTAACTACAGTATTGAAGACTGTGTGGAAGTGGAAGAACGTGTGTAAATACATTGTTGTTACAAAATGTAGTTACATAATGCCTGTTACACATGTGTACTTACTCTAGTGAAAAAAGTGTTGTTACTAATGTCCTGTTACACATTTGTACTTACCCATACCTTTCAGTGTGTTATTACATTTGTGTAGTTACACAAATATTACAGCTGTAAATACTATGTGTAAATGCCAATGTGTACTTACACTGTACTTACATACTTAGTACATATCTAGTAATCATGTAAGTTCACAGGTATTAGGGCCACTTAATATAAAGTGGGACCGAGACATCGTCTTTTACAAAATCAGGAAGTTTAATGCCTACAAAAACGACTCGATTGGGACTACAACAGGCTTTTAGTCACTAACCCATACATTTACATCAACCCCTCCCTCCGGAATATGCTAAAAAGAGCATAGCTATATTTCTGCGGCTCCTCGAGTGTGTTGTGTTCACCCATCTGTCAGGTCTTCTGTGTTCAGGGTTCCCACGGACTTTGTAATTCGTCAACAATGGATTCAATTTATGTTTGATTATGTTCCTGAAAATGACGATCGTAATTTTGCTCTCTGTGCTGCGCATTTTACGAAAGACAGGTTCAAGAATCTCCACGAATTCAACACTGGATTCAAGAAACTGTTACTAAAACATGAAGCAGTTGCCCACCCTCCTACCCCTCTTTTAAAGGGCACTTATTATGCAAAATTCACTTTTACATGGTGTTTGAATAAATGTGTGTTGGCAGTGTGTGAGCAAAACCACCCTAGAATGATCAAAGTCCAATCAGTATTTTTTTTTTTTTTTTTTTTTTACAATCTCAATAAATCATATGCACTGTCTCAGAATGAGGTGTTCTACAGTAAGATTCAGCGCTTAGAATTGAGCAAGGGGTTTGATTGACAGTGTGGTTGTGGCATAGACCCCGCCCTCGGTGATCTGTACACCATCCTCCATTGTTTCAACGACAGCCGGTAATGTTTCCTAGAATCATAAGTGTTCTGTTTTGGGATGAGATGTACAGTAATACTGACATATATAGTAGTCATCGTAGGATGTCAGTGTATATAATTTAAACCTTGTTTGTTGTAGTGTTTTGTGATGTGAGAGATGTGGGGGAAGGTTATCATATATCTTATTATTATCTTATTATATCATCTTTTTGACAATGGCAATTGGTACATATGAGAAAGGATAAAAATCGACTAATCCAATATTGGCAATATGGTGGTAGTGGGGAGTGGGGGTGGAGATGGTAATGACAATGGTAATAAATAATAAATAGTTACTTTGTTTACGCATACACACACATACACATACTCACTCATATACACACTTAGATCAAACACTTAAATCACTCTTATGTCACTTCTGGAATTACAAGATTGCTCACCACTGCACTATGTTGGTTTGGATGTATGTCTGACTGTTTAATAAAAAAAATATATATATATACATAATTTTTTTTAAAGATATTCTATTAAAAACAGCATATATTTTCTTACCATCTTCTCACATTTGCCACTGAAGCACCTGTATGACAAGTAACGTAAACATGATGCAACAGGTCCCTCGCATAGTAATTTCGCTTGTACATAGCAAACTTTATCACAGTAACGTTATGTGTTTGTAGTTTAAAAGAATTGTGCCAACGTTAGTGTTTGAGCGAATGCTGTCTGTCAAATTAATTCAAACTAACAATGAAAATGTAATACAAAACGAATATGAACAAAACGAATACCGTAAAACTACAAATAATAGCCCGGGCTTTTATTTTCCCATATTATCGTCAAAATGCACCGGCTTGTTTTTGAGACATCCTTTAAAATTTAGTGTTGAGATGTTGTTCATTAAGTCTCTAATCTCTAAAAATCTCTAAATGCTCCATGTGAAACTGTGGTCTTCCAACCTTTTACTATCGTGTCAATTGAATTGATTAATATGCGCGAGGGAGAGAGAGCAAAACAGCGCTCGCTCGTGTTGTTTGAAGACGTGAGAGCGCGCGAGCGGCTGCGCAACTCACTTTCTGGGGGTATACTGCCCCCATCTGGTATGGAATATGGAGTATGATTTTATTTTATTTATTTATTTTTTTGACAGATGGCACCTTTAAGTTACATCTGTGAATGAAGACCTTCTTTTTACTAAATGTAAGTTTCTGTTAAATATGTGATGTATTGGGTCTTTACACTGGTGGCTGTACAGTAAGTGCACTTGAAAAGTTTGAGAGCAAAAAGCCTACTTCCTTTTTGGCAGTTTCACTATCTAATTTGATCATTTCATAGTGACAACCATTAAATGGCAGCAGGAAGCCAAATATGACGGGCTGGGCTCTCCTGAAAGTAAGCTATTTAGCATGGAGATGGAGAACACAATGAGACAGACAGGCACACACACAAAATAAACAGCACAGTCCTATACAAAATGGGGAATGACAAAAACGACAGAAATATTTTGAGAACCACTGCTGTGGGGTCACTTGTTTAGCTCTGTTAGTTGGAACTGGGTGATGCTGTTCTTTGTGTAATGGGCCTTTTTCTGTATTTCCTAGTACCACAAGATGATTGGCAGCAAGACACACCCAATGATGAAGGGATGTGCTCTCTAAATTGCAGGGCTTAAGAATAATTTAAGCCGCAAAATTTTCTGGTTCGACTTATCGAGACTGTTTTGCAAAGATGGCTCCTGCCTGTATACACAAAGTGGACTCTCTTTATAAAATATCTTCTAAGTGCAAATATCTAAGTGCATCTCTCACCATCACACGTTCTGTTTTATTTTGGTTGCTATGATGTTTTGTGTCTTCCTGTTTCAATTGCCAATTTGTGATCACTGAGCCTGTATCCGGTTGGGATCTGCTTTCTATCTCTGACAGTAGAGAGATATTCTGCAAATTTATAATCTCTTTTTAGGGTCAGATAACATTCAAGTCTACTTTGGCTTTAAATTTCTTCTTTCCAGTGTTCCAGATTCTTCGGTTTCTTTGCATTGTGCTATTGCTTGACTCTGATTGGTGATGTTTGGAAGGCAGTGTTGTTCTGAGGCTGCTCAGACTGTCTCTGACGTGGGGCAGTTTGCCTTAAGTTAGTACCAATTGACATAGGGGACTCTTTTCTGGGTTCAGCTCCTGGGTTTGGAGGGCCTTGGAGTGAATTGTGTCTTGGGGGCTGGATTTCTGGTGGTTAAAAAGTTGAGTGTTCTCTTTTGGATGAATTATTCGTGGTTATCTGCCTAATTCTGCTCTGGATGCATTTGTTGGTGTGTTTCTGTGTACGTGTAGAATGTGTCTGCAAAATTCTGCATGAAGAGATTCTGTTGGCTGTTTGTCCCTACAAGTATAGCTCTGATGACTGAGTGGACCCCTTATTTCACTACCGTACAGTGCAATGGGCTGGATGGCACTGTCAAATATTCAGGTTTGGAGTTTGGAAGTTATAGAATTTTCTCTTAAAGGGTTAGTTCACCCAAAAATGAAAATTAAGTCATTAATTACTCACCCCCATGCTGTACCAACCCCGTATGACCTTCGTTCATCTTCCTAACACAAATGAAGATATTTTTGATTAAATTTGAGAGCTGGATCACTCCTCCATAGACTTCCTAAAGGACTAGCACTTGACGGCCCATAAAGTCATTAAAGAAAATGTTTGAATATTCCATGTGCCTACAGCGGCTCAATTATAAGTTTATCAAGCGACGAGAATATTTTTTGTGCGAAAAAAAAACACATAAATAACGACTTTATTCGACTATTCCATTACTTCCTTATGGGTCTTGAGACGAGAATTGAAGAGATTTCCGGAACGCATGCGCGAGAACCGAGATGAGGACGTTCTTCTTCGACTACTTCTTGTTACCGGCTGTACCTCACTATTCAGAATTAATATTCCTGTTATAACCCCTAATTTAGCGAGCATTGGTCTCCCAGCGGATGTTGCATGCATCTATGTTTCTTCTTTCTCTGTCCAGCGAATACTGGTCTCACAGCGGATGTTCTGCGGATGGATCTCTAAGCACATTTTTTTCATTTTAACTTCAGTAAAAATCACTTTTTAGTAAATGAAAATGTGTGGAAAAAAAGAAGAGGGAAAAATGAATAGATGTTCTGTTTTTGTTTTGTTTTTTACTGAATAGTCATTACAATTGACATTTTTGGAGGAGAAAAGGTGTAATCTTTGTTAGGGGTCAATTTGACCCCGGAGCACCACTTTTATTACAGTAGACTCTCTCCTGAACAGAGTAAAGACTATGGTACAATTCTGGATTTCACAGTAATGAAGATGTCCCTTTTCCAAGCTCTCACAAAGTCCACATAATCTGACAGTGTCCCACTTTCAAGAAGCAACTCCTTACACGCAATTTGGCCTGACAGCTGTTAGAGAAATCACACTGAAAGTCAGATATCAATTTCTTACCATTTGAATTTCCCTTTTATAATATTACACATGGCACGAAAGGCATGCCATGTGAAATTGCATGGAAAAGGCTCGCCTTTTGAAGTAGATGTTCACAGTAGGCCTTCAGTGTGTGTCTGAATTTTCAAAAGGAAGTCAGTGACAACCACATAAAACAACCTGGACCTCTTTGTGGCCTACATTTTTATGTATTTTTTTCTTAGAGTGTTTTTCATCTCTGTATGATTGCTACCAACCCAGAGAAGGCTGTTTGAACAATCACAAAACAATCTTTAAAAACTACTGGTTTGGACCATTATTTTACAAGTGAACAATGCTTTTCACTTTAAAATAATGGCCCACATCACTAGTATAGGTCTTGAAGACTGTAACACTTAGTAATGCATTTTATGATGACTTATAGAGTAAAAAAAGACAATTTATCATATCTCAGACATGGTAACCTGTTAAGCTGCAAGTGCAACACCACTTCTGAAAAATCCTTAGAAATGGCTTACCCACACTGATACAGTCCGTAAACCATTTGTACTAAAAGCACAAGTATGGTCTAATTTGAAAGCTTGCCAGTTTATTGTAAATGTAGAATTAATTATTTTCATAATAATAAAAAAAGCATCTTCATGAAAATAAAAGTTTAGTTGGCATTGTATCTAGAAATGCACTGCAGCTAAAGCCATGTCTGATCATGTTTCATTTAAAATCTGAAATAAAACAACCTGGACCTCTTTGTGGCCTACATTTTGAGAAGCAACTAACTTTGCTTTTATTTACTGATTATTTAATCTGGTTTCCAATTTAGTTAAAAATGCAGACAAAAGAATAGCATATTTAGAGCCATAACCAGGCTGGAGAGGTGTGAATGTGTGCAGGGGAGAATGGGGCTTGTTTGCACCACTAAACAATATAGAGACATTAGACTGAATAGATGCTTAGAAGATGACAATACACATCAGTTTGCATTTTAGAGTCTAATCAAAATAAAGTCATATGATCTTGAAAAACATTTAACTTAATGCAGAGTTTTAAACATATCTTCTCTTTGGATAAAAGCGTCAGCTGAATAAATGTAAAGTTAATAGTAGTAGTGAGTTATTGGGTGCTTCTCATTCAAGTGAGTCTACATCCTTCCCAGTTCAGTCCTTTGAGGCTTATCGACTAGAGTCCTCTTCAGCATTAAACTCTAGACTGTGTCTGTCTAGTCTGCATGGCTAGGTCACACATGTTCTCACCTCTGAGGTCACGGCATGAAAATACTATTAAAAATAAATTTTGTTAAAATATTTTTCACTTCAAATATTTCTATTAACTGGCTTTTATTAAATGAATTACAGCTGTCTGTGGTCTCCCAGATGCTTACATTATTGGCAGTTTAATGTTAGTAATTCATTTACAGCAAAACAAAAGATAACATCAACCCTTTCATGTCTGAAAATCTTATTTGGTAACACTTTATTTGAAGGGGTGTGCATAAGACTGACATGACATCTTCATAATAATGACATGAGGTTTTTGCATGTTTATGACAAATAGCTAAATTATGATATTTTTAATGCAAATATGACATTGTTTGACATGTCTTTGTAATGACAACTTGACATATACTAATACATCATAACCTGTCAGTGTCTTTGTAATGACAACTTGACATAAACCAATACATCACAACATGTCAGTGTCTTTTTATCATGACAACTTGAAATTACCAAGACAACATAACCTGTCATAAACATGACATTACAGATTAATGATCAATTATCAATAATTATCAAACTTAAAAAAAACTACTCAGCTTCAGTAGTTAATAAACTACTTAATGTCATTAAATGACATTATAATGACAAATTCAATTTGTACCACTGTAGTTGAGGTCAAAAAAAAATATTCATGACAGTTAAAATGGCCTCAAAACCAACCAATGACAATTTAACGTAATGTGAACCCATTAAGCTATTAAGTGGTTTCTTAACTTTGATAATTAATCTGCTTTGTCGTGTTTATGACATATTTATGTTGTTTTGGTAATCTCAAATTGCCATTACCAACACTGACAAGTTATGATGTATCGGTTTATGTCAAGTTGTCATAACAAAGACATCTCAAGCAATGTTATATTTGCATTAAAAATGTCATAATTGCGCGAATGACAATGACAGTTATCTCAAACATGCATAAATGTGCCATGTCAGCTTAATGCACAACCCTTCAAGTAAAGAGTTACTCATTGGGGTAGTCTTACATTCATAATTACCTCAGACAATCTCACCGCCTCATTTTCCATCAGTTAATTTTCGTAAATTGGAATGTGCTCAAAGGATTGTGGGTGATTTAAGGCCATCTGATGCAAACAGACGAAAGAAGGACGCGAAAAGAAGGATCCTTCAAACTGAGATGGCCTTCAGCAAAATTTGATGACGTGGCAGCCGAGATATGCAGCCTTTGTAGGATGAAGCCTTGAGTTTGAAGAACACCCAATTTGTCCTCAATTTCTTCCTGCAAAGTTACCTATTAATGACGGACCATTTTTGTAAAGCGTTTCCTGTCACACTTTCCCTCGCTTTGTCATGGACACTCATCAGATCATCATACCTGTTTGTTATCATCTCATAATCACTGTATATTTAAGTTGCTCTGTTTCACCTTTCAGTTCTCAATGTTTGCATGTTGTGTGTGTCTACCCCTGTTTCACACACTCTTAAACCTTCTTTCTGTTCCTGTGTTTATTGTTTTACTTAAATCACTTCATATTGGATCCTGTTTACCTTTGTCTTTCTCCTCACAGATCGATTGACCCAAAATAATGGATCATGCAGCCAAATTCACTGTGATTGCTCGTGAGAGCATGGATTTTCTGAGATTTACACAGAACTTCTGTCTTCTTTCCATCACCAGCCCCATTGATGATGAGACCCTGAAGTCATTGTCCTGGATTGGGGCTAATTATTATCACCCTGTAGATCTCCCAGACACCTCTGAACTTAACTGGAGGGATGCTATCATCCGGTGTCTGGAGAGTGTCTACCCCCGTTCCAGAACACAGGAGGATACCTTCAGTAACTCATAGTAAGATATGCACTCTGCTTTTTCATAGTTCTGTGAAGTACACACAAACACATACTTGCAGTAGCTTTTGGTGGTCTTTATTAGGAGTTCTTGGACACGCAACCTCATGGAAAGATGTAAAGCACATGAAAACATCTCCCATCTCTTGTCTTTACAATTAAAGTGCATATCTGATTAACTTTATCTGTATCACACACAAATATAAACACTTGTAAATGCACAAATAAATTAAGTTTGAAAACGTTTTACATTATAGGACAGTGCAATGTTTCATACAGTTAAAGTGTATTTAGCAAAAATCAAGTAAACAGATGCTATACAACGTAAAGGCCAAAAAACAAACAAACAAAAAAGTACTAAAAGAGCAAATTTATCTTGATGGCGTTATGATTATCCTGCATATGATGCTATACTGTATATCTGATACTACAGGGAGGCATAATGACACAATGGTATTGTTCAACATTTGAAAGCTACAAATGAAACAAAGGAAATTAGAAGTTGAAACCCTCCCTAATAAACTAGTGTTCATTATAGTTACCACCTCTAAACACATGAGCCCAATTATTTTATAGTTTCAAAGACAATGTTTCAAGTAATACACATATGAAGAGTTCAGATGCAAAAGCCTCTAAATGCCATTTGAAATGTTCTTCTTTAATGATGATTTTTATCAAACTTGTATATTTAAGTTCAGTAATTTCACTTAAATAACAATTAATTGGTAATTATAATTGCAATTTAAGTGAAATTACTGAACTTAAATATACAAGTTTGATAAAAATTATCATTAAAGAAGAAAATTTCAAATGGCATTTAGAGGCTTTTGCATCTGAACTCTTCATATTCAAATAGATGATGAGGCTACAGACGCACAATAATGTTTGTGACTTTTATACAGACTTAAAATAACAGTGAAGTCATAGACATTAGTTTTTAGTTCATAAACCATTATATCACTGTAAAGACAGTAGTGTACCCTTTAAAGGAGTAGTTCACTTTAAAAAAAAAAAAAAAACTTTTGCTGATAATTTACTCACCATCATGTCATCCAAGATGTCCATGTCTTTCTTTCTTCAGGCGAAAAGAAATTAAAGTTTTTGATGAAAACATTCCAGGATTTTCTCCATATAATGGACTTCAATGGGAACCAAACGGTTCAAGATCCAAATGAGCGTTTCAGTGCAAACTGTTCAAAGGGCTTTAAACGACACCAGATGATGAATAAGGGTCTTATCAAGTGAAAAGATCGGTCATTTAAAAAATAAATAAAAAAGTTTAAGTTTTATAAGCACAAATGCTTGCCTTGCTCTGTTCTGTCATGAGCGTTCGTGACTCTCCTGTTCAAACTCGTTAATCAAAATGAACAAATCTTTTTTCGAGTCATGACTCAAAGGGTCCTATAAGACCCGTATTCATCGTCTGGTGTTGTTTAAAGTCCTTTGAAGTTGCAATGAAACTCTCATTTGGACCTTGAACCATTTGGTTCCTAGTGAAGTCCATTATATGGAGAAAATCTTGGAATATTTTCATCAAAAACCCCAATTTCGTTAAGGTGGTCACCTTGCTCTGTTCTGTGATGCGCGTTCGTGACTCTCCTATACAAAGTCGTTCATCAAAATGAACAAATCTTTTCCCGAGTCAATTCGTTTATTTCGTTCGTTGAATTAATCAAATGACACGAAAAAAAGATTCATTCATTTTGATAAACGAGTTCGAACAGGAGAGTCACGAAAGCGCATCACAGAACAGAGCAAGGCGACCATTTGAGCTTATAAAACTTAAACTTTGTATTGTTTTTTTTTAAATGAGCGATCGTTTCGCTTGATAAGACCCTTATTCATCGCCTGGAATCGTTTAAAGCCATTTGAACAGTTTTTTTGGACCTTGAACCGTTTGGTTACCAGTAAAGGTCATTATATGGAGAAAAATCCTGTAATGTTTTCATCAAAAACCTTAATTTCTCTTCGACTGAAGAAAGAATGACATGGATATCTTGGATGACGTAAATTACCAGCAAAAGTTTTTTTTTTTATAAGTGAACTATTCCTTTAACAGTTTTTTTTTTTCAGACCTGCTCGAGCCTGTTCCTGTGAGATTCTACCCACTCCTGCAAAAAATATGCAATATTTTGTCATGCTCCCACCTAAAAAAGCCTGCAGGTAGAGGTCGGATTTTTCAGTCACACTCCTTCCTGCTTTGCCTTACCTGGATCACATTCTTCTCTGAACACGACAAGCATAACACTATGAGGCGACCAAGATTTTTGTCCATTTTATGTATAATTATGTGAAAATTTAAACTGAGACAAAAACTCAGATTCAAACTCTTATTGTTTGTGTATCTTTGTTCATTTTTTGTAAATAGCAGCAATGTAAATAAAATGTATTCAAAATCCAATGTATTTGTGGAATTAAGCCACATTTAAAAATGTATGAATGCCATGACATTAAATAACAAAATATCAAAAAAAAAAACATTTCACAAAAAATAAGTTAGGTTTGAAATGATAACAATTATAGTGTTCCAAATAAAGACAAAAAAAATAAATAAAAATAGTGTGAATATTTGTGGCTGGCAAAGATACTGGAACATGTTAACTGTTAAAGTGACAAACTACACTTGTACTACACACTCTGGTAAGATGCTTTGATAATATATGTATTAAACATTAATGATATTCATAATCAGAATCTTTGCAGTTACTTGCTTCATGTTTATGTAGAAAGCACCTCTATATATCTCACTGTCTGCTTTTTTTCAGTAGTATATGTAAAAAGATAAGATGTTAAGAGTTTCCTTGAGCCTTTAGAAAGGGTTAAATTATCCTCCATTGACAGAGACTATCATATTCACTCTCTAGGGTTCTTCAGAAGTGAAATCAGCATCTCACTCAAATACATCTACAGAAGCTGAGGCCAAGAGGGGAAAGTAGAGGTAGCAATGGGAGCATTTTATGAAGCGAGTGCACATTGAGGAGGATTTAGGGATTAGAGTGAGGGTCTGGGACTAATCTAGCCTTTGCATCAGGCCCATCTCCACCATATTAAAGATCTGTATCATTAAACCCTTTTTAACATCTACAGTGTCTTATGAAAGGTGGATGCCATATCGACGGCCTCATTAGAAGATACCTGCATGCATGTAGAAGTGGCAAAGGATAGCTGAGATAAATGAAATAAAATGAACTGACATGCAGGGGATAAACTATTTGACTTGCAGTGGTATATGTAGCATGCTGTCAGGCAAGATAGAGCTGATTGAAGGGCCTGATGGAATCACAACAGATAAGCCAGTGGGTGTGCTAACCAATGTTAGCCAAATGTTTGCTAAGGTGACCAGACAGACTGACTCTTGATGTGAATAGACATGGAATGAAAGTAGGGGGCTGCTGCTGCAAAGCTTGGGCACTTTAGTTTTCACAAGACTGAACTACAAGAGCAGGGAAAGTGGGAACTTTTCAGTTTGGAAACTAGAAGTAGAGACTGTAAGAACAGAACTGGTAATTTGTTTAACAAACCAGCTAAAAATTAAGGCTACCCCCTAAAAGTCGACTAAATCAACTAGAAGAGGCTTAGTAGACCACATTTGTAGCCGGTTAATCGCAGAAAAAAAAAAAGAAAAAAAAAACTTGTGGCGAAGTAATGCAGTCAATGAAGGATAGATCGTTAACGGCGGGTCCTTGACGTGATTACAGTATGTCGAGCGGGAAATTCAAACGTTCGCCTGTCATTCATCGACCTCAAATATGGCTTATCTTTTGAAACATGTAAGTAGCAACATTACCTGGTTGCACGCTCTAACATTAACCTAGATAAATGTGCACTATTATTAGGCACATCGTGAAGTGTTTGTGCAGAATCAGATTACTGTATGACATGGAGGCGCAATCACTTACGTAATTTCCAGACAAACAGCGGAAACTACTTAAAATATTACATTTTTGGTCATACAGATAAAAATAATACTGTAAAGGGGCTACTTGTATTTGTGTAAACTCACAATAACAAGAACATGTGCCTTTGTAAAATAAAGACAACAAACAGGAAACGCTTTCTGCCATCTTGGTCTCCGTGAACTGGAGCGCGTCACAAAAATGAACCGAAACTTGCCTCACAGTCAGGCATGATACATATATCTATAGACAGCTTGAAATGTGTACTTTTAAGTGAACCGATTCAAATTGAAAATAAATACTCCCTGATTATGTAATCCGTATGAAAGGTGTATTTCTCTCTAATGCTACGTTCACACCGGACGCGAATCGCGCGTCAAATTCGTGCCTGACGCGTCTAGTTTGACGCTTGACCACTTTGTGTTAATTCACGTGTCAAGAGCGAAACTGGCGCGCGTAAAAACAAAAGTTTGAAGCAAAATTTACGCGCGTGACGCGCGTCAGAATCGAAATCCGTTGGCGGCCATTGTTTTTATGTCGACCGAACATTCATCAAGAGAGTTGCCGCTCTGTATTTACTCTGGAGAGCAGAACAGCGGCGTGGGGATCATCGTCGCCGTATATTTGTGTCCACCGGACCCTTTAGAGCCGAACCGTTTGGCGAGTTTCACCATTTGCTCGCTCCAGGAGCTGCGCTGGATGACGGCCGCTGTCAGCGGTACTTCCGCCTGTCACGCGCCCAGTTTGATGACATGTTGTCCCGCATCGGAGCGAGGATCACCCTCGCCCTCATCCATGTAATCTAGCTGTCATTTATTTTTGTTTTGATAATAAATAGAGCCAGCCTTCAAAAGTTATTAACCTGTCCTGTGATTTTTTTTTCTCTCTCTCACGTCCAGACATGAATCTATGCACATATGTTGATTGTCTTTACATCATAATACTATTTCATATAATCTAGCTATGGAATGAATAACATTCAATACAAAATGAACATGTCTCGTATATAGAAATAATGTTTTAAGTGATAAAAAATGTGCTTTGTTGTGCATAATCCCACCATGCATTTAGTCATATTAACAAAATAATTTATTGAAGCATCCAGACACTTCACCACGTGAGCAAGCAGCTAGGCTCCTGATTGGTTAACGCGGCGCGAATTCACGCCAAAGTTCAGATTTTTCAACTCGGGCGGCAGACGCGAATTCGCGTCAAACGCGTGAATGCACAAATGGCATCATTCGCTGACTGAATCATTCGCGTGTAACGCGCTTTACATGCCTGACGCTCAATACGCGTGAATGAGGCGCCTCGCTCCACGCCTCATTCGCGCCGCAGGAATTTTTCACGCGCGTCTTTGCATTGACTTAACATTGAAATCATTCGCGCCTGACACGCTATTCGCGTCCGGTGTGAACGTAGCATAAAGGTGCATCCACTATATTGCGAAGATGGCAAGTCAGCATCGTCCACTTCAACTTACTTTGCATCCAACACTGACACAGAAAACACTAGTTTATTTCTAAATATTTTAAATGTCTCCTTTGTAATTTTTTAGGAGACATTAATAATCATTACTTTCGCCGGTGCTTTGTGGCAAGCTTTATACATTAGCTTGAGCATGGAATAGGGTATAATCAGGAATGACCAGGGTGTAACAAGTGGCCAGGTATAAGCTCCCATGCAGGGAGAACAGGTTGCATTGGTGCCGTGACCCGGATGGGAGTGAGGTTTGGGGGGCCAGCTAGTAATTTCCTTTTTCTATGATTTGTTCTTGAATAAGTATTTAACTATTTAATTTAGCTAAAATTGTTTGACTGCAAGCATGTACACACAGCATCCCTTGATTCCTGCAATTCACAATCAAGCACAGTTCATGCCATATAATGTCTATTTTGGGCCCTGGTTTAAATGTTCGCTAAGCGATGTCGGGTGACGTGACTTCTTGTTGACGTTTAAAGTATTTTCCAAACAAAACGGAGGCTAGATAGACTCTCCCTCCTCCTCATCCGTGCACTGACACCCAAACCCCACCCCCAGGGCCTTCTTGTCAGTTATTGGCTAGAACAGTTTGTTATGTTTCGTGGATGGGTCGCCGCAGTTTGCCATTGTTGCCATTTGTGGAGACTGTGTTGTTTGCATAGACCGCAGTGTGTTTAGGGGACAGGCAGCTAGCGGATAGTGAGGAGATGTTTGCTGTATGTGACAAAAAATGTTTTGGCTTCGTGTGACAAATTGTCACAAAAAAAAAACGTGTAACATCGCTTAGAGCACCTTAAAAATAACCGAAATCTGTGTAATGTGGTCAAGTACCAACAAGATTGCTAATCATTTTCAAACATATCGTACTTGGTGAAATAAATGTAATTTCAAAGTAACCATGCCAACTACTTCTAACTCCCTCACTGTATAGGCCAATGTTTCTCACAGCCAGATTTTTATTTTATTTTCTGCATTTCACATTATGTTCAAGGACTTACAACACATTCTGTTGTTAAGATCCAGAACTTTCACTCATTAGGTATAGTGGTGGGAGGCCAATTCCTGCAGGACACCATCTTCACGCTAGCAGAAAAGAACAAAAGAGAGAGATTGGTAGAGAAGCAATTCGAGGAGACGACTCCTCTGAAAATCTCAATGGGCACACTGCATTATGGCCCACGCGGCACACATACCAAATTTGGTGGTAGTTAAGACGGGAAAATGCAAGTCTCTCTCAACAGAATCAATAAGAGCAACACAATACAAAAAAAAAAAAGATGCAGGAGCAATAACGATTCTCTGCTTGGTTTCGGTCGTCACGACGCCTTACTAATCAGAGGAGCAACATCTTATGCAAGGTGCATAGGTACAAGGTAGACTTTTACAACTTAGTGCATTATTCAAAAGACAACAGTATCTGTTTCAAGTTTTGTACATAGTAAGACTAACTGGTAAGATCAGCCCAGAGGAAGCAAATCTGTATCGGTAGGCTTGCATAATTGAATTGCAGGGATGTAAAAAGTATAGAAGTTTATAGTTTTCTTTTGCTTTTTTCTAGAACTGGCAAGCCTAAAAAAAAAAACTGAATTATTGTGGGTAAAAAGCAGGTAGAAGTGATCAGATCTCTCGCTAAATTACCTTCTATGTTCAAGACATATTACATTTATTCACTGAGATTATTTTAATACAAACCATACCATGTAGCTACAGTGGAGAATCACTTTTTTTCATGGAATTCCTAATTTACAGGGTAACACAGAAGGCGTTATTTGTTTGGAGCCCCGCAGATCAAGCAAAGCTTAATACCTTAATATCAGTCAACATACTTGACTGGTTCCTTACAAGCAGAGCATTACGAAGCAGCTTTTGTACACTCTGGTGAGATGCCCCAAGCTTTGCTTGGCTGATCTAGAATTATGGAAGCGAATGAGAAGGCAGAGCGGTGGAGCTTATTGTTTGACCTTGCTGAGGGTTCGGGAGAGAAGAAAGCGCCTTTGGCTTAGGAAGGCGGGAATGTTTGGGTTGAAGGGGAACATGAGCTCTGGGCAAACTGCTCTGTATCTTTCTGATAAATAGAGACTGTCTGCACCCTTGGTTTTTTTTGTCACACATTGGTGATACAGTGGTGGTGTCCATGGTAGTCTGTCGGGCTGGGTTAATGCAGGGTAGTCCAGAAGCTGGTAAAAGTTGATGTCTTGGTCTGGATAGACCTGTGGCTCCTACCCTACCTAGGGCCCCGTTGTGCACACTGACCTGCTGTACCTCCTGGGGCTTGATGAGTGTTGAAGCTTTCTTAGTATAGGTCGGTGGCTGTAGGGTTGAAAAACTGCTTCTTCTTAAAGGACGTTTTTGTATACCTTTCTCTAGCTCACAGCAAAAGCTAGCAGAAGCTGGTGGGCTTGTTGGCTGATTGATTTTAAGCCGGCTGCTTGCGAGGTCGAGCTCAGCAGGATCAGAGCTCTGAAAAGTTCTGGAAGAGGAGGCAGCAGTGCTATCAGCAGATATAGTTACCGTTTGTAAAGTACAATTTGGGGTAGTCTCAACAGCAATGGGACTTTGTAGGTCTGAAGAGCAGGACGTGGGCGTCAGTGGGTGGTGACTAAGCTCGGCATCCAAACTGTCACAATGGGCCTCTGTAGAGGTTGGACTTGACAGTCCTTCATGGTTGTGGAGCGGTAAGAATCTGGGAGTCTGTAGTATCTGAAGCTGTTAAAGAGAGAGAGAGAGAGAGAGAGAGAGAAATAAGCAATTTTAAGTCCATAATGAGCATAGTAGGCTGATTCTTCGATTATAGGACTTGTTCTGTCCCTTAGAATGAGTTTTAAAAAGTAAAAAAAAAAAAAAAGTCTACAAAATATATAGCATGAGCATCTAGGTACATGAGAAACTAAAGGTAGGGCTATTTTGCCTGATAAAATTAGAAAATCTGCCTGAATAATGGTTAATCAGCTGGAAGCTTTCCAGTTAATGAAAAATAGTGTTGAACTTCATTAGTAAATAAAAAGTAATGTCTCTAAAGCTATGTTTCATCACTGCAGACACTCCTTTTTATTTTCACGTAAAGAATATACAGAAAAGGAAGAGAGGGGAAGCGAAGTAATTTTCAAATGGCCTTGCTTCCACAAAATCTAGGCTTTTGGTTCCTTTCCACAGTCACCTCTGGCTTGGGGGCTTTAAGCATTATGAAGTAGCAGATCCTTAATTAAATTACTTATGGCACTTTTCCACTGCTGGTACGACTCGGTTCGCTTTAGCTCGGTTGCTTTTCCACTGCAGTTAATACCGCTTTAAAGTGGGTGGGATTAGTTTAAAAGCAGTCGCTACAGCGGTGGCTGTTACTGGCTATTTAAATCTAGCGGGTTTGGTTTCTCGCGTCGCAAATACAATGACGCTGATAGTGACGATTCTGTCTGGCCAATCAGTGATCTGCAGTGTTTCACATCACATTTTAGTACCGGTACGGTACGCTTGGAACCTCAACAGACCAGGCACCATTTAAAGCGAGCCGTACCGTACCGTACAGTACCATGCAGTGGAAAAGCGCCATTGGAGGTGGGCATTATGACCAAAATCATAACCAAAATTTGAGGAATTTTCAACCCCAGTAAGGATAGACATGGCAATATAGATGTTCTGACTAAAATTATTAATGCCTTTATAGACCATTTCACAAGATGTAAACAACACTGGTCCAGAAGCACTCCTGTTTCAGTTTGTAACTGTTTTCTTTATTTCACATGTAAAGAAAACATCTTAAAGATGTTTGTTTAACTTTTTGATTCAGTTTTAAATGTTCTGTTGGTTGTATTTTATCCCAGCTTTTATGTAGTGTTAAAAAACTGAAACAGGAAGTGCTTCTGGACCACTGTTGTTTACATCTTGTGAAATGGTCTATAAATGAGACATCACTAATTCAAAATGAAAGCCAATTCCTAGATTGTTCCTAGATTGTTCAACACCATTGCTTAAATGATAGATAATTAAATATACATACACACACACAAATATATATATATATATATATATATATATATATATATATATATATATTAAAACACATCAAACAACCTTTTGTAATAATACGACAACCTTTTTGTAATATTTCTTCAGACTTTTTGTTATATTCACTCAGGACAACTGACAGTATTTTCGTTAATAATTTTTGAGAACTACAGTACTGACTCAAAACAAAACAGATTCATATGTAAACCTCAAAACTACATTATATGCTCAGATGTGTGCCTGAGACGCTGACACACTCCTACACAAAATACTAAATACAATATAGATCTAACTATAAATAAAAGAAAATAATTTTTTTCTGTTTTCTTTTCTTGCTGTCTTGCTGAAGTCAATGGCAACAAAAACTGTTGTTATGATGTAACAATATATTTTCCCAACAGAAAAAAAAAAAAAAATCATACAGGTTTAGAATGACATGAGGGTGAGTAAATGATGACATAATATTATAATACTAATAACGCTATCCCTTTGATTCGTATTGTTCCATTGCTCAATGTAAGGATAATGCTTACTGTATAATCACCTTGGCCTTTCTCTCTTAATGTCTCTTCAATTAAAAAAATAAAAACTATCAGCATTGATATTTCCAGACAACCAATAGTACCAAAAAATAACTCTCAGTGTTGTTTAATGTTTAATTTAGTTCATGCTTTATGAGACACTATCCTCAGCTGCAGCCACACAGTTTTAGACGAACCTGCTCTGGGTGTTAACTCAGACTTGAGTGAGACAGATTGAAGCATCCACACAACAAGCTGTCTGAAAGAGCTTTGATCCTTACAGTTCTTGGCGAAGTGGAAATCAGCCTCTCCACACTTATTAGTAATGATGTAGACTTACACGTGAGGTGGTGAGGTCACTGTCAAAGCAGTACATGTACTCGAGCCTTCTCTCAGACTGACAAACAAGAATGCAATTCAAGTAAACAACTTACGACTCACACCCAAAAGCGTCTAGATTAGAGAAGCTAGCATTATCAAAAGGGAAAACATCCAAAGTAGGGCAGTTTTTCTGAGGAAGGTACATAGAAAGATTTCTACTGTCTATTTAATATTTCAAATTCAGGATCACAAGAAATATACACATAATATTGATGGCAGAGCCAACGTCCATGTGAATTATTCCATGTGATGCAAGGCTTCTGTGCTAGGACATCGAGGTACTGGAGTAAGAATGCTATTGTTAGCTCAGTCTTTGATGTCTTCTGACTGGTTGATTGGCACTGGTGAATTATTTTCCATGGCTGGCGTTTATTTCATGCAAATAGAGCGTAACAATGAACCATAATGTTATCCTTTTAAAAATACCATGTGAAAGTTACCACGATTACATACTTTAAAAGATTGAAGTCATGGGGTGAGTTAAAAGATTTTATTACATGAGTCTGTGGAGTACTTGATTCTGATTGGTCAATAGCACCATCCAGCGGTAAGATATTCCCAGATAACAACCAATCAAAGCAGATAACGCAGGTTTCATCCGGGTCACTGAAGATGAACGCCTGCTAGGACCGTGTTTTCTTTGTGGATTTTATTTCTCTGTTTTAAAACAGTACAAAGGTGTGTAGATTTTAGTGGCATAGCGGTTCGGTTGCGAGTTGCACTAATGGCTCGGCGACTGCTCACCCCTCCCTTTCGAAGAAGCTATGGTGGCTAAAACGGGACAAACATATACAGCAGAGAATAGCCAGAGTAAGCCAAGTTTCTGTACCACAGTCCATTATAAACCACACCATGGATAAAGTTTACAAAGCCATAGTCAGGTGAGGATCAAGAATCTTAAAGGGATACTCCACTTTTTTTGGAATTTTTTTTTAGTTTTACCGTTTTCGGATCCATTCAGCCGATTTTCTGATATTTAGAAGAATATCAGTAACCAGACAGTTTCTGGTCTCATTGACTTCCATAGTATGTATTTTTTCCTACTATGATAGTCAATGAGACCAGAAACTGTCTGGATACTGATATTCTTCTAAATATCTGAAAATCAACAGAAAGATTCGAAAACGGTAAAACCCAACTGATTAACTCTGGGGAAGTTGTAAAATTAGCCTATTTCCAAAAAAGTGGAGTATCCCTTTAATATAAATAATAATAGTAATCAGCTGATTGTCTCAAGAACGTAACCAGCACATTTTCCCACATAGCAAACCAATAATACAGCGAGGGAGAAGAACCACATGAAACTATCCAACTGCATATTTTTTTTTTTCTAACAGGGTATTAAATGTTTAGCTGGCTAAATATGAACTGTTACTGGTTGAAGCGTAAAGCATCGTTTATACTTGACGTGTTCAAATGAATGCAAAGGTGCGCGCAGCAAAAATGACATGATTGTAACAGTGCCTAGACACCATTTACTACACTTAAATGAATAAATAATAATGAATAAAAATATCGTTTTTTTCTCTGGCTTTGAAAAATCTTCGCGATCGACTTAATGCTTCCAAGATCAGTCGAACCGTGACCGTGATAGACGGCTTGGTGACTCCTGTAACGTTTTTGTTTTACGGTCAATAGTACTAATCAGCTGATTGCGAGGGAGAAGAACTAAGTTACATGAAACAATCCAACTACATATTTACACCACTGACAAGAGAAAAGTCAGCACTCACAGTGTTTATGGCTAGCTTCTAGGTTTCTGTGGCTTCTTTTTCAAGGTAGTGACGAAACTTGCTCTGTAGCACTGTTTGTTTGCTGTCGCCTACGGTAGAAACATGACGCCACTATATGTCGACCTTCATTGAAGGGGGTGCCCGCGGTTATGTAGATATAATTCTAAGGTAATAAAAACATAACGGTTCATTGAGTAAGGTCTTTAAACACCACTGAATACATTATGGATCTTACACTGTATTTATGTCAATTGATCCTCATAAATATTACACATTGTACCTTTAATCTGAAATCAATTTATCTTATCCCCATAATTATTTATTTGGAGAAATGCTGTGTAATAAGTGATATGAATGACTGTATACCGTATCTCTTAAATGTCCATTCGTTTTTTTTTTTTTTTGACAAGCTGCGTCAAAAACTGACCAATGATATTGGCGCTTTTGCTCACGTGTCTGGAGCTTCTGAGGTTACAGTAAAACACAACTTGGGGGCGCTCAAATACAAAACGGTCTTGCCGAGCACACATGCAATGGCGAAGAAGATAGAAGATATACGCGAAGTAGCGTCGCACTGCCAGGAAGATGCAAAGCAAGATGAATGTAGAGCTGCCGTTCTCATTGGTGCTAGAACATAAAGAACTATATGACAAACGCGACAGGGACTACAAGCATCTTGATAAAAGAAAACTGATATGGAGTGGTATTGCAGAGCAAATTGGCGCCAGCTAATGTCAGGGAATGAATTTGCATGTTCACTCGGCTCGTCGTCAGCGAAAATCACTTTGGGTGTGAACACAAAAAACGCGTTGAAAAATGCTGACGAATAACGCGCGCTGATATTCGTCCCGGTGTGTACGGGCCTTAAGTTCAATATTTTTTAAATGTTTATTTGTTGATTCTGGTGGTCTATTTATAGATATATAGTTTATAGAGTGCTGCAGTGATGACGAATTTTTGTAGGCCAACCCTGAATTTAGCGTCACACTGGTTCCCTCAACAAAAACCCAAGGATTTTTCCATTGCATGTTGGATCATTGCAGAAAATACACTCTGTGACTAGCAAAAGTTACACATTCTGTTCATCGCAATACTCTTATGAATACAACTTTTATGAATTTTGAAGCCTAAATACAATCGGCAAAGGTAAAAAGGCTATAAACGAACTACACCACAGTCACATGACTTCAGTGACTCTTTCAGTCTTTATTTAAAAAAAGCATTTCCCCTGAAAGTTTGCAAGAGAGAGATTATAGACAAAAACTAGGCTGTGAACTAGGCTGCGAACTAGTGAGTTGATGAGTTTTCCTGTTTGATGTGATGAAGTTTAATATTCCAGACAACCTCTGTAGTCCCATTTAATCAGTTGTTATAAACCGCCTTTTTCAAGACATGTAAGGGTAGGGTATATTACTGATGTATTTTATGTCGTAGAACAAAAAAAACATAAACTTGTGTTAACTACAGACCTTATTTTAGACATTCAACCTAAAATAACCTATTAACTTAAGGTCGATGGAACCAGAAGTGCTAAAATGCTAACAAATTTGGTTTAAAAAATAAATAAATAAATAAACTCACCCCTGCAGGACTCTATTACTGTTTCTGTTAAGATTTACATTTCCTGCTCGGGAGAATTCATTTGTTTATGTTTATTTGTATTTTGTATTTTTATTTTTTATTGCATTTATTTGTAATTAAAATAATAGCTGTCAGCAAGAAGGTATTTATATTGCTCTTAAAGAGTAAATTCACCTAAAAATTAAAATTCTGTCATTACTTTTTCAATCTCATTGTCGTTCAAAACCCGTAAGTTATTTAGAAGAATCAGCCTACTATGTTCTTCATTGGAACACAAATGAAGATATGTTTAATGAAATCAGAGCTTTCTGCCCCTCCATTGAAAGTCTATGCAACTACCACTTTCAAGCCGCAGAAAGTTAGTAAAAACCAGAGATATATAAAATACTAGAAATCCGGACTTGTGTAAAAGCTCTTTAAGCACCACACTTAAGTAGAAGTACTAAAGTATTCAACATTTTTTGTACTTAAGTATTGCAAATAGTTTTTGCAAATTAAAATTCACTACTTAAGTACTAAAACTAAAAGTACAAGTATTGTTTCATGTAATTATTAAAGAAAGCAGTCAAAAGTTTGAACTAGCAATCAAATAAGGGGCTTTGGCGGGATACAAATTTGCTTTGGCGGCCGCCAAAAAATGTCATTGCAGGACAACCCCTGCATTAGTTGTCAATGTGTGTGTCAATCAATACCATTACCCTACAAAACTGGCGTGTGATTTAGGCAGCATGAAAGCCAACTTGCAACGAATGATTCGTAAAATTTTTATAATTGTAATGAGTAACTAGCAGAACATTAAAAAAAATATCGAAGTAAAAGTATTAAATTCATCGAAAATATCTACTGAAGTAAAAATAGAAGTATGAGAAAAAAACAATACTCTAGTAGAGTACAGATACAGCATTTTAGTACTTAAGAAAAAGGAAACTTAAGTAGTTCTACTTCGTTACTATACATCTCTGGTAAAGACATCATTAAAGTAATCCATCCATTCTATGAAGTAATGTGAGTGCTTTGTTTGTGCAAAAAAAAAAAAAAAACATAATTTCCCACTTCATTTACAAGATACAAATCTCCAACGCGCATATGCACCAATATGCATAAGTATTGTGTTTACATTAGAGTGAATGTGCATTCATTTTTGAATGTGCATTCAACTAACCCTTTAAGTGGTAAACGGTCTCTAAAGAAGTTTCGATTTGAGCCATTTACGCGCTATTAAAGGGTTAGTTCACCCAAAAATGAAAATTCTGTCAGTATTTACTCACCCTCATGTTGTTCCAACCCCGTAAGACCTTCGTTCATCTTCGGAACACAAATTAAGATATTTAAGATATTAAGATCGCTCCTGCATACAAGTCCATAGGCTTCTTGAGGGACTGGCTCTTGCTGTCCCCGAAAAGTCATTAAAGACATCGTTAAAATAGTCCAAGTGACTACAGGGGCTCAATCTTAAGTTTATCAAACGACGAGAACACTTTTGTGCGCAAAAAAACAACAAAAATAACGACTTTATTTCAACTATTCACTTCCTTCTCCATGAGCCTGTAAGTCAGTTAACGTAGTGTGATTGCGCAAAGCTACGTCACACGTAGGCTCACTATTGGCCGACGCTGGTCATGTGTGTGTGATGCGTGTGACGTACAATAACAGAAGCTTACGCTATTAAACTAGTAATCTGACTCGCGCAGAGGGAGAAATAAACGAATAGTTGAAATAAAGTCGTTATTTTTGTTGTTTTTTTGCGCACAAAAGTGTTCTCGTCGTTTGATAAACTTAAGATTGAGCCCCTGTAGTCACTTGGACTATTTTAATGATGTCTTTAATGACTTTTCGGAGACAGCAAGAGCCAGTCCCTCAAGAAGCCTATGGACTGTATGCAGGAGCGATCTTAATATCTTAAATATCTTAATTTGTGTTCCGAAGATGAACGAAGGTCTTACGGGGTTGGAACAACATGAGGGTGAGTAAATACTGACAGAATTTTCATTTTTGGGTGAACTAACCCTTTAAGTTGCTATTACACATGCTTTTAACTCATCCACTGAAAAGATCTGATTCAAAAGTATGATTCATTCGCACAATTGTATACAAACAACATGAGTGCGAGTAAATGACAAAATTATTGGTCTACAGCAAATCTCCATTATCTTCTCAAGTGTACAAACGAGTGTATGCCACATGCAACCCCAATAGTGTTTCCTCTGATCATCAGAAGGTATTTCCTGGTCCACAGCACCCTCTAATGGACACCATCGTCCATACAATGCAGTTTAGTGTGCTTGTTTTATCTCTCTGTTTTGAGCCAATTCCAGGTTCCAGAGGTCTTCTCAAAAATGTAATCCTTTGAAGTTTTTTTTTTTTTTTTCCCCACAGTATGTGGTTCAGAATGGACGAGACAGCAGTGAGAAGTTTGTCTAGAGAGCTGAAGTCTCAACCAGGCTAATCCGAGAGCACCTGCGACCCTGTCAAACCTCAGAGAAAGTCTTAGCGGAGCTGTGTGAGGGCTCTCAGTTGTTTCATACATAATTCAACAACTCATCACGAATTAAAACAAGACATCTGAGAAAAGGTGACGGAGCTCTGGAGCAGAAAGTGTCTATGGAGGAAGGGAAAAGTCGACAGACAGGTGGAGAAAAGAGGAAAAAAAGAACACATTGAAGTGTAAACAAATTGTGAGTGAAATGAGGAGAACTGCCAAAAGATTCCCCAGATATAAAAGAAAAACCCATCAGTTATCTGCAAATGACTTCCTCGTAGTTTCTTGAACTTTTTTCCAATGAAATACATCATTATAAAATATGGATGATGCCAGAGGTGCTGCTGTTTTGTTTCATTTTCATGTACTTACACCTAAATTGATGATAACCTACCACCTTTAGCTACACCAGTGCGGAGCATTCCAGGTAATTAGAATATACAGATAATAATGTCACTTTCTTAAGGCAGGAATACCAAGGCAATCTTCAGTTTTGTTTAAAAGAGGTGTGTGATGAATGAAATATAACAGCACATAATTATCCCTCATGGCATGTTCTCCACAATCCCTACTTATACCAAAAAAGAAAAAGAAAAAAAGATCAGAAATGTGAAGAAAGATGTTGAATAATCAAATATATTATAATAATAACCATAATATCACAGTCAGAAAAAAAGGAACAAAGTAAGAAGTACATGAAGGCAGAATGGCTTTGATATGAGAAATTAAGTTTTCATTAGACAAAAAGTGTGCCCATTAAAGGCAGGATTTTCTTTAATCACTTCAGCAAATGGTGACATGAAAATAAAATATGAAATTTCATATTAATGAAGACTTTCTCGGTAAAGCCAGTCTTTCATTCTTGCAGTTGCTTTTACAATACCAAGCTTTGCTACCTCAGAACTAAATTGATATTATAGTAGGCAACACATTAACCACATTGGGTGACTGATGAGCTGAAAACCAGTGAATCATGCAGTTACAAAATCTTTTGCATGTTTTTTAAGGACAGCTCTGATGCAAAACGAACCTTTGGTCTAATAAAACATTGCTACCTAGTCAACCGTTCTCTGAGATTTGTTTTCATGATAATCGAATGTAAAGAATTAAATTTTTTTTTTATATAGTAGTCTGGATGCCAGCCCGAACTCCGCCCACAACATTTTTTGGTCGGGAAGTTCGGTCTGGACTCGATCCATTGAGGAGAAATCAAATTGCCAGGGCGGGCTTTATACGACGATGGACAGATGATCTGCAAGGACGTAATCATCACGTTATTAAAGAGCGCTTAACTGGTTTCCCTCAAAGATGACTGCAGCTGGAGAATTGAGATGTATAGATTCCACTGTCGCGTCTGTTGTAAAATAAATCGACAGTGCATTCATTTTAATAGGCGCACAATCAAGACATTTGTCGATCGGAAAGATATTTTTTTCGTCCTTCCCACATGATTCGGCAAAAGTGTAACTTATCAGCTGGCTCCGATGGTCGCTAAGAAGATGGGACGTAATTAAAAGCCTGTGGTCGTTGTGGTTTCTCCTTTAGTCGCACTCATGGAGGATCAAGTAAACGAAGCAATGCTCGTTATTTAACTTCTAAAATAAGTAAGTTCTGTAGTTGACAACTGTATGCAAAGTAGTTGACTTACTGCGTTGCTCTGATTGGTTGTAGGTTTACCGACTATCCAATTGAGTTCAGAGTTTTTAAGGCACGCCTCATAAAAGCCCTATGGATCAGTTTCAGACTCATATTACGACAAGAATGTGAGTATGACGAAGTCAGGCTAAGTATATAGGGCAAAAAGTAATGAAAAATCTAAATCGCTAGTTAATACCAATAACAAGGCTCAAAATAGCCCCACACAACCACAGTAACATGATAAGGGTCCCTACATGGGTGTTCATGGTTCGACCTTTACACAAAGTGGACTATCTTTATAAAATATCTTCTAATTAAACTGTCTGTAGACTTACAAAGTTCTCAATTCTTCTGTTTGCATGTAGGGAACCTCATTATGTTACTGTGTAAGTGTGGGGCTATTTTGAGTGGTGTTAACTAGTGATTTTCATTTCTATGCCCTATATACTAGCATTATACGCTAAACAGTTTTTAGAGATAAAACTCTTTACATTCAATTATCATGAAAACAAATCTCAGAGAACGGTCGACTAGGTACCAATGTGTTACTAGACCAAAGGTTCGTTTTGTGCCGGAGTTGTCCTACAAGCATTTCTAAAGTCCAAACGCAATATTTAGTTTGATTGGTACCAATGGCATCATTCAGGACATATCAGCACTCAAATGTCAAGTGGAGAAGTAGTGAATCAAAACGCTGCAATAAAATATAACTTTCAACAATATTTTGAATGTTATCCTGCACACTTGTCTATGACTTATATCATTGTATAATTTGGAATGAGCACAGGACATTTGGTTTGCATGGTTTGATGTATTCCCTCCAGAAGTGGCATTTCGTGTGGTATTGTTTGCAGACTGACAGATCTGCAGGTTAGCATTTTGCTTTTTCTGAATGTCAAATAATTACATATTAGGCTTTTACAGCGCTGCTTTTCAGTGAGCTGAGGGCAAAGATATCAAAATCAACGTATTTGTTTTATCTGCCCTTTCTACCACTCAGCTGCCATGTTGCGTGTCTCGTTGACTGATTCAAATTTGAAATGAAAACATTTTTAGTACCAGTATACCTTGCAATTTGCAAAATGTCAAACAAAAAGGCACAAATTGTGTAGAAAACAAAGTTGCAGTCTTGGTCTTGAGACATATAAGAACAACATAAATACAGCCTTGGACTGGGTCTTTCTCTAATTACTTATGTCTTGGTCTGAGCTTACAGTCAGAGGTATAACGTCTGCAATTAATAATGGAATACAATTCTGACCACTTTCCCCATTTAAAATGGACATACAGGTTTGTAGAGATTGGTTTATTGCACGTAAAGCCCAAAATGCACCCATTATCCATTAAGAGAATAGAGATAACCCTTTTAGATCAGACCATTTTTTCCCTTGGTTTTTGAACTAACCCTAGTGGCGAATCATTGAAATTTCAAAACAGTTATGAACTTGAAGTAAGTAGTCTTGCTTACTGAAATCACGTAATTTTGGCAGTTTGATACACTCTCTGAATCCCTGGTTCGAAAACAATTTGATTCACAAATGTTTCGAAGCGTCACAATACAGTGTTTCACTCTAAAACGTACAATATTGATGTATTAACCGAATCTAAAATGTAAATGATGTACGCATTAACAACTTTATAGACCTTGAAATCTTGAATATTGCGAATCCTTATTTGAGCATACTGATTATGTTTTCAATCCCAAGTTCAATATAGTTTGATTTACTTAATTTGAAATTATAACATTTAATTTTGTTCTGTGTGATATATAGTGCCAACTTGTTTTAAAGGATTACAAATTGTTAAACATACTATATTTGTGTATCAAATTCTGTCAGGAACAGACCAAAATTCAAGCCTTTATTCAATGATTTGACAAATTTTGAGGTCGTTATAAATTAAAAATTTGCCATCTCAAGGAGCGTTAAGACAAAGTTTTTACATTAGTCATATCAAACACTCATTGGCTCTTGCCTGCATCATCACAAAGGGGATCGAGATAACATTTCCGGCTATTAACAAATTCAATTCTGATCTTTACCTCACACAAATTATTGTTACCTTCTGAAAGGACTGCAAATGTAACAAATCGTCATTTTTTTTTTTTTTTTTTTACATTTTAGCAATAAATTATGGTGATTACATTTATCTGTGTTATGTTTATCTTTTTACTGTATAGAATATATGGAACGGTAAGTTTAAGATGTGCAGTGTGTGTGGGATTAGCGGCTAAAAAAATCTATTTAATGTATACTGAAATGAAACCGGATATTGTACATTTTTTTGTCTGTTACATTTTATAAATTCTTTTTATACTCTGAGGTGGTTATGTTTATGGTTATTGCTTTGGGAATAGGTCTTAATAAACTTAAAACCTATCTATAACATTTGAACAATTTATCAATACAAACATATTTATGATATAATTTATTTGTAAATATTTTATAGTTTCTTTAGCTGTAACTATGTAGTGATATTTAGTTTTTTAGATGCTGTCAATTCACTATATTGTACGTTTTTGTATCGTAAACGTTACACAATACCTATATAAACAATGAGACAAGGCTAAAGGCCATCTCATCCTTTAGCGTCACATTGAACGCTACATGACAAAACGGCGCTATACTACGCACATGGCACCCTTTATCGTTAATATTCACGCGAACCCAAGGCGTCATAAATCCTTTAGCGTAATATGAGACTACCCTACCCTACCCCACATCTAAACCTAACCATCACAGCGCGTGAATATTAACGATAACGGGTGCCATGTGCATAGTATAGCGCCGTTTTGTCATATAGCGATCTATATGACGCTAAAGGATGAGAATGCGTTGATTTATACTTCTGCGTCGAGGGCACGCCGTAGTGTACGCCGTTTTCTACGCACGTAGGCGATGCCATCGTGAGCATTTATACTTCTGCGTTCAGGTCTTGGTTGCTCTGCAGTACTGCTCCGAAACGCTAGCTGGCAGCGGAGGGATTTAATGTTCCACTGTGTTTAGATTCCTCGAATCGCGGCTCGTTTAATACAAGCAATAGCGACTGAAAGAGAGCGGATCATGTTGGAGTTGGAGCTTATTGAGGTGGAAAAACAGTTAATTTTAGAGAAGTTACTAAAACTGAAAGGCAGAAATGAGAAAAGACGTCGGAGGAGATGGTATGTGAGGAAATGCGTGAGAAGGTACGTGCGTAAATGTGTAGGAGGAAATGCGATGCTACCAAGCCGACCAATCACCAATCTTGCGGTACGCGTCGTCGCGACGTGTAGTTACATTTTTGAGGAGGTGCGTGTCACGCTACGGCGAAGGGTACGCGGTATGGGACGCGTCTGTGCATATGCTACGCCGTACCAACTGCGCGCACCCTACGCAGAAGTGTAAATTGGCCTTAAGGCAACATGACATAATGACTTTTGCGTAAACATACACGCCACTTTCATGTCAAGCGTTATCTATACGCATTTTGAGCTATCCACGTGTATGCGTGTATGTCTACGCCGTTAGTGATTCCATGTGTATGCACACGCTGTTAAATGTCTGAGCGAAACGAAGCAAAGTGTAGATCTACATCTGGGGAGCGCTATTTTTTTCCAAGGATGGTAGAGGAAGACCCATAAATGCTATTAACCCCAGTGACGGGTAGGTTTAGGGACGGGGTTGGGGTACAGTAATGAAACGTTAAGTCAACGGCATTCATAAACATGCAGAAAAGTGATTATGCGTGTTGATAGCACGCCAAAAAATGGAAATACGAATTGGCTTGTCATACATACACCATTGCATGAGATCAGTCTGGCTAAGGAGTCTGGTACAGGTCATGTATCCAACTCTGGAAGTAACAATGTAAACTTTTTTTTTATAATTTCACAAAATGATATGGGTTGGTCAAACAGATAAGAGAGAATGAAAGACAAAAAGAGGTTTGAAGATAGTCGGTTTCATGAAAACAAAATTAACAATTATAATGGAGATGGGCTCTCCTCACAGTACAGAATAAGAGACCATGCAAACAGAGAGGAAGGGGTTGAGAGGACATTTTAGAGAAAAGACAGGCAGTACTATACCACGCAGTGTCTCTGAAGTAATGAACTAGGTGCTCCACTCCTTTTGCCCGAATTTTGGAGAGGCAGAGGGAGAGAAACAATAAGGAAAAATCAGTCAATGAAAGATATACACACAGATGACAGGGGTAGAACAGGAAACATCATCAGCACACAACACGAAGGCAAACTTTTTTTTACTAGCATTATTACAAAGAAATGGCAAAAAAAAATGAACAGCCAGTTCAGCCATGACAGTAATCTAGATTTTGAGCTTCACGTAACAAATGAAAGCAAAAAGAAAAAAAGGGAAAGTGCATTCAGTTCCATGCTCATTAGCGCATCTGAAAATGGGTAGAATTAAGGTTCGGTCTGGACTGCTCAAAGAGTCAAAGAGAAAGAGAGAGTGAGAGAACATGTGTCTACGAGTCAGGTTGTCGTCTTTTCTAAAGGATAATGACTCTCTACTCTGTCTCCCACAGCTACCATCTGACATATTAGTACTCATCACGGCTTAACCACAGCTCGCAAGCCCTTTCACCAACAAGCATTCTTTCTGTCAAATGAAATCTTGTTTATCAGACAAGTATTGTATGGTGGTTTATACAGCTGATCCTTATGTTGCTTAAAAAAATAAAGGGTTCCAAACCAAGCTGCTTATTTCTACTATTTACAATGAATGAAATTAAATGGGTACTAGGGCTGTTAAGCCTCAAAAATGACAAAAAGGCATCTTAAAAATATCATAAAAGTAATTATGTCTGAAGCTAAGCAATAGGTTTTGAGAAACTGAAGGGTTTTTTACTTCTGCTGTAGCTCTCAAATCACAGTTCAGACTTGACGTGTCAAGACGAGTTGCATCAAGTTACATCATTGGGTTTCATGTGACATGGTCAAACACCTTATGCCTCATGAATGTTAGCTTGAATAAGATTTGAAAGCTACAGTAGAGGTAAGTTCCTCAAAAAAGCTATCATATGCCTGAAAAAAAAAAGGAATGACATTCTGGTAAGATGACATGAGGGTGAGTAAATCTAATCAATCTAATTCATCCCTTACAGTAAGGATCTCACACCGTGTCCTAACTACATGCGACGCAAAGCCGCGACACGCGATAAAAGGTATCTTTTCCATGTTAATCAGAGTTTTTGTCCTAACCAGACGCGACGGCGACACGCGAAGTTTCTAATTTAGAAACGGTTCCTGTTTCTGCGACGTCGCGGCTGACAGAATGAAGAAATTACACTGGTTATGAGTACACATTATTTATTTTTAGTTAAAAATAGGTCACTGTGCCACAAGATAACGGATAATTTACCTCAGATTTTGAAAGCAGATAATATAGCGTTCAAAATGAATTCTATGCAAACATATACTTACTGTAGCCTACTTCATCACAAAATTAGTCAATGAGTATGTTTTGTTAATGTTTTGATTTTTAATAATGTTATTTCTTGATTTGATTATGTCCTTACCCATTTCCAATGCGAGTGCGGGCCAACAGTGTGCTTTCATGCACACGCTGTTCTGCGTGGCTGTGATTTTTGAGTGTGGCGTCTCACAGTCGCGTCGCGTCTAGTGTGGACAGACACACTTGCTGTCGCTGGAATTTTATCGTGTCGCGTGTAGTCAGGACACGATGTCAGTCACGACTGCATGTTTTAGGCAATGAAATGACAAAACCTGATATCTCATCAGCATATCCAACGCATTCTCATCCTAGGGCGTCATATAGTGTCACTTTTGAAATTTCGTCTAAATCAAACACACATTGCACCATTTAGCGTCAATATACTGTAACACGCACAGAGAACTTTGTTCGGTTATGGTAGGTTTAGTTCTGAGGTAGGTTTACGGTTAAACCACTAGGAGGCGCCTTTTGGCCCATATATATATATATATATATATCTGCGTCTCATATTGACGCTAAAGGGTGCCATGTGCGTTGGATATAGGCGAAATGTCAAAAGCGTCAGTATATGACGCCTTGGGATGAGAATGGGCTGGCATATCTCTATTGAAAACAGCTCAGATACAATTTGGTTGAAGGATAAAAGTACAGACGAAAGTCATTCGGTGCGAGTATGACTATCTGGGTTTGAAAACTATGCAGAAAAAATAAATGGGTCTGGAGATTCTAAACCAAGCAGACAGGGGGAAATTAAACTAAAAGGTGTGGAAATGATGGACTGATTCCGGACTGGAATGTGATAAGACGGTGGATTTTTGCGCATGGGGTCTCAAGGGGAGGCAGGCGGACATGCAGCAAGCACTGGGGCTAGTGCACAGACTGGTTCAGTTGGTCGGATGGTTAAGGGACTCACTTTGTCTGTGGTGACGTGGCGCACATGGCCGCACACTCCCCCGCTGTGAGTGTTGCCAAGAAGAGAGGATAGGGGCAAGCAACATGCCCTGTACAGAGGAACAGAGAGAGAGAGGCTGATCCCTGCACCATACACACATACACATACTGTATATCGAAACAAACACCTTAGTTCTACAGGGAAAAAAAGACATTTGAATAGTGCAAGCCACATATAGGGTGAATTCAGGTTGATTGCGAAAGGTTTACCTAGTCATCTCAATGGCAAAAAGTGTTTCAGTCAACCTGTGTTAACTTGTAGTTGCAAATGTCTCATCACATTGTGTCATTGACTCACTATAGTCGTAGTAATGTTTACTTATAGACCATTTCACAAGATGTAAACAACACTGGTCCAGAAGCACTTCCTGTTTCAGTTTGTAACTGTTTTCTTTATTTCACATGTAAAGAAAACGTCTTAAAGATGTTTGTTTAACTTTTTAATTCAGTTTTAATGTTCTGTTGCTTGTATTTTATCCCAGCTTTTATGTAGTGTTAAAAACCTGAAACAGGAAGTGCTTCTGGACCAGTGTTGTTTACATCTTGTGAAATGGTCTATATTTTTTTATTAGCAATACCAATTAAAGAGGTGGTATAATGCCCTTTTCACAAGATGTAAAATAAGTCTTTGTTGTCCCCAGAGTGTGTTTGTGAAGTTTTAGCTCAAAATACACCACAAATATTTATATATAGCATGTTAAAACTGTTACTTTTTGAGGGTGAGCAAAAACACTGTTTAGTGAGTGTCCCTTTAAATGCCAATCAGCTGCTGCTCCCAGCACAGGGGGTGGGGCTACAACAATTTGTGTCCTTTAACCTCACACAGACATGTACTGAAAACGTCAATGTTTATGTTCAAACCGGAGTCAGACAATGATGGAGAGACTCAAGAAGTGACAACATGTAGAATGCAACAGGACATTTCTGAATGGTTAGTTGATGAATTTCGGTAGCATATCGGTAGAATATCTTCTAGTTATTAATTAGCATATTCTGTCATGATAATCTTTAAATCACGTTCCGGGGGGCCGAGTTTTTGTACATTTTAGGGTTGGTGATGTCACTAACCCGGGAGGAATGTCGTCCTACCAGCCGTTTGTTGTAGTCCTTAAAAAACTGTTTCTTTAAAAGCAAATTTCTTTCTTTGCTTTGAACTTTGTAAGTTTGCAGATGTTGTTTATGCTCAAAAACCGCAACATCACACACTAACAAAATTTTAAAAAGTGAAATCATAATCAACCACCCCTTTAACATATATTTGATTTCTTATCTTCATAACGTCAAATAGTGAAATTCTTTTTGCTATGCACACAGAGTCCAGAGAACCGGGAAATTTTACTGGTATTGGTCCGACTACTGAAATTCTCGTTTTGTGACAACACTGTTCTCAATAGGCATTGTCCACACTCAACAGCACAACATAGACTTTTTCATTTGACCTTATTCCAAAAACAAATACATTTCAATTAAAACTGATTTATTTTGTCCACTAAACTTTGATGTCGGTAACACTTTATAATAACTACACGCTAATAATCATTAGTAAAGCATGAGTAAACAGTTAATTCATTCCTTTATAAAGCATTAATAGACATTAATAAGCATGTCATTTAATAATTGTATTTTCATCATTTATTAATAATCAATTTATCATTTCTAAATGAAGAATTGCATTTTTTATAAACCAGTTATTTAAGAGTTTTCAGTGGTTCATAAGATTACTTAGAACGTGTAAGTAAATGATTAATAAACTATTTAAATGTACATTCATACATCTTATCATTCAGATATATAGTGATGGTTACTTAGTGTGTTAATAAATGCTTTATTAACATGTATTTATGCTGTAATTCAGGGTTAATTTGGGTAGTTATAAAACATTTAGTAATGGTTAGTTAACTATGTTTGTGAGCTCATCTAAAGTGAGGACTATTCATGCATTGTAAAGCATTTATAAAGGAGATTTAAAGGCCGTTAAATATTTCTATGTTCTGTATCACTGTGTTGTGTTTGTTACATTTTACTGTTTAGAAGATTGACGAGCCTTTAAAACTCCTTTATAAATAATTTACAAGGAATGAATAGTCCTCATTTTAGATGAGCTCACACACACTACTAAATGCTTTAAAACTAACTGTATTTACTACATTTACTAAAATCATTCATAAAATCATTCATGTCATGACATGATGACAACTGACAACTCTTAAATAACTGGTTTGTAAATAATGCTATACTTCATTTAGAAATTATTAATTGATCATTTACAAAGTATGAAAATACAATTATTAAACACATTATGGATATGCTTATAAATCAAGAAAACATATTTATAGCTGCATTTATAAACTACTTATTAATGTCTATTAATGCTTTATAAATGATGAATTAACTGTTTGCTCATGCTTAACAAATGATTAATAGCATGCAGTTATTATAAAGTGTTACCAAAAATCTATTAATTTAGCTATAATTTAGAAGTTAAGAACCTTTACTAACTATTGAGGGGGGGGGGGGGGATGTTTTTAGGCCCTATTTTGTATGCCATTCATGAAAAGTGTCGACAAAACCCAGGCAAATTCAATTAGAACATTTTCCCCTGTTTGATCTCACCCCTCGAGGGGTCTTTTCTGAATATTAACTGCATTGTTTTTCCCTGTTGTCCATTAGCCTTTGGGCTCAGCACCACTGACTGAGATCCACTGAACTACAATGATTTCTTCCAGAGCCTGAGAGAAATGTCACATCATTCACACAATTCTGTTACCAGGACTACAGACAAAGTTTTTATTTGGGTTCAGTGCAATTAAAAACTGTTCTATTTAAACTGTTCATGGATTTATCAGTATGGTTAACTAACTAGTGAGAATAGGAGAACAGCGCTGGTGAACGCACAAACTGATGATTGGTCACTTGTGAGTAGCTAATATAAATAAATAAATCCGCCCTAAAAACTTAAATATAAAATCATCAACAGTGTGCGGAAAAAAGCATTCATTTTGCAGATTGTTGCCATTATTGAAGTAGAAATCAAACAGCCTTTTTTCACCCAAAAATTAAAGCTGTCATCATTCATGATTACAGACATGTTAAGCGCATGAACTATGATCTCGTCTTAGCAATTAGATTCCTGCACACTAACGAATGTTTTCATCATAACTAACAGTGAAAACACAATGCAAATAAGAGATTTGTTGATTATATTCAGACTATTGATAAAAGAGACTTTGCTATAACAGGAGTTTTGGCGAGAGTACAGAACTCAGTCACTTTGATTGAAACTCGCAATTTGATTAAAAGGTCCAGTGATTGTAAAAAAAAAGAGTGTTCTTTGATAGCTTTCTATATCTAATTTAATCGCAGTTTAAATAACGGATTATTTTCATCCTACCAAGAGAAATATGTGAAGTTAACCGTTTAGTCACTGGTTTGATTTACTGACATAGACATTCCTGACATATCTGACTGTACATAAATCATTACACATCAAAAATCACTGGAGTGGACACAGATCAGGCATTAGAATGAATACAGTTACTTACATGTTATGGCATTACTGTCGAGTCCATATCATAAAAGTCTGTTTGCAAAGCCTGCCACCGAAATTGCGACTGATTTACCAAATGATCCACTGAAAAATGTATCGAATCCAAATAAATAATGCTCAACTAAGACATTCACATTGTTGAAAATAAATAACCACATTCCTAGCATTAGGATCCTTTTTTCCAATTATAGGCACATTTCATAAACAAGTCGTTTGCTGGGCTTGATTACAATATAAGCTGTTTTTTGGAATAACAAGGATGTTTTCAGTTCTGAAACTTACAGGATATTATTATAGTATGATGACCTTTTATGCCAAAAGCTCAAGGAAAAATTGATTTCTTAGTTCATGACGCCTTTAAAAATAATATACCACCAATACTAAACACTACTATAAACCTAACTGACTGTGTCAACAAAAGCAAATGAGAGATAAAGGTGCAAACTGTGCGTGTTGAGTGTAATAGTATTTGTTGGTGTTTTACTGCCATTAGTGTTCATTTCAAATGGAATCTGCAGTGAATTGTATGTATAGGCATGTTTTGGAGTTTTGCAAAAATGTAGGTAGAGGCACGTTTTTCCAATGAGTCTATGTTGGAAGATTCAAAAACATGCTTGGCGATTACACCGACCAGTCAAAACCCCAGCCCCAAACTTCTCTCCTTTCAGTTACATGAGCATCCTTATTTCCACAGAAGTGATTGAAATCATTTGGCCTATGCCTCTGTCAGTCAGTACTATCCCTAATCACATTCATAATATAACCAACAATGCAGTTATAAAGCTGACTTGACCTTGTTTTCTATCTCTGCATATATACTCACATTATGTGGCCTCCGCAGGGTTTGAGTATCCTTGTCCTGTTGCTCCGCTGACTCCTTGTAAGCTCTGACCCCTGCAGGCAGTGGCACTGCATATCCTCTACTGGAGAAGACTATAGGAAAAATAAAAATAAAATGCTGATGT
>NW_024121410.1:5207636-5351080 GCF_016745375.1 Pimephales promelas
CCTAGTGGCAAACCATTGAAATTTCAAAACAGTTATGAACTTGAAGTAAGTAGTCTTGCTTACTGAAATCACGTAATTTTGGCAGTTTGATACACTCTCTGAATCCCTGGTTCGAAAACAATTTGATTCACAAATGTTTCGAAGCGTCACAATACAGTGTTTCACTCTAAAATGTACAATATTGATGTATTAACCGAATCTAAAATGTAAATGATGTACGCATTAACAACTTTATAGACCTTGAAATCTTGAATATTGCGAATCCTTATTTGAGCATACTGAGATTATGTTTTCAATCCCAAATTCAATATAGTTTGATTTACTTAATTTGAAATTATAACATTTAATTCTGTACTGTGTTATTTATAGTGCCAACTTGTTTTAAAGGATTACAAATTGTTAAACATAATGACATTAATTACCATAGTTACGCCGATGACACTCAAATATATATGGCTTTTGATTCAGATGACAATAGTTCAATAGACGCTTTGTGTCACTGTATAGAACAAATAAAAACCTGGATGAATCTAAATTTTTTACAACTAAACCAAGATAAAACCGAGGTTATTGTGTTTGGTAACAAAAATAAAAGAATAAGCATTATTAAAGAATTAGATTCCCGTGCCTTTAAAGTTAGGGATCAAGTGCGTAATCTTGGTTTTATGATAGACTCGGATCTTACATTTAATAGTCATATCAGAGCGGTCACCAAAACAGCATTCTATCATTTGAAAAATATCTCTAGAATTAAAGGATCGGTGCCTCAAAAAGACCTAGAGAAGCTTATCCATGCTTTTATCTCTAGGTGGACTACTGTAATGGCTTATTAACCGGACTTCCGAAGAAGACTGTAAAACAGCTGCAGCTTGTTCAGAACGCTGCTGCTAGATTATTAACCGGGACTAAGAGAATAGACTAGAGCACATCACTCCAGTTCTTAAAACTTTGCATTGGCTCCCAATTAGTTATAGAATAGTCTTTAAAGCGATGCTTTTAGTTTATAAAGCACTGAATTGTTTAGGTCCTGAGTACATTTCCGAAATGTTTGAAAAATATAAACCTAACAGGACTCTTAGATCAATAAACTCAGGTCAGCTAGCGGAGCACAGAGTTAGAACAAAATATGGAGAAGCTGCGTTTAGCATCTCTGCTGTACACGACTGGAACAAACTACCAGAAGATATTAGATGTGCCCCGAATGTATTGATTTTTAAATCTAAGTTGAAAACATTTCTTTTCTCACAAGCTTATGACTGAGCTTTTAAAATTAGCTATACTGTGTAGTTTTAAATTTGTTTATTTATTTTTTTATTAAATCTTTATTATACTTTTTTTTGTGCATGTTTGTATCTGGTATTTTATCATGATGTTTTTACTTTTTGTAAAGCGCATTGAAGTACTTTGATGGTATGAATTGTGCTATATAAATAAACTTGTTGTTGTTGTTGTTGAAGCAAAGTGTAAATCTACATCTGGGGAGCAATATTTTTTTCCTAGGATGGTAGAGGAAGACTCATAAATGCTATTAACCCCAGTGACGGGTAGGTTTAGGGACGGGGTTGGGGTAGGTCATATATTTATACAGTAATGTAACGTTAAGTCAACGGCGTTCATAAACATGCAGAAAAGTGATTATGCGTGTTGATAGCACGCCAAAAAATGGAAATACGAATTGGCGTTTCATACATACACCATTGCATGAGATCAGTCTGGCTAAGGAGTCTGGTACAAGTCATGTCTCCAACTCTGGAAGTAACAATGTAAACTTTTTTTTATAATTTCACAAAATTATATGGGTTGGTCAAACAGATAAGAGAGAATGAAAGACAAAAAGAGGTTTGAAGATAGTCGGTTTCATGAAAACAAAATTAACAATTATAATGGAGATGGGCTCTCCTCACAGTACAGAATAAGAGACCATGCAAACAGAGAGGAAGGGGTTGAGAGGACATTTTAGAGAAAAGACAGGCAGTACTATACCACGCAGTGTCTCTGAAGTAATGAACTAGATGCTCCACTCCTTTTGCCCGAATTTGGGAGAGGCAGAGGGAGAGAAACAATAAGGAAAAATCAGTCAATTAAAGATATACACAAAGATGACAGGGGTAGAACAGGAAACATCATCAGCACACAACACGAAGGCAAACTTTTTTTTTACTAGCATTATTACAAAGAAATGGCAAAAAAAAATGAACAGCCAGTTCAGCCATGACAGTAATCTAGATTTTGAGCTTCACGTAACAAATGAAAGCAAAAAGAAAAAAGGGAAAGTGCATTCAGTTCCATGCTCATTAGCGCATCTGAAAATGGGTAGAATTAAGGTTCGGTCTGGACTGCTCAAAGAGTCAAAGAGAAAGAGAGAGTGAGAGAACATGTGTCTACGAGTCAGGTTGTCGTCTTTTCTAAAGGATAATGACTCTCTACTCTGTCTCCCACAGCTACCATCTGACATATTAGTACTCATCACGGCTTAACCACAGCTCGCAAGCCCTTTCACCAACAAGCATTCTTTCTGTCAAATGAAATCTTGTTTATCAGACAAGAATTGTATGGTGGTTTATACAGCTGATCCTTATGTTGCTTAAAAAAATAAAGGGTTCCAAACCAAGCTGCTTATTTCTACTATTTACAATGAATGAAATTAAATGGGTACTAGGGCTGTTAAGCCTCAAAAAAGAAGAAAAGGCATCTTAAAAATATCATAAAAGTAATTATGTCTGAAGCTAAGCAATAGGTTTTAGAAACTGAAAGGTTTTTTTACTTCTGCTGTAGCTCTCAAATCACAGTTCAGACTTGACGTGTCAAGACGAGTTGCATCAAGTTACATCATTGGGTTTCATGTGACATGGTCAAACACCTTATGCCTCATGAATGTTAGCTTGAATAAGATTTGAAAGCTACAGTAGAGGTAAGTTCCTCAAAAAAGCTATCATATGCCTGAAAAAAAAAAGGAATGACATTCTGGTAAGATGACATGAGGGTGAGTAAATCTAATCAATCTAATTCATCCCTTACAGTAAGGATCTCACACCGTGTCCTAACTACATGCGACGCAAAGCCGCGACACGCGATAAAAGGTATCTTTTCCATGTTAATCAGAGTTTTTGTCCTAACCAGACGCGACGGCGACACGCGAAGTTTCTAATTTAGAAACGGTTCCTATTTCTGCGACGTCGCGGCTGACAGAATGAAGAAATTACACTGGTTATGAGTACACATTATTTATTTTTAGTTAAAAATAGGTCACTGTGCCACAAGCGATAACGGATAATTTACCTCAGATTTTGAAAGCAGATAATATAGCGTTCAAAATGAATTCTATGCAAACATATACTTACTGTAGCCTACTTCATCACAAAATTAGTCAATGAGTATGTTTTGTTAATGTTTTGATTTTTAATAATGTTATTTCTTGACTTGATTATGTCCTTACCCATTTCCAATGCGAGTGCGGGCCAGCAGTGTGCTTTCACGCACACGCTGTTCTGCGTGGCTGTGATTTTTGAGTGTGGCGTCGCGTCTAGTGTCGACAGACACACTTGCTGTCGCTGGAATTTTATCGTGCCGCGTGTAGTCAGGACACGATGTCAGTCACGACTGCATGTTTTAGGCAATGAAATGACAAAACCTGATATCTCATCAGCATATCCAACGCATTCTCATCCTAGGGCGTCATATAGTGTCACTTTTGAAATTTCGTCTAAATCAAACACACATTGCACCGTTTAGCATCAGTATAACACGCACAGAGAACTTTGTTCGGTTATGGTAGGTTTAGTTCTGAGGTAGGTTTACGGTTAAACCACTAGGAGGCGCCTTTTGGCCCATATATATATATATCTGCGTCTCATATTGACGCTAAAGGGTGCCATGTGCGTTGGATGTAGGCGAAATGTCAAAAGCGTCAGTATATGACGCCTTGGGATGAGAACGGGCTGGCATATCTCTATTGAAAACAGCTCAGATACAATTTGGTTGAAGGATAAAAGTACAGACGAAAGTCATTCGGTGCGAGTATGACTATCTGGGTTTGAAAACTATGCAGAAAAAGTAAATGGGTCTGGAGATTCTAAACCAAGCAGACAGGGGGAGGGGTATAAGGTAAATTAAACTAAAAGGTGTGGAAATGATGGACTGATTCCGGACTGGAATGTGATAAGACGGTGGATTTTTGTGCATGGGGTCTCAAGGGGAGGCAGGCGGACATGCAGCAAGCACTGGGGCTAGTGCACAGACTGGTTCAGTTGGTCGGATGGTTAAGGGACTCACTCTGTCTGTGGTGACGTGGCGCACATGGCTGCACACTCCCCCGCTGTGAGTGTTGCCAAGAAGAGAGGATAGGGGCAAGCAACATGCCCTGTACAGAGGAACAGAGAGAGAGAGGCTGATCCCTGCACCATACACACATACACATACTGTATATCGATACAAACACCTTAGTTCTACAGGGAAAAAAAGACATTTGAATAGTGCAAGCCACATATAGGGTGAATTCAGGTTGATTGCGAAAGGTTTACCTAGTCATCTCACTGGCAAAAAGTGTTCCAGTCAACCTGTGTTAACTTGTAGTTGCAAATGTCTCATCACATTGTGTCATTGACTCACTATAGTCATAGTAATGTTTATTTTTAAAAGCCAGTTATTTCATGGATCCAGGATAATATGCATCCTGATAAAGTTCCATTGGCCTTTGGAATTAAAATAGACCCACATCATCACACACCTTCCACCACACCTAGAGATTGGCATGGGGTACTTTCCATAAGATCATCTTTCAATGCAAATCAAACCAGCTATTAGGCTAACTGAAGTAAAACCATGCCAATCTCAAGGCATGGTGAATGGTGTGTGATGATGCGGGGATATTTCAATTCCAAAGGCCAAGGGAACTTTATCAGGATGCATATTGTCCTGGATCCATGAAATAACTGGCTTTTAAAATTAAAAATCTGCCTGACTCTATGGGAAATTAACATAGGGGTGTCCTGACTTATGCACCCTGTATTTTAAGGAAAAACATTTATTTATTTATGATGCATTATTCATTCACAAAGAAAAGTTGTGTCCTTAAAGGTTGGAGTTTTCCTCATTTTTCTAATTAAGGCATTAAGATCAATATCCAAAAGATGATTTTTTATTCCTCTTTTTAGGCAACTTTAGCATGGGTGTCCAAACTTATTCACATCACTGTAAATGCTTTACAAGGCATGAATAGTCCTCACTTTAGATGAGCTCACACACATAGTTAACTGACCACTACTAAATGCTTTAAAACTAACTGTATTTACTACATTTACTAAGTGATTTTATGAATGACTGACAACTCTTAAATAACTGGTTTGTAAATAATGCTAGATTTCATTTAGAAATTATTAATTGATCATTTACAAAGTATGAAAATACAATTATTAAACGCATTATAGATATGCTTATAAATCAAGAAAAAATATTTAAAGCTGCATTTATAAACGGCTTATTAATGTTTATTAATGCTTTATAAATGATGAATTAACTGTTTACTCATGCTTAACAAATGATTATTAGCGTGCAGTTATTATAAAGTGTTACCCAAAAATCTATTAATTTAGCTATAATTTAGAGGTTAAGAACCTTTACTAACTATTGAGGAAAAAAAAAAAAAAACCTTTTAGGCCCTATTTTGTATGCCATTCATGAAAAGTGTCGACAAAACACGGGCAAATTCAATTAGATCATTTTCCTCTGTTTGATCTCACCCCTCGAGGGGTCTTTTCTGAATATTAACTGCATTGTTTTTCCCTGTTGTCCATTAGCCTTTGGGCTCAGAACCACTGAGATCCACTGAACTACAATGATTTCTTCCAGAGCCTGAGAGAAATGTCACATCATTCACACAATTCTGTTACCAGGACTACAGACAAAGTTTTTATTTGGGTTCAGTGCAATTAAAAACTATTCTATTTAAACTGTTCATGGATTTATCAGTATGGTTAACTAACTCTAGTGAGAATAGGAGAACAGCGCTGGTGAAAGCACAAACTGATGATTGGTCACTTGTGAGTAGCTAATATAAATAAATAAATCCGCCCTAAAAACTTAAATATAAAATCATCAACAGTGTGCGGAAAAAAGCATTCATTTTGCAGATTGTTGCCATTATTGAAGTAGAAATCAAACAGCCTTTTTTCACCCAAAAATTAAAGCTGTCATCATTCATGATTACAGACATGTTAAGCGCATGAACTATGATCTCGTCTTAGCAATTAGATTCTTGCACACTAACGAATGTTTTCATCATAACTAACAGTGAAAACACAATGCAAATAAGAGATTTGTTGATTATATTAAGACTATTGATAAAAGAGACTTTGCTATAACAGGAGTTTTGGCGAGAGTACAGAACTCAGTCACTTTGATTGAAACTCGCAATTTGATTAAAAGGTCCAGTGATTGTAAAAAAAAGAGTGTTCTTTGATAGCTTTCTATATCTAATTTAATCGCAGTTTAAATAACGGATTATTTTCATCCTACCAAGAGAAATATGTGAAGTTAACCGTTTAGTCACTGGTTTGATTTACTGACATAGACATTACTGACATATCTGACTGTACATAAATCATTACACATCAAAAACACTGGTCACAGATCAGGCATTAGAATGAATACAGTTACTTACATGTTGTGGCATTACTGTCGAGTCCATATCATAAAAGTCTGTTTGCAAAGCCTGCACCGAAATTGCGACTGATTTACCAAATGATCCACTGAAAAATGTATCGAATCCAAATAAATAATGCTCAACTGAGACATTCACATTGTTGAAAATAAAACCACATTCCTAGCATTAGGATCCTTTTTCCAATTATAGGCACATTCCATAAACAAGTCGTTTGCTGGGCTTGATTACAATATAAGCTGTTTTTTGGAATAACAAGGATGTTTTCAGTTCTGAAACTTACAGGATATTATAATAGTATGATGACCTTTTATGCCAAAAGCTCAAGGAAAAATTGATTTCTCAGTTCATGACGCCTTTAAAAATAATATACCACCAATACTAAACACTACTATAAACCTAACTGACTGTGTCAACAAAAGCAAATGAGAGATAAAGGCGCAAACTGGTGTTTTACTGCCATTAGTGTTCATTTCAAATGGAATCTGCAGTGAATTGTATGTATAGGCATGTTTTGGAGTTCACTCCTTCACTCCTTTCAGTTATATGAGCATCCTTATTTCCATAGAAGTGATTAATATCATTTGGCCTATGCCTCTGTCAGTCAGTACTATCCCTAATCACGTTCATAATATAACCAACAATGCAGTTATAAAGCTGACTTGACCTTGTTTTCTATCTCTGCATATATACTCACATTATGTGGCCTCCGCAGGGTTTGAGTATCCTTGTCCTGGTGCTCCGCTGACTCCTTGTAAGCCTCTGACCCCTGCAGGCAGTGGCACTGCATATCCTCAACCGGAGAAGACTATGAAAAATAAAAATAAAATGCTGATGTATTATGTAAAACATAACAACAAACAAATATCACACTGGTCTCGTGACATTTATTGTGATTCCAGGAACATTCACAATAGAATACAATACACATTTCAATATTATAAGTCCTTTATGTATTTACATCATGAATATTCATAAACACAAAATAAGTGTGGATTTTATGAAGATTTTAAAAAACATGTATTTCATCCCAAAATCAAATGATATATATATATATTTTTTTTTTTCTTTTTAATCAATCCTATTTAGGACCATTGAGCCTGAGGTATTATTGTATATTGAAATGACAGTTCAAGACAGTTAAGCAATGCACATAAATTATATATTATTTAAATATGTGAAGTATACAATAGCTACCGTCCATTGTTTGATTACTAACATTCTTTAAGAATTCTTTAAGAAACTCATACAGGTTTGGAAAAACTTAAGGGAGAGAAAGTGATGACAAAAAAATACATTATTAAAATCAAAAGTTGTATTTGTTAACATTAGTTAATGCACTGTGAAGTAACATGAACTAACAATGAAGAGCTGTATTTTTATTAACTAACATTAGAAAAGTTAAAATAAATAAATACTTTAACAAATGAATTGCTCAAAGTTAGTTCATGTTAGTTAATACATTAACTGTTAACAAATTAAACCTTGCAAAGCATTATCAAATAAATTAAGTAAAACGGTCAGATTGTGCTAAACCATTCAAGATTGTGTAGATTTGTTACTTACTATAGCACATGCCAATTATTTTAAAATAACACACTAAAATATTATACCCCTTTTTTCAATGTTTAAAGATTTTTTACTCTCAAATATTTAGACTAAAATACGCACCAGCTGTTGGGAAAGTTCTGCAATCATCCTGTCTTTGCTTCTGAGCTCATTTCTCAGTTCTTGAACCTCTTTCAGAAGCAGTGCCACCTAGAAAATAACAGTAGATAAGGTGAACCTTTTTTTATTTATTTTTTTGCCAAATCAGAACAGAGGTTGATTTTGATCAGGGGTTGGATGGGAATATGTAAATGTAAAAGTTGTAAAAGCATTACATATTTATTAATAGCAAAAATATTATGCAATACACACATTTGTTTTTGTTTTGTGGTGAGTTGGCTGTACTGTTGGTGCTTTTTCAGAGTTGTGGTGCAATGGACTGTGCACATGCATAGGATATGTTAAGAGTTGTTGGCTCACTTGGAGTTATGTCAATCTGGGTCATGCCCCAATCCTCATAAAGACTTTATGAACTTCTTTTGTATGTTTGATATGAATATGCAGTGGTCAGAAGAGACACAAACAACGCGGTCACCAATCAAAAAAATAATTTAAAAATGCTTTAAAAAATAGTAAGCATGAATATAATTAAAATTATTGCACAACACAGAAACATGAATTCAAAGTTATGTAATCGCACGCAAAATAACCATGTTTTTCATCTGTAGGAGTCTGACCATCAGCAGCATGGGTTGTTTTGGAGTGACGACAACTGATTGATTGGCTAGAGGAGCTGTCAATCTAAAACTAGTGCACCAATGTTGATGATAAAGCCCCCCCTTTTGGAAAAGCAAGCACAGAATTTGAAAACAAGAGCAAAACAAAAAACAACATAAGCAAACCAAAAAAATGAAAATATGAGCAGAAAACATGATTTTGCATGTAATTTGGATAACTTTGAATTTTGTACAATATAAGTTAAAATGTGTTTAAAGTTGATTTGATATTACAATTTTTTAATGCGTTTTAAACATTTTTATTCACACTTATTTTTCGATCTGTTACTGCATTGTTTGCTTGACTGAAATATTTGTGAAATATTTTTAAATGAATTTTTACATTTTTGACAATGCTTATTCCTTTTTTTTTCCTGTGACTGCAATACTTGAATTAATCCCATTTCAGTCTGAAGGTTTACTTTGCTGGATATAGCAAAATTATTACAAAATTATGACAAGACAAGTGGTTTATTCTTAATTTTGAAAGGGTGCGATTAATCATGATTACAAATTTTAATCTATTAGACTATAGACAGCCCTAATTATATATGACAATAAATATGCCAATAAATATATTTAATGAGTAATTGTTTCAATATAATTACTAGTGTTTGATGGCCTTTTTATTTACAGTTGAGCCCCTGCCCCTGCCCCTGAGAAACTCTCTGCACATCCTGTCAGGAGTCGAGCTGTCCCATCAACGTCAGAGCCTACCTCTTCATTCCAATTCGCCCGAATACTGATTCCCAACACCTGTGGCTGATTAACAGGGCCCAGCATAAAAGCCCACACTCACCTTCAATAGACTGTCTGGTCTCGTCTCTCACACCAGTGCAAAACTTACCTGACTCCCGATCGCGGTTATTTATCTTCATCTTTGTCAGTTCAATCCTGCATTATAAATAGACTGCTGTCTCTAGTTAAGTCATTCAAGTGCCTGCTGGCACTCTATTATGTTTACCCATGTGTTTTCCTCCATTCTCTTTAATAAATTCCTGTCTGTGCTCTAGTATCTTGTGACAGAAGACCAGACCACTATTGTGAAATAAATCCTAGATCACCAGTTCCGTCAATCGCTTCTTTATCCGCTCATCGCTCCCTCACAAGGTCCCATGGCCTTACTAGCGCCCTTCTCTGACGCAACGGAGAAGTGCAGCGGCTTCCTAGCCAATTGCATGCAGTTATTCAAAATGCAACCACAGCGTTTCACCACGGATAGAGCAAAGGTTGTGTTCATCATTTCTTTGGTCTCTGCACTCCAGTTGGCCTTTCTTACACAATTCAAAGAGGTATCTGCCACCTTACTCACTGTGCATGACCAGTTATTTCATCTCAAGCAGGAAAAATCCTCGGTGTCTGAAGGTTCGGTTAAATTTTGAATCATTACAGCTGTAAGCCAATGGAAAGAGCCAGCACTCATCACAGCCTACCAATGGTTTACCACCATCCACTACGGTTGGATCTTGCCATTTATAACAACAGCATTGGAAAATTTCATCAACAGGATTGGAAAATCTCATCTAATAATATATCCCATATGGCCAAGCGCTTAGATGCATGTGATTTGGAACTTCCGGCCCTGCATTCTTCACCCGATGCGGCTGCATTTCGTTTCAGCCAAGGCCCTCATTGATTCGGGCTCCGTGGGAAACTTCATCTCCAAAAACTTCATCAACCGGTTCCCCATCCCAAAAATCCCTTGCCAAAAGATTTACCCCATCCTGGGGAAACCATTACTCACTGCACTCCATCTCCCACTCCATCTTCACATTGGTGCCACTCATTATGAAAATATCTCCTTACTGGTGCTGGATGGATCAATATCTGACATCATCCTGGGACGTCCCTGTCTCTCCTGGAGTGACGGCTGCTTTGATACCTGCTTAACTTCTCTCTTGACCTATTTCAATGGTTTAACCATCTGTTATGCTCCTCCAAGGAATCACCATCGAGAGTCCTGAACAGCAACATGTCGAAGTCCCAGAGGAGTAAAGGGTGTTCCAGGATGTTTTTAGTAAGCAACCCATTTAGCACCTCACAGACCATGGGACTGTGTTATTTAATTGCTGCCAGCTACCACCCTGCCTAAGGGAAGTGTGTACCCATTATCCATCCGAGAACAAAATGCCATGGAGAAGTATGTAGACAAGGCTCTTCACCAGGGTTCTTCACCTGCCCTTCTACATTCCTTATGGCCAAGAACGGTGGCATGCGGCCATTGATTATCAAACCCTCAACAAGTCGACGGTATTGTACAAATATCCCCTTCCTCTGGTTCCAGTGGTGCTCAAGATGCTTTTATCTTCACCAAGTTGGACCTGCGAATTGAAGACCGCCTTCATCACACCATTGGGGCACTATGAATATCAGGTCATGCCGTATAGGCTAGCCCACTCTTTGTGTTTTAGGCCTTCGAGAATGAGGTGTTCCGGGAGTATCTGCATCGTTTTGGAACTCGAAACGAGGCACATGATTGCCTCTACGTTGTGCAGGTTCTCCAAAAGCTGAGGAAGAATCACCTTTACCTCAAGCTATAAAAAATGTGAATTTCCTCTATTCATTTCTGAGATATGTCATCGATGCCATAGGTATCCAGATGGACCAGAGGAAGGTGGATACAGTCCATAACTCACCCATTCCCACCACCATAAAGAAACGCCAACTACTCCTTTGCTTCACTGATTTATATCACTGCTTTATCGCAAACTTTAGCACCCTATCATCTCCTCTCACCTCCTTGCTATGTAAAATTCACAAGTCTCTGTCCTGGTCACCAAAACCACAGAAGCATTCCACCAGCTTAAGAAAGTGTTCACCAGAGCAGTGTTGTCAAATCAGCAGGGGGTTTCACCCAAGCTCCCTCCAAGAATTTGTCCCTGGCGGAGCAGAACTCTGACATCGGAAATCGGGAACGTCTAGCTATCAAACTTTCGTTGAAGTGGCATCACTGTCTGGAGGGAGACAACCATCCATTTGAAGTGATCACAGACCATTGTGACTTGGAACACCTCAGAGAAGCCACGCGCTTGAATCCTTGTCAGGCCAGATGGGCTTTATTCTTCACCCGGTTCACTTTACTGTGACTCATCCCGTGTACATGCCCCTGACCAACCCAACTGTCTTCCAGAGCCCATTCTCCCTCCAGCTGCCATTGACAGTCCCATCCACTGACATCTAGATGAACAAATCACAGAAGGTACCTGCAGCGAACCTGCTCTGCCGGGAGTTCCCGAGGGACAAACCTATGTTCCATCGGTTCTGCAACAGTTCCTCGTGGACATTATACACTCTTCCTTAGGATCTGGACATCCAGGTGGCCAGGCATGTCTCAGGAAGTCATAAACTTCATCCAATGATGTCCCACCTGACCCATCTCCAAGGTACCACGCCATCCAGCATTTTTGTACAGACCAAAAAGAGGTGGAAAGGGCCCGTTAAGAGTAAACAATTTTTTTTTACTCTTGATTTTTTTTCAGTTAAGAGTAAATATGGGCCTGATAAAATTTGTAGCTGGGTCCTCAAGTCTTGTGCAAAAGAATTAAGCCCTGTATTTCATTATATTTTCAACAAGTCCTTGAGAGTACAGCATGTTCCAGAGGTGTGGAAGGATGCAATGTCCCAGTTCCAAAAGCTAGTGGTCCAAAAATATTAAAGACCAGTGGCTCTTACGTCTATCGTAATGATTTTTTTTTTTTGAAAGATTTGTGAGATCTGAAATATTAAAGACGACTGAGTGTTTATTAGACCCAATGCAGTTCGCTTATTGATCAAAAAGCGGTGTAGAGGATGCAACGGTCACCCTGATCCATCTGCTTTTGAAACATTTGGAGAGGAACAGGTCTCATGCAAGCCTTCTATTTAAAGATTTTTCCTCTGCATTTAATACGATTCAACCTCACATCCTAATAAGTAAACTTTTAGAACAGTTAAAATTGAGCAATAATTTAGTCAGATGGATTTTAGATTTTTTTAACTGAGAGAACACAAAGTGTGAAAACAGGTTACTTCCTTCAGGGGTTCACCACAAAGATGTGTACTTTCTCCACTACTGTTTATCCTTTACACAAATATGTGTCATAGTCATTTGGACAATCGTGTTGATTTGAAATATGCAGACGACACTGTAATTGTCAGTCTGCTTCAGAATAATGAGAATAGTCATGGACCTATTTTTAATGATTTTGTTGAGTTGTGTAATGTAGTGAAGTTTTTTTTCTTCCACGCAACAGACCAGGAGACTTTTGAGGTATCTTTTCACACAGAAGTTCTTTATTGCGTCACTCTAGTCATCTCAAGGAAAGTCTCAAAGAAGTCTGATTTAAAAGAACCTTACATTCTAATTCATACATTTCAAAGAGGGTGGGATTACATGAAGCTTGGAGACACTGAAACAAAGCAAATGTGACCCTGCTCCAAGGCAAATGGTCTCAGAAATTAACATAGCAGGTGTTCAAACTTCAAACAGGCATTTTCACACGGTGAGATGAGAAACAGGAAAGGCATGGCTTTCCCGTGTGGTCAAAGGACAGTCAGGAGAGTCACACTGGGAGCTCCTACTGTTTTCAGAGATTTAGAGGCTTTCTCCATTTAAAACATTAAATTAAACATATTAATAAAATTTTTAATTTCACAGTAAGGAGTCTCACCTTCATTTAAATGTACTGAAGACCAAGGATATGGTTATTGATTTCAGAAAGAATGTCAATATGCATGAATTCACATCCATTAAGGGTGAAACAGTGGAGTGTGTTCAGTCTTACAAACATCTTGGGACAATCATTGAGTCAAAGCTGAGTTTTGAAGCCAACTGTGAAATGGTGTGTAAAAAAGGTGCATCAGCGCCTGTTCTTTTTAAGGTAACTGTGTCAATTTTAAATTGAGAAAACACTGTTGTATAAGTTTTATCGTGCTTTTATTGAATCCGTACTCTCCTTTTCTCTGGCATCTTGGCATGGGACCTTAACTTTAAATCACCAGAACTCTATTAACCTGATTATAAAATTGGTCCAGATTGGGGAACCACTTCTGAACCCATCCTCACTGTATACTAGGCAGGTACAGTGCATAGGTATTTCAATCTTGAATGACTAGCTTCATCCGCTGTATTATGAGTTCCAGTATCTGCCATCCAATCAATAGTTTAGAGTTTTATGGTGTAAAACAAACAAAATAAAAACAGCTTTGTCCCAGTAGTGATTCATTTTAAGAATAGAATTAAGATGGAGTAGATTGTTTTAGTGTGATTTTAGTGTCTTGTTCTGTTTGTATGGTGTTATCTTTTATATGTTTGAGAAATAGCCTAAACTTGTTCTCTGGAACTTAATTTACCTACGGGTATAAATAAAGGAACCTGACCTGACCTGATCTTCCCAATCTTCCCGAAGGTAAAATGCATCCGCTGCCCATTCCTCGCCGACCCTGGTGGATTTCATCACTGACCTACCCATTTTTGACTCATTCACCTGTCTCCTTGTGGTGAAGCCTGCCAACTTATTCCATTAAAAGGATTGCCATCTGCTTTGGAGACTGCTGAAGCCCTACATAATCGTATGCTCTGTAACAATGGTTTACCCGAAGACGTTGTTTCAGATCGTGGATCTCAAGAGTTCGGAAGGGTTTCTTCCATCTCCTTGGTGTGTCAGTGAGTTTAACAACTGGCAACCACCCTCAATCGAATGGGCAGACGGAGAGGAAGATCCAGTAGATAGGGTGCTTCCTGAGATCGTACTGCCATAGCCACCAACAACTATCTTCCCTGGGCAGAGTACGCTAAAACTCTCTTTGTTTCAGGCCAAGGGCAGTGAGGAGGCACAAGAGCCAGACCGACCCTCGCCTGGCTCTCCAGGCCTCTGAGAGCCCAGCCGTAAACTGAGTCCCAGATACATTGGGCCATAAACAAATCAAAGGAAGATCAACAAGTTTAACTGATATGCCCCCTCCTCCGGTCGAGCTGGACAGGGATCCTATCTACGCAGTCCGCTCCATCCTGCACTCCTGGCGACAAGGCGGCTGACTTGAATACCTCATCGACTGGGAAGGTTATGGCCCTGAAAAAAGATCTTGAGTGCCACATGATGATATTGTAGACCCTACCCTACTCCAGAAGTTTCACGTCAACCACCCAGATCATCCTACAACCAGAGGAAGAGGTCGTTCTCATCGTTACCACTGTCGGTCGTCAGGTGCCGCCCATGGAGGGAGAGGTTCTGTCACAAGTCCAGACTTCCCATCAGCATCAGACCCTACTACTCCAACTCTCTGTTCCAATTTGCCTCAATACTGATTCCCTACAACTGTGGTGAATTAACCTGGATCTGCATAAAAGCCCACACTCACCTTAACTACACTGTCTGGTCTGGTCTCTCACACCAGTTTTAATAACTTTAATGTACTTGAAGTGTGCACCAAGCACTAAGAAAATGCAAGTTTTGGATTGGGACTCGGCGTATACTCAATATTCAATGACTCGAATCGGAGGCACAAAAAACTTGATCGGGACATCTATTTATTATTAATTATTATGCATGTAATTTTTATGACTTGAAATTAACTGAGAGACATGGAATATTTGCACCTTTTAAAAAAAAAATATAAAAAAATATTGAAAAAGATAAGATAAGATCTTACCTTCTGATCAAGTAAAGATTGGTCAGTGGATTTTGGAGTATAAACCTCTAAACTCTCTTCAACTGAACCATCTGTCTCCATCTGAAACAAACAACAAACAAAATCAACAATATATATGTGTGTGTGTGTGTGTGTGTGTGTGTCTCGATTATTTCATACACTGGACTGTTGTATTTTTAACCCATCAATCTAAATAAATAAATAAATAAAAATGAGACACTTGCTTGAACTAAAAAAGTGTCAGTTAAAATGTTGAAATACTATCAGAGAGTTGACAGCAGGAGACAAATGATATCCATTGAAATATTTTGGAAGAGAATCTTTTACCCACTCTCTCTCTCCTTCACAAACACACTTGAAGAACTCGTAAAAGTACATTTTTGTGCACAGGCCCCATGATGAAAAGGCATGGACAAGTAGGAGTGTCCTTTCATCCTTATGTGTGATCTTTCTATACTCCCATAACATATTACAAATTCTTTTAGCCCTTTAAAAGCCATAAGTGTAACTTGGGGAGTTCCAAAACTCCTCTAAGGAGCTCTAGAACATGTCCCCTCCTAACAGAAATGATCTACAATCAGCTTTATAGAGACAGCTTAAGCTCATGTAGCTCAGAACGACTCTGAGTTAAAGCCACAGCTTTGTGAACAGTGCTCTGACACAGAAAATGGTGCCTCAGATGACCCGAATTTGAGTTCTGAGATCTTTTCCCTCTTTTCTCTCTCATTGCTTGCTGGGAGTAAGTGAGTAAAGTTAGGGAGTAAAGCAATATTGTACTTTTAAAAGTAACTTTCCCCATAGATTTCCCCAAAACAGATTGGCAGTATCAAGTCCATTCTTGCTCTGCACCAGCATCAGCAGCAGCATGCGTAGCAGATCTAGTCCACTTGTACCAAATACAGTATATTAACATAAACCGCTTTTCCACAGTAGGGGCAAAAAGTCATCGTTGCTTATCCCTTTCATTTCATGCCGATCAAGATCAGGCGGTACAGATATGGTTTCATTTTCTACTGCGGGGCTGATAACGTCCGCTCTTTGGAACGTACGGTAATACAAACACGTTATTACTTTCGCCTGGCTCCACAGCGTGAGCCTCTGCTGCCTGCGCGCACACCTCCCCAAACGGATGAGCCATTTATACTTGATGCGCTCGCCGTTGTACTATTCTTTGAAACGACAGGGGGTGATTGTCGGTGTAATTGTCCTCTAAACCATCAGGAATCAGCACTGAGAAGTAGTAAGGTACACTTGTGAATGTTTATTTTAGTACACTTTAATTCATCAAAATCATACTACAAAAGAATCGTGCAAAGCAATAAACCTTGAGATTATTACTTGTAACATTAGAAAGAAAGAAAAAAGAAAGAAAAAATGGATATGAGAACGTAGCCTACAACCTTATCTTACATCTTACCTGTTTTGAAAAAAAAATATTTAGTTTTGTGAACATTTTTTTTTTTTTTTTTTTTTTTTAAACATGGGCTTTTATTTTTATTTAAAGGGCTTATGTCTGCTATTGTAGACTAATTTAGTCCCACGAATTTAGTCCCACGAACTGGGTACCGGTGCTATGAGATGTACATGCTTGACCAGATTCGGCTTGAAGTCGTGCATCTTCGGATGCGGAGCCCGGCGTGCGTACAAAAAATGCAGTGCAAACCGGCAAAAGAAATGGGCCCATGGGCACCTAACGCGCACGACCACCTATGCCACAATGACTTTGTTTTTGCCGTGCACCTTCGCACACGTGCAGATGCGACGAGTAGAAACCTAGCTTTATACACCACTTTACTGATGATATTAGATGTAAATAGCTACCTCGTTATGGAGGGTGATTAGCTATTTCTTTTCATTCTATTATTAAATTGCGTTTATGTCACTAAAATGGCACGCTTAGCCAGTTACAAAGAAACTGGTAGCCAGGCAACAGAAAAGTGACCAATCCTGACTGGCGACACACATTCTGCCTATTCCAGGCCGAGAACAGTTTGTAATCATCCATACCAGACTCAAGTGGAAACATAACTGGAACCGTTTTCATTCAGAAAATAAGTCGCAGGTAGCTTACCTGAGAGTTAATCACACCGGGTCATGCTGAGAGAGAAACGCGTGTGTGTCACATTGACCAGCATTTATAGTGTATTTGTAAAAGCTGTATTCACAGTTTATAAAACTATGTGACTACAGTCACATTTGATAGAAAATACTAGAAAATAAAAATAAAAATAGAAAACCACAAAATGGAGGATCAGCAAGACTGGATGTTGAGGTTAAGATAAAGGGGTTTGAGTGTTTTTGTCATGTTAGATACTGATTATTAACCATATTTATGAACCACAAAAATGTGAATGTGTAGTTGAATAAGTTAAGCATTTAAGATGTCAGTGCCCAGGGCACTAAAGAGTCTTCATCCGGCCCTGCAGCCATTTGATGGCAAAGATCTTTGGCCCGGATGAACTGTGCCACAGCATAAACTGCCTTGGTAAATGCCACACGACCCCAAGCCAATTCAATAAGTCAATTCAATCTCTTACTGATACAAACACTGACCCAAAATGAACCTTTGTAACTGCAGAAACATCATAATGCAGTATACGACTAGGTTTATAATCTCTCTAACATTTGGATAAGAGGTTTAAAGGGCATTCTGGGTGGTTGTTAAAAGAGCCCACACTTAAAGTATCATATTCAACAGACTTTGTAATTATCTTCTTAAGACCTCGGACATACATGATATGAACAGAAGTATTAGGAGACCTGACAATTACACCAACAGTGACTGTAATGACAATGCATTCTAAATACATAGACATTAATATGGAGTTGGACCCTGATTTGCAGCTATAAAAACTTCCACTTTTCTAGGAAGGCCTTTCACAAGATTTTTGACTGTTTTGGAATTTAAACACCAAAATGAAATATGCAAGGTTAGGGGATTCTTAAAATATTTAAGAATGTGCAAACAGCACTAATTAAAAGAGCTCTGTCGATGAAATATTCTAATAAGCCTTACGATACGCCACGTAACATGCTATCACAAATTTCAGCCACTCAGAGAAGACATGAAAGGTTATATTGGCATAGCATGTGTTTGTATCTGACCTGAAGCAGTGTCTTCAGTTGAAGCAGCTGTTGTGTGAAAGAAGAGCAGTCTTGAACCATGAGTTTCAGCGTCAGCTCATCCAGTGTTGCGTGATCTGACATTGACCTATCCAGCCCCTGTCCCCTAAATCCGTCAAATGACTGGAAAATGGAAGTTCTGTAGGTCAGACAAAGAGAAAGTGATCAGAAAGCATTTACCAGAGGCCTCAGCACACGGTAAAACAATACAAATCTTTAAACATGTTCGCTGTCCAATGAAAGCCATCTTATCCAAAATCCCCCTGAGTCTGGATATGTAGGAGGTATGCTGAGAACATGACTTTCAAAGGCTAATTTGCTTTTTTAAATGGATATAAACAGACACTGTTGCACTTGTGGGGACTAAAAGCTAAAAACTGGAACTGTAACAAAAATTTATAACAAAGACTGCCTTCAGAATGTGGGTATTCATTACAACACATTTACTTTTTTTTTTCTTTTTTTTAAGTTAGATTCGCCGGCAGACAGCTCACAGTCTGTTCACAAACTATTTGGACTCATATTTAACTCAAAAAGGGCAAAAGCTAGATATATTTACTGGATACATTTATGAGTTAGTGTGCATAGTTTTTAAACTCATTTAAACTGCATAAACTCAGGCTCTTTGGCAGTCGAGACCACCTCACTCAGTCCGAGTCGAGACCGAGACCAGAGAGAGTCGAGTCCGAGTCAAGACCGAGTCCATAGAGAGTCGAGTCCAAGTCGAGTCCAAGACCAGAGATGGTCGAGTCCGAGTCGAGACCGAGGCCAGTGAGGGTTGATTACCTAATTTACTTTTATTTACTTAGAGAAGTCCTTTTTTATTTTACTGAATTTACGTAGAGTTTAAAAAATATGATCAGTTTAGGGTAAAAAGGCCACATAGTAGGTGGTGTTAAAAGTAATTTTATTACAATTTGTCATGCGCAGTTGCGCACTAGAAAATCCCCAATCACTGGGCGTGTCAATCAATTTAAAGAAATATTTTATTAACATACATTAATAATCATGAAAAATATTTTTAATTGAACTCGAGTGGACTCGGGAATAAGTCCGAGTCCTAAAAAAAAAAAAATGTTCGAGTACGAGTCAATTCCGAGTCCAAATGCACACGAGTCCATGACAAGACCAAGACCATTAAAATATGGTCTCGCGACCGAGTCCGAGACGAGTCCGAGTCTTGAGTACTACAACACTGCTCTTTGGAAAAACACACGTGTGCCAACATTTCGACAAAATTATATCACGTTGCTTCCCAGACGTTTCACAACACTTTCAAATGGGGTGGCCCGAATGACCAAAATCTCACAATGATATATCATGATATATTGTTATTTCTGCTTTAAGGTACAATATGTAAGACTTTTGTATCAAAATCTCAAAAAAATAATTGCACAGTGCTATATATATTTTTTAATTGTGTACTTCCATTATCCTAAATGTTTCCAAGAATTTGTAAATTCAGAGAAATTCACAATTTTAAGTGACCGTCCCTGTTCACTTGTCACCTGTCAATGACGTAATATCCGCGTCATCCATGGTTTCCGCTTGTACTGCCATAGTAACCATGGCGACAGACATGGACAACTGCATAGTGTCTAACGTCTAGCGGTACGCTGTTGTTTCGTTCAAACATTATGGACCATGGCAAGCAGACTTTGGGACAAAGGGAGAACTAAAACAAGGATCAATATCAGTGTGGCGTTTTCATGTTGCCGAGAGCTCCATGTCCATGACTAACTTGGACATGACAGAGCTTGGCAAATCAATGTTATAAATCTCAACATGATGAAATGTTGAGAATATGATCAGAACGTTATTCTAATGTTGATCTAGCTTACTGCTAGTCTCATACAGCCAACAAAGTAACACCAAGAATAACATCACTTTCAACACACTAAGATGCTGTTTAGTACGATATTGTAATGCTAGACCAAATTAAACAGGACTGCGTTACCTCACAAGTTTAATTCGTCAAATAAACTGACTTCTGTGAGTAGTAATTCAGCAAGTAGTTCGGTAGAATTAAATGTCCTTATTCCTTTACATCCGCGGGACTCGTGTGTGGCGCTAATATCTTTCTCTTATTAGAAATCACAACCTGCTTCATACCACAATCATGTTAAAAAACATGAATGTTTTCACTCATCTAAAAACATTATTAGATCCATCAGCATGACAGCAAGTCTCATCATTCTGCTTATCACTGTGTCATCAACCTACGCCTTTGTTATTGTAAGAGGTTAGCGACCCCTAGAGGCAAAAAATACATATTGTACCTTTAAATAAGAATTGTATGGTATCAAAACATTTTTGACCCCATTGAAATTTCATAATTCTTGGCACCAAATTCAATATCACAAAAAAAAAGTCTAACTAATGGTGATTTTCCATTACCAGTACCAGCTCGACTTGCCTCGACTCGCTTTTCCCTTCCGTTTTCCATTGCAGACAGTACCGCCACAAATAGTACCCGGTCGTCATAGCGACGCCTTTCGTTCCTCGTTGCCCCATCAAGCTCTCGCTGGATCCTCTCTTCGGCAACCAAACAAAGGAAAATCTGCACCTCCTCGTTTGACCACGGCATATTCTTCCGAGTTGCCATAATAATAGTAGTAAGTAGCTCTAGCCAAACTATTTAAAAATAGATAACTTTCGGAGATTATTCCGGATACTCCATCTGATGTAATGATGACGCAGAGAATAGTGACGATTCTCTCTAACCAATCAGCAGTTGGCATTGCTTTCACGTCACATTTTAGTATCGCCTCAGCTCGCTCAGAACCTTGCCAGAGGTAGGGTTGGGTATCGTTTGAATTTGAACGATTCTGATTCCGATTCCAATTCCTTGTTTCGATTCCGGTTCCTAACGATTCTCGATTCCGATTCTTTTAAGAGGCAGGGTCAAAAAAGTTTAGCTAACCTTGCTAACCAACGGCCTTTCTGAAGGAAATAATCCTTTCTGAAGGAAATACTCCTTCTGTAAAAATACTCCTTTTGTCACAAATTTTGCATTTTGCCGAGATTTCGTTATTTTTAGAAAAGTGAAGCCACACTTTGGATCGCCGACGTAAGGTACTCATGTTCGACTCGCGTGGTTATGCCAACACTTCCGGTAGATGCTTCTTCGTTGGTGTTGTTCAGCGGTTTCTTCTTCCGCTCGGCGGACTGTGAATATCGAAACTAGGAATCGAAATTTTAACTTTTGAACGATTCCGGGAAAAACGAAAAGTTAGTCTCGGTTCCAATCGATACTCGATTCTCGATACCCAACCCTAGCCAAAGGTGATTAAAATAAAAGCCGGTACAGATACAACTTTTATGCAATCGAAAACCAAACAAAGGTGAGCCGAGCCGAGTCGAGCTGGTACTGTGTAGTGGAAAAGCGCCATAAGTAAAAACAAAAACTTAAAAAAAAACCTCTAGAATAGGTAAACAGAAAAAATAAAACTACTCTGTCTGTTTGGACATGGACCCGGAAACCATCTATGATCCATCTACCTTCCCCCCTGCTCCCCCATGGGGATCTTCAGTCCAGTATACTCTGCTGTTGTGGTTATCTACTCTGCCCTGGTGGTCTACTGAGATGGTCTTCAGTCCTGTCAACTCCACCCTAGCCACCTGCTCTGCTAGCTTTGTCCTGGGTCACCAATCTGGCCCAGTCTCTCCAGTCCTGCTCCCAGTCCACGGGCCTGAAGATCCCTACGGTGGAGCAGAAGATAACAACAGCAGAGAAGAGGGGACTGAAGATCACCACGGTGGAGCAGATGACCACAACAGCAGAGTATACTGGACCAAAGATCCCCAAGGTTAAGGAAAAGACCAAAACACCAGAGTAAACTAGACTGAAAATCCGCATGGTGGAGCAGGCGGAAAGACAGTAGGATCATAGATGGACTTCGTAACCATGACAGAACAAACAGAGCGTTCATTGGGGTATTTGCTTATGGTGCATCATATTTCTTTTCATGTGTGGTATGTTGAGCATTATAAACTATCACATACTGTACGTTTCTTTTGAAATTATGAATGCAATGTTCAACTTACTCACTGATTGAATTCTAAATATGCGTTCACAACTTCTCTCATCATCATAAACATACATCATCAAGTGCAGAAAAGATTTAAGTAAGAGATTAATTTTGCAGTGTAGACAGCTTCATTGATTATAATGGGAAATTTTGCAAAAGCGAATAAATCACATTAGACTTGTCATGGACCACTTAAATGTTCTTTGCTTGTGTTCTTTATGTAATTTATTCAAAGTTTGAACAATTGTGCTAAGCGCTGGCATAAAATGTACAACAATTTCACAAAATGTCAAAATGCATAAATGTCACCTGTTTTCACATCTGCCCCAGCATTGCTGACGTCTCCCCTGAATGGGCCAGCCTTCTTTTTCTGAGCACTCATAAGGTGACATCCCATCAGTATCTACAACAGATATAAAAAATTATCAACTAGTTTTGTGAGTGCAGAATTGTCCAACACTATGGAAGGTTGCAAGGTGGTTGCTTCCAGGCCCAAGTTAAATTTCCCTCTCTATTATATTCAGGTCTCTAAATAGGCAAGTGTCCATCTTTCAATATATGTCTATTAGGGGTGGCACGGTACATGAAAAAACACCCGAACCGTTCGGTTCGCTTGTCTCGGTTCGGAGCGCGTGTGCGTCTCACGGTTCGACGCATGCGCAATGTAACCTCGTGCCCGTATGTGACGTGTGTTTTCTTTTCGCGCGACATAAACTTGTTCGACTTGGACCGGCGCTGCACAGAGCGATCGGTGAATAACATCAATCTAGCGCGAGTCGGCTCCGTATGCATTCATCACTTTCGCGGTATTTGATGTCATTACCGATCGCTCTGTGCAGCGCCGGTTCAAGTTAATAAACAAGCCAGTAAAAGTGGAGTATGGAGCGCTGCAGGTCACGGCACGAGGAGAAATGGCAAGTGGGAGAGATGAGGGAGTTGGAGGACGCGCCAGCGTCGTATAAGTCTATGGTATAAGTCCGGTGTGTGGGAACATTTTGGATTTCATGTTATGATATTTTAATTTAACTACAGTGGCACTTTATGTATAGATAAGAGCTTCAGTCATACGTTTCCAAACCCTGCACTTTAATTTTAAGTGGAAAAAAGTACCCTCACATTTTGGGAATAGAAGCATTGTTGATACTGTTTTTGTGTTGAGGTTGAACTTAAATTTCACTTTATGTTTATGGCCTTTGCTATTGCAATAGCTTTATTATCTATAGGCAATGAGGTTTCATGTATATTGACATTTAAAAGACAGTGTTTTAAGAGTTGCTCTCTTTTTCTTTTAAAAGATAGAATTTTGGTAAGAGCTACAAAAGTTAGCAGTTGATACATGAAAGTTAATTTCTTTGTGTAAATAAGATTTATGTGATAAAAATGCACAAGTTCTTGTAGAGATAGTGATACACATTCTCCTTTTTTTTTTGCCAAATAAACAAAAAGCATGTCAATTTCTTCTCTCTTGCTGTATCTAAATCTCACCTAGCTTTCCTCTGAGATAGTCCCAAAATGTGCTTAAAGTCAAAGAGTCAAATTCAGTTTGTGCATGATTGCATGAATATAATATATATATTTTTAATACTGTATCCTAAAGTGTGGATAATTAAGCTATATATCACATGCTGAAGTACATTTCTGGAGTGTTAAAGATTAAAAGAAAAAATAACAAGAACCGTACAGAACCGAAAACCGTGACCCTAAAACCGTGATACAAACCGAACCGTGGGTTTTGTGAACCGTGCCACCCCTAATGTCTATGGGATTTCTCCCTGTCTAACCCTAACCCTAACTCCAATTATTAATAACGGTTCTTATTATCAATGTTTAAAACATTTTACAGTACAGTACTTCCAGTGTAATTACCTAGAAGTACTGGCTAATATAAGGCAAGTACATGGGTTAGGGGTTCAGGGTTAGTACTAGTTATTACCCAGTAATTGTAATTACTCTACTAAGAACATAGTATGTACATGGGTAACAGGATTGTAAAAGGAAGCGTTACCAATATTTTTTGTGGAAACTGTGATTTTCTTTCTTTTTTTAAGTATCCTTTGATGAGTTCAAAGTTCAAAAGAACAGCATTTATTTTACCTAGAAATCTTTTCAACAATATAAAAATATTTCATATCACTTTTGATCAATTTAATGCAACCTTCCTGAATAAAATTACATACATACTAATACTAATATATATATATATATATATATATATATATATATTACCAATCCCATACTTGGGATACCTACTTTGAATGGTACTGTAGTGTATCATGCATTTTTAAAAAGAGGGGCTTATGGGGTTTGTTCTGTTAATCTGTACACAATTGATTGTGCTTTATTTATAGTACAATATTATCTGTAGTACAATTTGTATTCATTTCTTACAATATTTACTAGACGTTACCAACTGTAATTGGAAATCTAATGTGGGTATTTTTGGGGGGTTTACTTGTCTCTTTGAAATAGTAATTTAGCTATGTGATGCGTGTAACTTGGGAATATTGTAAACCCAACTCTTTTAAAAACAAACCCTACACAAGTATGTGAATGCAAATGTTTCCACCAATGCAAGCTTAATGCACAGTTGCATTCTTAAACCTATCATAGAATACTGTTGTAGCAAACATTAGCGGAAACTGTACTATTAAACAGGTTCTCCTTCTACTACTTTCCTCTTTTAAGTTAAATACTGTCATGGCAAAGCAACAGTTTCAAGCGAATGCTATAGCCAAACTATATCACTCACCGCTGTGTAATGATGTATCTTCAGACAAGTCCAAATCCAACATGAGATCATCATCCTCCAGGTCACATGACTCCACATTCTCCAGGTTTTTGAGAATGTCCTTATAAATGTAAATGTGAAAAGAGAGTCAACCCCACAGCTAGGATTTTGCAATCTATTATATTCACTTTTCAATAATATTAATAATAATAAAAAGATTCCCATAACTTTCATATAGTGGAAAGATTATAGAATAGCCAAACTTATTTATTAACCACTTTATATTTAGTGTCTTCAACTACTATGCACTGATATCTAATCCACTAATATACAGTGCACTTATTGTCTAGATATGTGTATTTACAGTGTACTTGTATTTAAAAAAATACCTGCTTCTGAAAAAAGTAATCATCTGTAAATATAGATGCAAGCAGCAGTTACATGGCTGAGTCAAGCCCACCAATCAAATAAAATTGTAGCATTAAAGCTACACTGTGTTATTTTTACCCACATCTAGCGGTGAAAAGATATATGACCATCCAGAGAATATTAGTTTCTGTTCCTCTCAATTCCGATTTCGTTTTAACTCATACGGTGGCCAATGTAGTCCAAGATTAACATGGCTTCCAGTTCGACCTCGTCCATGAGTGTTAACTCAAACGTAAAGGCGAAAGGCGAAGCTTGAATTAACGGGTATGTCCCTCTTTGGCTAATGTACTTTCAAGATGGAGGGGCAACATGGCATATGGCATATTTTCAATGGCATATACACTCACGAGAATACTTTATTACTTGAACGAAGTAAATATACATTAATGAGCACATATATTTTTGAAAGAACCAAGTGTTTTTAGCTAAGAATAAACTAAAAGAGTTACACAGTGTAGCTTTAAGGTGATTATTTTTGGCTGTTGAAAAACATGTACCATTTGGATTCTGTAGGACCCGAGGAATAGAAAGAGGAATTCAAAAAAGCTAAAGACATTCTTGCAAATTGTGCAGCAAATTAAAAATCGATAGCTCACTGAAGACGCATACCAAGTTCCGTATCAATACACCAATGTATTCGTAAAATACAGAACTTTGCTGCAAATTAAACAAATTGTCGGCAGCAAAAATGGCCGACATGGATAAACTTGACATCGTTTTTGATATAGTCTCTGCATGCTGTTTTGAATCTAAAGAGACAAGTTTCATGATTGATCAAACTGTTGAGAAGTTATTAGGAAAATGATACATTTTGTCTCAAGTTTTATCTCAATACATCAAAGCATTGCAGAGATTTATCCTAACGTACACTTTCACATGCTAGTCAAATTTATAAAACTATTCCTCAAAAACTATTGGTTGTGTGTGCTAAAAATTGATCACTTTTCACCTCTGTGAAGATGGGATAAAATCTGAAGGAGAAGGAAATCAGAGGAAAACTGACTGAAAACTGATCTTTACGGTTCCAAAGGTATTGTGTAAACATCAATGTATCTTTGACCCATTGGTGGAGTTAGAGGGTTTAAGAGACTTTAAATTTGCTAGGGTTATAATTTTGATTCTCCTCTATGTTCCAAATGTAATTTCACTAGACTTACACTCAAGAATTATAATAAAAAGAAGAAGACAAACGCTAAGATTACACTGTTGACCTTACCCCTACCCCTTAATACACCAGTTTGGCAAAACAACATGAACACAATAACTACAAAATAACAAATCATATTTTTTTGATGCAGAAAAATAATTCTGTTTTATAGTGACTTTCTAACTTTACTAATGAATTGTCTGATAAACAAATAATTTGGAATTGGCAACTGAAAACGTATACAGTTTATAAATTCATTAGAATGGTTAAAATGGTCAATAGCATTGATTGGGTATTCAATACACAAGCACAAATGCATGGCAGAAAGTAAACTACTTAAAACTATACTTAAAAATTTCAGGAAGTAGAGTGTACATGAAGCACAAAAAAAAGTGCAAACAAATTTAAGATAAGCATGGGTACTTTAAGGATGAGAAAGCAATTGGCAAAGTAGACTTCAGTGATGGAGGATGACAACTGATGCGTATTCAAGCGAGGAACAGTTCTCATGATGGAAGCCGGCTCTCCCTCTCCACAACTCTCTCTCTCTCTCAATCTCTCTCAGAAAAAGATTTAGTGCCAGTTGAGGACCTCCGTTAAAGGACTCTTCCCCATGACCGACTATCTACTCACGGCATCACAATAGAGGAATACTCAGAAGGGAACTGCTTCACAACTGACTTTCATAATAAAGTTTGGGATTGATCATACAGGGATAAAATGGAACAGGTTTCAACTAAATTAAACTATTATGGACATTCATGGCTATATATAAATACAACATGTATCTCTTCAGCCACTACAGATAAAAAATCTTGATGACTCAATCTGCACTTCATCAGAAATTATAAAAACACCTTGGCGAAGTCAACATTGATGAGTGAGAAATCAGCAAACATAGGTCATTGGTGTGTCTAACCCCAACTCTAACCTTCGATGAGAACTAAATAGCTTGATTCTCCTCCATAAAAACATAGGGCTCAACATTACCACTTGCCCAATAGGGATTTTTTGATGTGAAAAAGAATTTTACTTTCACGACTGGACAAGTATCCTGTTTAAAACTTAAAAAAAAAAAATAACTAGGGAAACATCAAAATCTGAGAATGATACATTAAGTGTAAACAGCGATAGATAATGGATGGTGTATTTCCCATTACAAGTGCTGCATCCACGCCATGTCATAATTACCATAGTCTCAAGATGACAACACGTGACGTTATATTCCTAGCTGTTCACATCCTCGGACTGGGAATTATCTGTTTCTATGGCACCACTATCAACGTCAATCATTTTTTTTTATTTACATGGTATAGTAAATTAACATAATGTGACTCTACCAGTATTTCTGCAGTACTGGTAGTACCAGGTATATAAGGTACCTGCTGTAACGTGACTGATTTCAAACACGCCTATGTTTCTGTCTTAAGCGCTTTGTGAACAAAGGTTTTGCGTCAAAGGTTTCTTTTTACAAAATGTTATTCAAGTGTTAATGATTGAAGCCAATCACTTTGAGCGCATGAACCCAATGGCCAATATGAGGTGTTTAAGTTATTAAGAAATCGCTTAACACCACTCAAAACAGCTTCTTCTGCACACTCCCGAACCCTTTCACTTTTACCAACAAAGTGTAAACACGATGTGAAAAGAGTCATTGTGCAGTGTAAACAGCTTTTTTGATTAAAGCGTAATCTTTCAAAGAAGTGAGCATGTGATTGACTGCTTCACTGATTATATAAGGAAGCGCTCTTTTCTTGCTTTTTATTTATAACCCATACGCAATTTTAATAAAAGTTGTGTTTTTCATGCTGCTCAGTATATAGCAAAGTTTTGGATTTACAACTGTATATAAATGTGTGATTGAATCCGAAACTGCAATGATTGACAGCAATATAACCATACCAACAGACAGGACAAAACAATCTGATACGGTAGGTCAAAATAGATGTGCATTAAAGGGCACCTATTATGGAAAATTCACTTTTACATGGTGTTTGAACATAAATGTGTGTTGGCAGTGTGTGAGCAAAATCACCCTAGAATGATAAAAATCCACCCAGTGGTTTTCTTACAATCTCAATAAATCATATGCACTGTGTCAGAGCTGTTCTGAGATTCAACGCTTTGTGACGTAGAATTGAGCAAGGGGTTTGATTGACAGTGTGGTTGTGGAATAGACCCCGCCCTCGGTGATCTGTACACAATCATCCATTGTTTCAATGACAGCCGGTAACGTCTCTTGGAAACATAAGTGTTCTGTTGTGGGATAATCCTGTTGTGGGTTAAAAGTTCATTGTCAAGTGTGGATCATCGTCTACTGTTTGCGATCCACCGTCACCTCCATTAACAGTAAGTGCATTTTATGATTTTTGAGCAAATAGTCTTTTCGGTCGTTGTCAGCCAATTCAACAACAAATGCGTCTAAAGTTGTTGTCGTCGTCGCCGTCGTAGGATGCCTATGTATATAATTTAAACCTTGTTTGTATATTGTGTAACCACACGTTTATAAATATATATATTTTTAAAGATATTGTATTAAAAACTGCATATATGTTGTTGTTCTGTAAGTTAGCCATCTTCTCACATTTGCCACAGAAGCACCTGTATGACAAGTAAACATGATGCCACAGGTCCCTCGCATAAATGTAATTTCGCTTGAACTTAGCAAACTTTATCACAGTATGTGTATGTAGTTTCAAAATATTGCGCCAACGTTAGTGTTTGTGTCTGTGTGTGTGTGTGTGTGTTGCACATCCATTTCAAAGAGGACGCGATTACAAAGCTATAAGTACATAAATGTATCAAATAACCATACTGAGACGTACTGGTCCATTCTCATTTGTGTTTATTCTGCCGGAGTCTCTTCGTCATCTGGGTCTGATCAGAGACTTTATATATTCCGATTCAAACATGTACGGCTGAATGACATTCAAAACAGCGGGTCTCTCTCACTCTCTCAGCCCGTCTGCTTAGAGTGACTGCCATAGGTATGAAGTTACGCCCTCATCCAAAGGCAGGGCAGGAATATGCAGCTCATTTGCATTTAAGGTCATATAGCCCCAAAACAGCTCATTTTTAAACAGGCCTCCAAAAATTACTGTCATGATTCTGCCTTCTTGTCTTTGATTTTTCTCTAGTTGTGAGGCAGGATCATGACAGAATCATGTTTTGTGTGCAAGCGCATGGCCTGTTTGGGCCATGTGCTTGTGTTGTCTCGTTAACTTACCCCGCCCCCTTGTTATCCTAGTCTTGTGATTATTGTCTAGTCAGTTTCACCTGTCTTTGTTATTAGTGTTCCCTTTATTATCCCCTTGTGTTTGCTGTCCTGTGTCGGTTCATTGTGAAACAGTGTTTGAAACCTGCCGTGAGATCTGTTTGTTGTTTTGTGAAGTTTGCAGTGAGTAATCCCTTGAGTTAACTGTTAATCCAGAGTCTGTTCGTGTCTTAGTATTGTTCCTGTCTTGACCTCAGTTTAAGTCTAGTGTTTGTTACCCAGTCTTGTTTTGCCCCCTCGTGGGCTTTGTTTTCCCCATTTTGTCTTGAATAAATTCTGTGTTGAGCAATCAATCTGCTTTTGGGTTCGTCTATCCTCCCAATTCATAACAGAATGAACCGACCTCCAAAGAACCCAGCAGACAGTTCGTTCTCCCAGTTCCGGCCACAGCCGGAACAGTGGTGGTTGTCAGCTCCCACAGACGGAGAGAGAATCAACGGTCCTGTCCCACCCGAGGGTGAGTGGATCCTGAAGAATTGGGCCCGACTCTGGGATCATTTCTCCCAGGAGGATCCGCCGGCTTCCACCACCTTGTCACCACCTGCCAGGCTGCCAGTGATCCCGGAGGGTCACATTTTAGCCGTGGTTAAGCAGGGGAACCAGGCTCACTCCACTTCGGCTCCCGACGCATCAGCTGCACCCGCAAGTCTCCGTGGCAAGCGAGAGAGACGGCTGTCGTGGGAGTCTACTTCGGAGTCCTCTTCAACTGAGACCACACTTCCTGCCGTGCTTCCCCAACCGGTCACAAGCCTGGCTATGCCCTCTGCTCCACGACCCAGGAAGAAGAAGAGGAAGAAGGGAGCCTCTGGTCCTCTGTTTCTGTCTCTCCTAGAGCCCGCTCCAGCAGGCGCCGTCCCAGAGCCCACTGCGGAGAGAGTTGCGGCCGATCTAGCCGCAAGAGAGATTCTGCAGTCGGTTTCTGCTCGTCAGGAGATGCCCATCTCTCTGGCTGCCAAGACCATGTCTGACTATTTGTCCAGTCTGATCAAGATCCTCGAAGTGCCTGTCCTGTCTTGTCCCGAGCCCACTGTGTCTGTAAGCGCTGTCCCTGAACCTGTGTCTGTAAGCGCTGTCCCTGAACCTGTGTCTGTAAGTGCTGTCCCTGAACCTATGTCTGTAGGCGCTGTCCCTGAACCTGCAGCGGAGAACACCACTCCCAAGTCGGAGAGGTTGATCGTCGGATCAGAGTCACCTTCGGTGAGCTCTGTCCCAGTTTTCCCTCTGCGATCTCCTACCACACCCCCCGTCATGAGTCCAGCTTCGTGTCCATCGTTCGCTGTACCCCCAGTTGCTATCCCTGTTGTGACTTCCACTGTTCCCAAGACCTCGGGTGTTTCCCCGGTCAGTCCTGTCTGCGCTCAACCCCGGTCCCGGACTGTTTCCCCATTTGTCCCTGTCCCCACGGTCCCTGGACTTCCGTTTGTTTCCCCTGTCATGGCTCAACCCCGGACTGTTTTTCCCTTGTCCCACACCACTCCTCCCAAGCCCGCTCAGTCCTCTCATCCTAAGACCACTCCCTGTGGTCCCAGGACCCCTGTTCCGCCCACCCACCCTGGACAGTCGCTCAAAGACTCTGTGCTTCCTCCACCTCCTCTGCCTTGTATGTTGTTTTTGATGTTTCACCCCAATCCTGTCGTTGTGTATTTTTGTATGCCTTTGTTAGTTTTTGCCATGTACTGTTGGTTTGTGTCTTTGTCACAGTCTGTCATGTCCCGTGTTTAATGTCCCCTTGAGGAGCGTCTGGAAGCCGCTCCTTAAGGTGGGGGTTCTGTCATGATTCTGCCTTCTTGTCTTTGATTTTTCTCTAGTTGTGAGGCAGGATCATGACAGAATCATGTTTTGTGTGCAAGCGCATGGCCTGTTTGGGCCATGTGCTTGTGTTGTCTCGTTAACTTACCCCGCCCCCTTGTTATCCTAGTCTTGTGATTATTGTCTAGTCAGTTTCACCTGTCTTTGTCATTAGTGTTCCCTTTATTATCCCCTTGTGTTTGCTGTCCTGTGTCGGTTCATTGTGAAACAGTGTTTGAAACCTGCCGTGAGATCTGTTTGTTGTTTTGTGAAGTTTGCAGTGAGTAATCCCTTGAGTTAACTGTTAATCCAGAGTCTGTTCGTGTCTTAGTATTGTTCCTGTCTTGACCTCAGTTTAAGTCTAGTGTTTGTTACCCAGTCTTGTTTTGCCCCCTCGTGGGCTTTGTTTTCCCCATTTTGTCTTGAATAAATTCTGTGTTGAGCAATCAATCTGCTTTTGGGTTCGTCTATCCTCCCAATTCATAACAATTACTTTTTCAAATGGTTATAATAAATTAACTGTGGGGTATTTTGAGCTGAAACTTCACAAATACATTCTGGGGACACCAGAGACCAATATTACATCTTGTAAAAAGGGGCATAATAGGTGCCCTTTAAGTCTTAGAATGTAAATGCAAACAAACAAACCTGCCGCTTGTTCTACGTAGTGTATGTGTTTGTTTGTCCTTTATTGTATCCATTTGAAGCCTAAATGTTGTTTAAATATATTATTTACTTATATGATTATTGCCATCATGAGTAATAAACTCATTTTATTTAATGAATAATTATATTTTTAAATAAATCAATAAATAAATACAAATTCAATAGTTTCAACAGTTTTTGCTATGGTACTACAACTGGTACCGAGAACCATGACATTTTAAGGTCCCAACTACTGTATTTGTTGATACCATGACATACTTGATACTTGTTTTGGACGTACACTATATCAGCATTGTACATTTTAATATTGTACATTTGACTGGGCCAAGGAGTTGAGATTTAGACATTAAAATGCAAATGAGAGATAGGTATAGATTCAAGCTGGCCATGTAAACACATGTCTAACACATCTGTGAGAACAAACTTAAGACAATAAATTCTGACCTAAGTAGAAACTAAATAACAAACATGTCTGAACTGTATTTGGGAAATATCATTATCTGCAGTTTCTCTCATTTCTCTAGCTCCCAGATTAGAGTTGTTTCCCTCTACTCGAGAGTCGAGACAGGAAGAGCTCCTGAATGAACTTTACTGCCTGCTCCATTTCTGGCCTTTCTTTCCCATCAGATAGTAATTTGCTATTTCATGGTGCGTTTTACATTAAGACAACAAAAGGCTTTTCTCATACAGCCTCAAAGACTTCACACAAAGGAGGTACAGACTTTTAAACATGGCCCAGATGTAACCAGCGCTATTCAAACATTCAATTACCTTTCTCATTGCATAAGGAAGCTTGACTTTCAAAGCTTTTGCTCTGCTTTTATGGTAAATGTTATATAATATATGAAGAGTTCAGATGCAAAAGCCTCTAAATGCCATTTGAAATTTTCTTCTTTAATGATGATTTTTATCAAACTTGTATATTTAAGTTCAGTAATTTCACTTAAATAACAAATAATAGGTAATTATCATTGCCATTTAAGTGAAATCACTGAACTTAAATATACAAGCTTGATAAAAATGATCATTCTAGAAGAAAATTTCAAATGGCACTTAGAGGCTTTTGCATCTGAACTCTTCATATGTATTCATATGTCTCATCAAACCATGTGAAATATGCACTGAATTAAATATGAACATAAAAAGTTGGCATAATGAAAAAAAATGCTTATCGCAATGAAGAATAAGTATTTAGTGATAATAAAGCAATAAATGATGGTCTGTTCTTGCATTTGATTCCTTTTTCAAATTTGTTCATATATATATATTTTTTAAGTTTAAACCTTAAAAAAAAAAATCCCATCTTGATTTTATAATCCAATAAAGTAATGTGTTCATTACTGTAGTACTGCGTAATATCTTACACTACGGGAATACCTCTTTTCCACGAGATATTGAAACCCAAAAATTATCCTTATGTATGAATTAATGTAAAAAACATTGCGGTATCATGCAGACACAGGCAAGACGGCTCGCGTGCCTATTGGCTGTCCTTGTGGCAACTGCAGCAGCCTATCGAGAGAGGCCCTAGGTGACGTCAGATCCAATAGGGGCACTTTGCGCCGACTATCCCGTCTAAGCGGGCGTGGCCTGGGCCAATAAATATAGCTCGATGGGCTGATATAATCTGACTTTTCATCTCTTCAGCAAAGCTCACACATCGCCGTCATGTCATTTGCGTTTCCTACCTGGGAGAGGATCATAAACCTCTCACGCTTGCTGACGGCGGGCCCTCACTGCGAGCTATTGCCTATGTTGACTCTGAGGACTCGCCTGGCATCCTTCACCAAGACTGCAATTCCACCTGCTAAAGTGCAGCGCCATAAAAAGTGCCGTACTCATCGAGTCCCCGAGCCGTGAGTCATCAGGGACACGGGCCAGCATCGAGTCTGAACTGATGTGTCTGCTCTCACAGGCTCTGGCGAGCCTCGGCCTCGAGTGGGAGCCGCCCGTGCGCAATCGACTAGACTGATGTTTTTTCTTCAAAAGGACCACGTCCCACCACCTTCTAGGCCCGTGCCTTTTCTTCCTGAGCTTCATGAAAAACTCGCAAAGTCCCGGAACACCCCCTTTTCAGCCAGAGTTCGCACCGTCTCAGAAGCATTCTCCGTCGTGGACAGTGCAAAAGATAGAGGATACCAGTCTCTTCCTCCTGTGGAAGAAGCTGTAGCGGCCCATCTTTGCCCGCCCTCTGCTGGATGGCGAGCTAAGATGGCATTACCTTCAAAAGCTTGCCGAACAACTTCCGCCAGGCACTCCCGCTCTTATTCAGCCGCTGGGCAGGCTGTTTCGGCATTGCATTCAATAGCCATACTACAGATACTCCAGGCAGACCTTTTCCGAAAACTGGATAAGGAAGGACCGGAAGCTATCTGCGTGGCGGCTCTAAGGAGCGCTACAGACCCAGCTCTTCGCACTGCAAAATCCACTGCACAGGCCATTGGGAGGACCATGGCCTCTCTCACCGTCACTGAGAGACACATTTGGCTTTACGTTATTGGAGATGCCAGACTCAGAGCGCTCTGTGTTCCTCGATGCGCCCATCTCCCCAGCTGGCCTCTTTGGATCATCCGTCAAAGATTTCGTGGATAGATTCGCCGAGGTTCAGAAGACGTCACAGGCTACGAGGCACTTCCTCCCGAAGCGCTTTAGCTCCACAGCAGGCCACTCAAAACAGCCGTCTGCTCGAAGCTCTCAGCCACAGCTGCCGTGGCTTCACAGCCCTGTCAAGCCTGGGACCGAAGATGAGATCTGGGCTCTGACCTCAATGTAGTGTAACTTAAACACTGTGCTTGCAGCGTTTGAGGCGGGGGGCGCGGCAAGACTTGAACACCATTGTTTTCTTAGGAGGGCTAAGAAGACTTTGAGGCCTCGGGCTTTAAACTTGAACAATAGTGTTCAAGTCTCGCCGCGGCCAGACTATCATCTACTTTTCCAAAGTGGCCCATCTACCAACTATTGAGCAAAGGGGCAATAGAGCCTTTATCTCAAGCTCAGAGCGAAGGATAAAGGCTCTATTGCTTATATCTGCTTATACAGCAGATATTTTCTGGTATCGAAAAAAGACGAGGGTCTCAGACACATTCTGGATCTAAGACAGCTGAACAAAGTGCTTGTGAAACGCCGGGTCAGAAAGCTCACAACCATGAAAATCCTCACGCAGGTTTGCCAAGGGGACTGATTTATGTCAAAAGTTCTGAAGGACGCTGAATAAAGTATTTTCAAATAACATCACGTCACAGGCAATTCTTGTGATTCGCCTTCGAGGGCCAGGCATATCAATACACGGTCCTACCGTTTGGCCAACCCCTACATTTACAATGTGCATGGATGCGGCTTTCGCACCCCTGAAACTTTGGGACATGCGAGTTTTGAACTACTTGGACAATTGGCTGATTCTAGCTCGATCACATTCAGAGCTCATAGAACACAGGACCATATTACTCGAACATCTCAAGAATCTGGGTCTCAGACTCAATTTGGGCGAAAAGTTCGCTCTCTCCCAGTCAAAAAATATGTTTTTCTTCAGAAAATTCTGGGTCTCATGGCCTTACCAGCATCAGTACTCCAGTTGGGTTAGCTTTGCATGCGCCCTCTGCAGTTATGGCAAAAAGCGCGAATACCACCTCAGGCATGGGCCACCGGTCTGTTATGTCTCCAAGCCTTTGTGTTCAAAGATTTTGACATTTTCTTAAAGGAAGTAATAAGGTCTTCATATCAGAGGAGAACATTCTAAAATTGGGATTTAAGTGAATGTTTCTGGCTTTGTGATGATTAAATTAGCCCAGAATACAGTATTAACATCCTTGAAAATCAGACAAATAAATTATAAATTATGTCATTTGTGTCTATAGGCATGTGCGCTCAACTTGAGCGCACTGTAGTAAAATAATGTGTATATGCACAGGCTTTCTTTACAAAGTGCCATCGCCAACTACTTGCCTGTTATGCATAATACAGTGTGAACGGGTTCGTTTTGATAACGTTGTCTTCTCTGCAAAGAAAAAACACTTTTTGACATCATTGTCGTGTAAGCAAACCCTTTCACTAACTTGAAATTTGCATATTTCCTCTACATGAGAAACACATCTCCTAAACCTTCATGCTGGAATTATTGACACTCTGTGCTTTTGCTGTTCAAAGTCACAGCAAACTGAAACAAGCCAGAAAATATTACTAAACTGACAGATTACAAACGGACGGACAGATTTTGAGAGGTACTTTTAGAGGAAGAAGGGGTGGAAGAGAAAATCACCACTCAGTATGTTAGATGGGTTCTTGGGTCAAGTGGTGTGTCTGAACACATTGTGTTGAGATAATGCAGCACTCAAGGCAGTGGAGGGAGACAGAAAAAAGAGAGAGGATGTGAAAAGTAGATTTAATGTCTGTTGTATTTAGGTCATCAGTTCTTTGTTAACATTTCGCACCAGACAGGTAGTTAGCGAATTAATAAAGGTCCTCATGTAAATAAAACTTTCCCCAAGAAATTAAAATGACTGGGAACTTTGACTTCATTCTTCATAGAGAACAAAAAAAGCAGAATAAAGGCCTCATTAAAAAAATCTATACAATGCAAGCACTATATTTCAAATTCTATAGCTGTATGTGAGGAACAGACTAAAGTGTAATAGACAATATACTGTACAGTCAGCTAGCCATTATTGCAAAATAAACACAGACAGGGTGATCAGGTCTCGTATAGGATAATGAGAAGGTTTCGCCAACTAGATCAACTGATTCACTCAAGAAAAAAAGAGTGGTTAGTTATGAAATGTATTAATGCATCAGGGAGAGCTATAGGTGGATGGTGAGATTTTCTTAACTTATTTTCTGGTCTAATCTTCACACACAGCAGTCAACTAGTTTCAGCTGACTAGTTGTTGTATTGTAGTAGTTATCGGTACAGACCGATTTCTTTTGTATAACCATTTTATAGTGGTTTTTTAACACAAAAAGGATATCCCCTCAGTTTAAACCTAGTCCTAGACTAAAATGTTTGAGCTGTTTTAAAGCAACTAACACTGACATACATTATCTTAAAACATGTCCATAACATTGTTCTGTCTCAAGATGTACAGTATACCAGTAATGTTTTTTTTTTTTTGTCTAAGGCACATTTATAAAAGCTACTTAAATGTAGCCTAAGGCCTAATCCTGGCTTAATCTAAGCCCTGTTTGTGAAACCAGGCCTAAATTGGACAAGTCTAAGTGATCATAAAGTCTCAAAATTGGCCAACCACACAACTCCTCGAACTCTGTTTCTGCCCCCATTCAAACTTTAGCTGTTTACAATTAAGTTTGCTAGAAGTTTTGTTGGACTATGCTCCTTAGTTGTTTTCGTTTGTGCACATTCTGTCAAAAAACACACTGTTGGGATCAGATCGTCACCTCGTCTGGATCCTTCTATACATGGCAGAAGGCCAGTCCACTCACCATGAGCTCAAGAGATCCACCCATTTACCTACCGTGGACCTGATTGAGAAATCGGTTCACGTGCTTGGTTGAACGCTCATGAAACACTGTCCCAAGATACTGCCATTTCCTGATTCACCACTCCTCAGTCTCTATCTCCACACGCCTTATGGCAGTCCCATGGGCCTACTAAGGATGATTGCAGTGGCTTCTTGTTACAATGTTTACTCCAGTTAGAGATGAAGATTCGGTGCTATGCCACAGAAAGAGCTAAAATCGCTTTTGTCATCTAATCGCTCACTGGTAAAGCGCTGCATTTGGCCAGTACTATTTGGCACCAGGTTGGCCCAGTCATCAAGCAGTCAGCGACTTATTGGTCAAAAAACAGCTTTATCATCTAGATCAAGGAAACTCATTGATTACAGATATGCTCTAAATTTCCGTACCCTCAAGGCAGTACCAAGGCAGTACCCTGTGATGAGCCGGCCCTCCTCACCACTTTTTGCTAGGGGTTGAAGCCCTCACTTCGACTGCATCTCTTTTAGGGTTTCCGTTGCCGGGAAAGAAATGAAATGTCCGACAAAATTAAAGGGTTAGTTCACCCAAAAATGAAAATTAAGTAATTAATTACTCACCCCCATGCTGTACCAACCCCGTAAGACCTTCGTTAATCTTAGGAACACAAATGAAGATATTTTTGATTAAATCTGAGAGCTGGATCACTACCACATAGGCTGCCTAAGGGACTGGCTCTTGACGGCCCAGAAAGTCAATGAAGATAATGTTTAAATGTTCCATGTGACTACAGTGGCTCAACTATAAGTTTATCAAGCAACGAAAATACTTTTTGTGCGAAAAAACAAACAAAAATAACGACTTTATTTGACTATTCCTTTTCTTCCTTGTTGGCCTGAAACGAGACTTCAATAGATTTCCACGACGCATACGCAGGAAAAATTGCGATCTCCTTCAACTACTTCAGTTAAGTTCTCGCGCATGCGTCGTGGAAATCTATGGAAGTCTCGTTTCAGGCCAACAAGGAAGAAAAGTTATTTTTGTTTGTTTTTTCGCACAAAAAGTATTCTCGTCGCTTGATAAACTTATAGTTGAGCCACTGTAGTCACATAGAATATTTCAACATTTTCTTCAAATTTAATCAAAAATATCTTCATTTGTGTTCCGAAGATGAACGAAGGTCTTACGGGGTTGGTACAGCATGGTGGTGAGTAATTTATGACTTAATTTTCATTTTTGGGTGAACTAACCCTTTAAATCTCTCCGGTCAAATTGTCAGATTAAAAATGCATACTAATCCCGGTATGTTGTAAAGGAACAGGCTCAAACGTTTGAAAGTTATTAAACAACATCCATGCTGCATTTCAAATAAAGCGCAAAATAGACCTAAACAACGAATAATTGAGTGAGAAGTTTAAAATATGGCCAGGCCCAGGCAGGCTAGCCTTAAAAGCTGATCTATACAATTAAATCATTGTTTTATGGCAGAATTTCCACTTTGGGTTAAATATTCCATTAACAAAAAAATAAAAACATTCTCTCTGCATTTTCTTCATTAAGTACGGCATGTCATCTCTATTTGCTGTTTATAAGGAGACTTATTTAGCCTAAGTTAAATGCCTGCTTATCGGATCTTGTGAAACTACTGTACTGTGAACAGTGCCATTCGCTCAGCTCCGTCAGCTCTCTAATGCCCCGTAAATATTTATAGTCTAGCACTGTTCCAGAGGCTGGGGTTCCTTTGATAAAAATTCTTTCATTAATTCCTCAGCCTCATGTAAGGTCTGTAAGACCTGTGTTTATCTTTGGAACACAAATGAAGACATTTTTGATGAAATCTGAGAGCTTTCTGACTCCCTTTTTAAGACTGCAACGTTATTACCACTTCCAAGGCCCGGAAAGATAGTAAAGACATTGTTAAAATTAGAAAAAGAGAATAATTTTTGTAAACGTAGCCATAATAATAGAAATAGCCATAGAAGAGGAAGGTTACATGAGAGGTGGTCTTGATTCCAGATTTCTATGTTCATCTCTCTGTCCTCTCTTCCCATCTCTTTCCTCTCACCCCCTCTCGTGCCAGCTGTATCTCGTGTCAAATTCGGACCCGGACCCGAAACCGAGGCTATTCATTAAACATCAACCCCAACCCGACCCGAAACCCTTGAGATTTTTCGGGACCCATTAGGCACGGGTCGGGTTCGGGTTGATGTTTAACAGTGTTGTGTGTTACGCGTTAAGGCCCTTTCACACCGGACGCGTAATGAAAAAGCGAAACGGAAAAGCGAATAGTTTGTGTGCGAATAGTTTGCGTCAAAACCATTCACATCAGCTGTGACGCGAATTTGTGATGTTCAGAACTTCAACATTCCAAAACCTTTTTATCCAGGTGGATAGACAATTAATAAAAACATTGATAAAAATTAAGATAAAATTTATTCAAAATGAAATTTGATTTAAGGAAAGGCTTTTTACAAAACAAAACTTAATAAGTGGAAAAAATGATGTCTGACCCATTCCAAATGTTTTCGATATACACTATCTCATGCGGTTCCCTTTTCATATGAGTGAGTGATCTGTTTATATTCAGTGAGCATATCTGAAATATATTGAGGTCCTAACCCATTGAATGATTTATATACCAGTAATAATACTTTAAAATCAATCCTAAATGTAACTGGAAGCCAGTGTAAAGACCTGAGGACTGGTGTGATGTGTTCATATGTTCTGGTCCTGCTCACAATCCTGGCAGCAGCGTTCTGTATGAGCTGCAACTGTCTAATGGTCTTTCTAGGAAGGCCAGTGAGGAGGCCATTACAGTAATCCACCCTGCTGGTGATGAAAGCATGCACACGTTAAGTCTCGACTGGAAACGAAGATCTAATTCTTGCAATATTTTTCAGGTGATAGTATGCTGATTTAGATATTGCTTTGATATGACTACTGAAATTAAGGTCTGACTCTAGAGATACAACAAGATTCCTGACTTGATTTTTAGTAGTTAGACCCCTAGTGTCGAGGTATTTGTTTCCTTGTATGTGATTGTCTGAAGCCTTTTCTGTCGACGCAAAAGTAAAAAAAAAAAAAAAAAATCGGCATCGAAGCGAAAAATATAAAAGTTGTTTTTTGGAAGCCCTCATTACACAAACAGCTGATCAAAAAATAAAACCATCGCACAAATTATTCGTGCGTCAAAATCGCGTCTGGTGTGAAAGGACTTTTGTTATGATGTGGAAGGATGATGAACCCAAACGCAGACAGTGTACAATGAACTCAGGGTTTATTAGGACAAAATAGGAAAACAAAGCCCACGAGGGGGCAAAACAGACGAAACAAGGGAAGTTAGACTGACAAGATTAGACTAGAGAATGACTGAACAAGAAACCAAAAACACTATGTATAACACTACAAATGACTAACAGCGACTCTCTATGACAAAGCTCTCCACAAAATACTCACAGGTAACATTAGGCAACATTTGGCAATGAACCGACACAGGACAGCAAACACAAGGGGATTAAATAGGAAACACTAATGACTAGGACAGGTGAAACTGACTAGACAATAATCACAAGACAAGGATAACAAGGGGGCGGGGTAACGTAATGAGACAACACAAGCACATGGCCCAAACAACCGACCATGCGCTTGTACACAAAACATGATTCTGTCATGATCCTGCCTCATGACCAGAGAAAATCAACCACAAGAGGGCAGAATCATGACACCTTTACAGTAACGCAACTACTTTCACGGGTAAAAAGTAGTGTAACGCGCTACTTCTGAAAACGTAGTTCATTTTTTAATTCGGCACAACATTACTTTTCCCAGGGAAAGATTTGACCGCGATCTCCATCATTTGACAGATTTGACAGCAATCGCCATCTCCGTGAATGTCTACAGAGAGAAATGCGCATAATGGATTACATAATCAGATAGTAGCCTATTTCTTTTAGTTTTGAATTATTTTGTTTAAAGACATTTCAAGCTTTCTATAGATATACTCTGCAGTGAGGACCATCTCAGGGACACAACTACAACTTCCTGGTTGTGTACAACATGTTGCTTATGTTTAAAGAGGAACATATACCTCATGCTTACACACATGGTACAATCCACTTTCCATTTTAAGAAAACTGTCCTTCAATGTATAAATTTGTGTTGCATATGCATCAGTGGAAAACATATGTTACATTGCACACATTCTTCTATGCCAAATATCGCCCAGCCCATCCCATATTTGTGGGTGAACTAATCTTTTAATGAGTCAAAGAAACTCAAACAAAGCAACTTAAAAGCTGACCTCACTTAATAGCTAATGAAAAAGTCCAGCCCTGAGAAATACTGCAAGTCATGGATACAGTAGATTAAGTAAAAGGATTACTATGCTTGTATACTTGTGTTCACATTTCTGCCCACTGAAACTCTGTAAATTAATTAATACCTCAAGTAGAGTTCTCTTTTCCTTTTTCCATTTTTTTTGTACAACAGGGCTAAAAGTGAACCAAAGTAAATGTCATATCTGATTGTATTTCCTTCTAAAACACTAGATGGCACAAAAACTTTTTTTTATTCTAAACCTGGCAATGTGTCTGATCCTTGTTGCGATTGTGAGCAGCAACACATTGTCAGTTCAAATGTGAATAGTTAAAAATACCCAATATATTTTAAGACAAAGTTACAGTTAATGATTTTATGTTTCAAGATACTTAAATTGAAAGTCGCTGACCAATAATCGATTAATCAACCGGTAGTTTTTTTAAATGGATTCTGAATAAGAAACAAACATAACACAAAAATAGTGCTGAACTTTATTAGAATACTTGAAAAACAAATGTACTGTACTTTTTAAATATAAAATGTTAGTTAGTTCCTAGTGCATTAACTAATGTTAAAAGATACAACTTTAAAATGTAAAAATATGTTAGTAAATGTTGAGATTTACAATGAACAAATTTTTTATTAACCTTAGTTAATGTTACAAGTGGAATCTTATTGAAAATTGTTGACATATCACATAAATCCAAACAGTAATCTCACACTTTATTTGCTACAATTCTAGTACACTTGATTATGTAATCAAAACTGCTAAATATTTTGTCAAGCAATCGGCCATCTGTGCCAATTAATCGGCAAAACCGGTCAATATCTTAAAATATAATTTCAAATAAAATAGAATTTATTGTTACTGAAAAGCCATATTTAATTATGGGATACTATTTATTTAAATTGTTTGTTTGTTTGTTTGTTTTTTATTTACCAAAATAAGCAGAATATTGCTGAAATGATTGTTTTAAAGGTGCATTAGACAGACAACTTGGTTATTATGCAAAACATATTACCTTAGCTAAAGTATTTGTATCTAATTTCTGCAATCATACACTATGAAAGTAGCACATTTAGCCCCATTGTACCCTAAAACTTTTTTGCCGTGGGAAAAAGTTACTTAGTTACACCCTTTGTGGTGTTTAAAATTAAAATCCAATGCTTTAGCGATCTTTCAGATTCATCAGGGGATGGTTATAGTTTATGTTTTGCCTTCAGGAAAGAGAAAAACATGAGAAACGTGTTATCTTAATGGAATCAGTGCCATAGAGAGGGGCCCTCAAGTGACGCTTGGCAGGCAACAACAACAGACGGTCCTGGTGAACTAGCTAGGGAGATGCATCAAACTTCTAAACAGCCCAAATGACTAGGAAATGTTGAGAAAGTGGCAATGAAAGCCCACATAGGACGAGAGTGAAAGTGAGGGAGATCAGAACAGAGTATAAAATAGTAAAAGAAAGAGATTTTGTATAAAATTATATATAATAACGTCTCTTGCAATCAAAAATCTTGTTGCAATTCATCATGTTGGAAACACGCTGCCCCCTAGTGGAGCACCGTCTCATCTGACCGGTCAGTTATTTTGCCTATTCCTCCTTTTTTAATGTTTCTTAATTAAAACGGCAATGTTTTGATAAAAACAAATCATTGTCAGGCATGTCATAATATATGCAAATCAGTTTGATCGAAACGCTGCTGGTTCATTTTCCCAGAAGTGAAAGAATCTAAATTTAAAATACATCCCATATATATTTATTTTGTCAACTTTTATGAGTACACTACCAAATGTCCTCATATAATTTAAGCTTGTTTGGCTCCACAGTGTCTCAGACAGTTCACTTTGAAACACAGTTTCATGACTTTCATATCATATCCTCCGTTCGGCATAACCCAAGCCAAGACAGCCGGTGTAGACGCACACAGCACAGTGGGTCAGCTGAAGTGTCTGAGGAAATACCCATAAGAGTGGGGAGGAAATCATCCTTTCTGACACGGCCAATCAGAAAAGGAGCACTGATATCTGAGCGTGACAGACGTTCTGTGAGGAGTGGGAGCAGAACACCATCGCTCAGAGTTTTCGCACTTTTCTGTTCCTTGGTTGACAGGTTCTTGACAAGTCACTGTGTGTGTGTGTGTGTTTTACAATCTCATTTAGTTGAAATGGTTACCAGGGAGTCAAATATTTTCTAGCTCAAATGATTTGCTTAGAGTTTTGCAGGGGTGACGCTTCTTTGTAGGCCAAAACAGAGAAACAAGTTAGCATTTTTAGCACTTCTGGTTCCACTGTTTTGGTTTCAAGTCAATGGGTTTTTAGAATGAATTTTGGTTAAATGCCTGAAACAAATCTCTGTAAAACAAGTTCAAGATATTTTCACGTTTTATTCTGCGAAATAGAATACATCAGTAATAACCCCCGTTATTTCTTTTAAAAGTTTTTACTCGTTTTGAAAAGGCCGTTGCTATCAAGTGGCTAAATGGGGGTTTTCGGGGATAGTAAACCTCATCAAGCCAAATAGGAAAACTAGTCCAAAGTATCTACTCACTAGTGTGTTTTACTACCTTGTGTTTATAATCACACTCTTGCAAACTATTCTAACTCAAACTTTGAGGGAAAAGTTTTTAAATAAAGACTGACAGAGATTTTGTAACCTTAATAGTGGTGACGTTAAAGGGTTAGTTCACCCAAAAACAACAAAAATAACGACTTTATTTCAACTATTCGTTTATTTCTCCCTCTGCGCGAGTCAGGTTACTTAATAGGGTAAGCTTCTGTTATTGTATGTCACACGCATCACACACATGACCAGCGTCGGCCAATAGTGAGCCTACGTGTGACGTAGCTCTACGCAATCACACTACGTTAACTGACTACAGGCCCATGGAGAAGGAAGTGAATAGTTGAAATAAAGTCGTTATTTTTGTTTGTTTTTGCGCACAAAAAGTATTCTCGTCGTTTGAAAAAAGTTAAAATTGAGCCACTGTAGTCACTTGGACTATTTTAACGATGTCTTTAATGACTTTTCGATGCTAGCAAGAGTCATTCCCTCAAGAAGCCTATGGACTAGTTTGCAGGAGCGATCTTAATATCTTAAATATCTTAATTTGTGTTCCGAAGATGAACGAAGGTCTTACGGGGTTGGAACAACATGAGGGTGAGTAAATACTGACAGAATTTTCATTTTTGGGTGAACTAACCCTTTAAATTAATTAAATTGTAGTGTAGTTTGTTAATAGCCTACTTTTAGCTTTTTACTTCTGCTGAAAGTATGAAGCTTAAAAAACATGGAAGTTGTGTTCATCCGTGAAGATTATCAATATCATGATGAACAAAACGTAAAAGAATCATAAAGTTTTGTTGGTAAATGGTAACAGCTTATTTTCTGAAATAATCCAAAAGCCAAAGGAAAAATCTTATTGGGTTTCTGTTGATAAAACCAGAGTGATGCTAACCTCTGGATTGGCCAAAAAAAAAAGGACATCACAACATCACTGCAGCACTCTAGTCTATACATGCTGGTTAGCGTAAGCCCTTGGAGTCCTTCTTGGAGCTAATGAGAATACATACCAAGCTCTGGCATGAAACTCTACATGGTGTAAGCTGAGACGTACTTAATTCAATTTGGTAGCGATCGCATCGTCATTTACATAACGCAGCTGATAGGTTGATGTTGCATCAGCGGCCAATGAGCTACAGCTATGAAGGTAAAATGATCTCATAAAGAATTGCATGCACAGGGTAATATTTGTGAAAGAGTACAAGATTGAAAGCGTAAAATAAATTTATTTGGCTCAGAAATGTTATCATTGCCGAAATGGTACTTTTAATGCACACATACATGTTAAATAAACAAGTTTTATTATATGTGGTTGTACATATTGCAGCAGTTCAGATATGCTTTCAGATAACACTTTTGCTGAAGCAACCATGCTATTTTAGCTTGCAACAAACTACAAACTTTTCCTCTCTTTCATCGTTTATCGTGTTTCTCCTGAGCAAAGTTTTTCTCTCAGAAGTCATAGATATGGAGCTGGTTATGTGATGCACATTAGTCATGACAAAATAGATTAATTATAAATCAAGCATTATGGTACAAGTATTTGAGGTTATAACAGTACTGTGGAAGGAACCGTGTGAAAAGAAATATTTACTTATTGATAATCTGTGCCTGTAATCATCAATTTTGTGAAAAAGTGTTTTACTGCCATACTGTAAAAAAAATATTATGGAAAAGTAAGTAACCTGGTTGCCTTAAAATTTTACGTTCATTGAACTGGAAAAAAGTGAGTCAATACAATGAAGGAGAATGATTTAATCATCCGAAACTCAAAATTATATGTTATCTGAACTAAATAAATTATTTAAAGGAACACTCTGACTTTTTGGGACTTTAGCCTATTCACCTTACCCCCCAGAGTTAGATAAGTCCATACATACCTTTTTCATCTCCGTGCGTGCTATAAGTCTGTTTGACGCACCCACCGCTAGCCTAGCTTAGCACAAAGACTCGATGTGACTGGTTGCAGCTTTCATACTGATCCAAATGAGTGGCAAAATAACGCAAACGTTTTCCTATTTACATGTTGTGGTTTGTATAGTCACATAATGTACAAATAACAAAGTCAAATGAGACACAGACATCTTTTAACCGTATAAAACCTGGGAACTATTCTCTGAAGGTGAAGCACTGCTACTTTGACGGCGTAATAACCGCATCACCGGAGACACGCCGTGGTGAGGAGCAGAGAGTTCGCTCGGTGTTTGGGTAATAGAGTCAGCAATTTATAAATAGTAAAAGCGTAGTTTAGAGTCATGGGTTTTCGCTCTATTGTAAATAGCTGCGACAGTAAACAGGGGAGGTAATACCATGTTTCACAGAATTCCAACTAAAAACGCTGACTGAATGAAGAAATGGCTAACTTACTCTGGATATTTATCCAAACACACCTAAGATTATCAAGGGACATTATGTTTGCTCGGTACATTTCAATGAGGACGACTATTTTGAAAAAATGGAATTTGCCACACGGACCATAATGTGCTGAAGGATACGGCCATCCCATCGATAGCACAGACAGGACAAGTGGATCACCTGCGGCTAAGGTAAGTGTTCCGTTATGTTTTTAGATGACCTACTGTAACAGTGCCATTATTAGCCAGATCTAATGTAACGTTAGTGACACTATTATATGATTAGGGTATGAATATGTTTTTATCTTGATGCGGTGCGGACGCGCTTGGGGAAAAAAAACGAGCGCGTTGCGCGCGTTGAACTTGCACCCTGCGAGTGGCGCGCCTAGTAGCCTAAATTTGAAATAACCATGGAAATAACGAACTTGAGCGTGCAAAAGGGTACGATAGGCTGTGAGTTCATTGTGCAAAAACAATTTGTGCTATTACTTTCCCCTTATTCTATCCTATAGTAATGCAATACTGTATATTATATAGGCTACTGTTGAATACATTTGGTTCATTTGGTTAAATTACATTTAAAATATATTGATTCCTGTAATAATAATTATTTATTCATGTGATATTTATAAATCTGGGTGCGTTTTTGGTTGGAAATCAATGAAAAATGGTACTGTTTTACCTGGTCTCCCCTGTTTATTGTCACAGCTCATACAATAAAGCAAACACCCATGATAAACTATGCTTTTCTATCTAACGTTAGTAATTGCTGACTCTTTATTCCAACGCTGAGCGAAGCGAACTCTCTGCTTCTCGTCACGGTGCGTCTCAGGTGATTGTTATCACTCTGCCAAAGTATCAATGCTTCACCTTCAGAAAATATAGTATTTATACGGTTAAAAGATGTCAGTGTCTCATATGGCCTTGATATTTGCACACTCTGTGACTATACACACCACAACATGTAAATAGGAAAACGTTTGCGTTATTTTGTCACTCATTTGGATTAGTATGAAAGCTGCAACCATTCACATCCAGTCTTTGTGCTAAGCTAGGCTAGCGGTGGGTGCGTCAAACAGACTTATAGCACGCACGGAGATGAAAAAGGTATGTATGGACTTATCTAACTCTGGGGGGTAAGGTGAATAGGCTAAAGTCCCAAAAAGTCGGAGTGTTCCTTTAAGTTGATTTGACAAAAGAAAAATGTTGTGATTACTACACTGTAAAAAATATTGTTGGTTTAACTTAAAAAAGTAAGTAACCTGGGTTGCCTTAAAATTTTAAATTGATTGAACTGGAAAAAGTGAGTTAATACAATGAAGGAGATTGATCGTCAGAAACTCAAAAAAATAAGTTATCTCAACTAAATAAATTATTATATTAAAAAATATGTTGTGATAAATCTTGAAAATATTTTTTTTACAGTGCACTAGTGCTCATTTCAGCTAGAAAGCAAAATGATTTTTTTGTGTGATTAAAATGATCCGTTTGTGATTAAATAATCAGCTTTTGTTAAGTCAAGTGTCGAATAAGTTGTAGGATAGTTTTTAAAGGAAACAAAGTCCCAAGCTGAAAAAGCTACAGAGCCCCTGTGAAAACTTAAGGCGGGCATACACTGTGCGATGTCTGTGCGATTTCAGCAAGGTACCTACTCACACTCAACGAGTAAATCGCATGCGATGCAAAGCCAAAGTTCAGGATTTATGTGCTCACACTGTACGGTCCGATCGTCGAGCTGCGACTTCACTGCTCACACTATACGTGTAATATCTGCGATAACCCCCTGGATTGCGCCTATTTACGTGTATGTATCCAGAGATATTGTCAAAACAAGCATCTGCTATCAGTATCAAGATGATTTAGTATTTTCAATTTATGCATTTAATTATTATTATTATTATATTATCATTATTAGGGGAGGCCTATAGGCTAATTTTACTATTAAATTGATCCGCTATTATAATTAATTTGCCACGCAATATTTTCACAGCACATAACCAACGTGCTGTGAGGATAATAAAATATTAATCTTACTCTTCATTAAAAATTGTCTAAAACATTTAGGTCGATTACAATGAATTATATATAAAATAACTATTAACAGTCTATAATATGTCCGAACATAGCCATTATTAATCATCAATGAAAATTAAAAACAGGTTTATTTCAAAAACATTGTTTGACAAAATAATAAAAGAGGTGTTACATATCAGGTGCCTTGAAGACGGTGGGTAATATTATCCATTTTGCAACACGAACTGGAGGTAAGCAACAGTAGTTTGTAGCTCGTTTTTATTTTAATTTTACTTTTGCTGCAGATGAAATGGTTAAACTTCTGTTTTCGCGCAGGTGCAGTGAGGGAAAAAACACTGAGTTTAGGGCAATCGGTTCGTAGCTTTGCTTCAACTGTGCGATATAGTCACGAGGAGCGACCAAAATTTCTGACATGCCAGAAATTCATCCGACCATCCGATTGTCGATCGTGAGAGGTTAATCGCCTCTCGTTTCTCCCTGTACACTGCACAAATACTGCACGACAAACGACGCACGCCAAAGCTGAAAATCGGTCCGACACGAAAATGAGTCGCACGAGTCAGAATTCGGCTCAAAATCGGACGAAAATCGCACAGTGTATGCCCGCCTTAAGGCAAATACTGCCAATAGACAGGAAAGGATGAAAATACTAAATCCAGAATGTCTGGAAACAAAGTTGTGTTTACAAGATATCAAGTTATTTATTAAACAGATAGATACAAGCCCTATTATAATTGACGGAACAGTGTTCGAAGCCATTGTAAAATACTATAAACTCAATCATGATCTGATTACATCACTATTTCTGCCTCACTGGGTCTATGTGTAGCTTCAACCATTCTGCTAAACATTGCTGAAAAACGACATTGCTAGCAGGAAGAATTATGAGACTTTCAAACAGTATAACAAAAAACAAAAAAATCTGTAAAAAATCACATATTGTACCTTTAAACAAAACGATATAAATATATATATCTCTTGAAAATAGTTTAGTCATTTATTATAATCTACTTTTATGATATGTTTTTTTTTTTTTTTTTTTTACTTTTGGAGCTTGATAGCTCTAGTTCTCATTTATTTTCACTCCATGTAAAAGATCATCTGCAAAACAGTTAATTTTGTGTTTCATAGGAAAAAAAATCTGTAGAGAATCACATATTGTACCTTTAAACAAAACAATATTACTGTATATCTCTTGAAAATAGTGTAAGTCATTTACTATAATCTATTTTTAGGATATATATATATATATATATATTTTTTTTTTTTTTTTTTTTTTTTTTTTTACTTTTGGAGCTTGATAGCTCCAGTTCCCATTTATTTTTGCTCCATGTAAAAGATAATCTGCAAAACTGTTAATTATCTGTGAATTATCGGTTAATTAACTGTTAATCATCTGTTAATTTTGTGTTTCATAGGAAAAAAGAATGCCATATGGGTTTGGAACAACATTAGGGTGAAGAAATGAACTATATGTAGGATGATCAGTAAGATGATAAGCTTATTGAAATGGTTGACGCTTTGAATGTTTGTGAGTTTCTGCTGCCCCCATGTGGCCCTTGAAGGCAGGCTACTAAAGAGGCTGCACAGCACTCATTTAGCTGCTTTGTTCAGCTGGTTTCCTTCAGAAATGGTGTATGGTGGTTCATCAGACTCAAAATTTAGGCGTGTTTTTGCAACGTGGGCTTTAATGTGTCTCTTCACTGAGAAGTGCAACAGGAAATGGTGTATTGATCAACGCAACATGGCGCTAAACCACTTACCTCAAGCTCTATTTGCAAAATTGGCATGCCAAATTTTCCCTAGCCTGGACTGCATCTGTTTTCAAGCCTTCCCACTTAGCTCTCTCCACCGCTGGACAGCTTTTCTGATATTAACGAGGGACCTAAAGCTCTTGCCTAAACATACCCCTTTATTTTCCATCTTTTCTCTTTTGTATTGTGTCCCATCTCTATTTCTGCAGTCTTTCTTCAAATCTCCCTCTTGTCTTGATCGTTTTCTCTCTCCTCGACCGACATACTGCTGATTGGCAAAACGTTTGTTGTTGTGTCGGTGCGACTAACTTCCAAACATCATATTTGAAAAACGACTTACCCACACACTCATCAGTGCCAAATATAATTAACAAATTTTATTGATCAAAAGTTATTACTATAATACACTAAATCATTAAAAGCAATAGAGAAATGCAGCTGTTTATTTAATACGTGCCCTATTTACAAAAATAAATATTTTGCTAAATAACAACTAAACAGAGACGCGTTTACACTAATCGAAAGATTTGTAATCTGGTTTAAACACAGAAAGATAAATATAACAGGGGGAGGCATTTAACAAATAATCAATTGATGCAAAGGAGGATAAAAGCTAGCACTTTGACCATAAATGCAAAGTCATCCTCTCATTTGACTTTGATTTCCCCTCACCATTTACTAACTGACATGAAGCTGACGATCTGATCATCTGCTTCCAGGAGAAAGACAAATGACTATCAGCAGGAGCCAATTTGGTGTTCTCAGAATTATGATGAGTGATCAGAGACACACCTTCAATAACTCAAGCTGACAGCCTTATCCAGTCAGTCTCTTGGCTTTGAGCACAAGACAAACCTCACTTTAAAGGGGATGTCTAATGCTTTTTCATGCAAACTGATTATGTACATTGGGATACAAGGGATACTCCACCCAAAAATGAAAATTCTGTCATCATTTACTCACCCTTAAGTTGTTGCAAACCAGTATGAGTTTCTTTCTTCTGTTGAACACAAAGGAAGATATTTTGAAGAATGATTGGAATTAAACAGTTTGGCACCATTGACTTCCATAATAGAAAAATATGAAAAATACTATGCAAGTCAATGGTGCCAAAGTTCCAATCGTTCTTTAAAATATCTTCCTTTGTGTTCAGCAGAAGACAGAAACTCATACAGGTTTGCAACAACTTGATAGTGAGTAAATGATGAAAGAATTTTCATTTTTTGGTGGAGTATCCCTTTAAAGAGTTGGGTTCCCAGACAGCAAACTGACATTGAATCAACGTGGAAACGACGTCTCTCATGACATTGAAACAACGTTGATTTTGCTCATCGAATTAACGTTGAACCAACGTCAGACGCGGCATTCTTCAAAGCTAAATGAAAATCGAAAATTGGTTTGCTTTCATAACGTTGAAACAACGTTGATTTCAAGTTGATTTTCCGTTAGTTTTGAAAGAATGACGCGTCTGACGTTGGTTCAACGTTAATTCGATGAGCAAAACAATGTCAGATCAATGTTGTTTCGATGTCATGTTTCCACGTTGATTCAATGTCAGTTTGCTATCTGGGTTTGCATCCTAAACAAGTAGGACGTATGACAAAGTATTTCTGTGTCAAAAACACTCCATCATTGTTCGTACAAATTTCGACAAAGTTTTCTTGGAGCATAGCTCTGTATGATGTCATAAAGGGCGGAATTCCTCCGGCACTTCTCCCGGAAGAGTGCACACACACATCAACCAGAGCAAGAGCAAGAGCAACGGCCATCAACTTGGTTTGTTCAGGTTACAGAAGTCATCGGAAGAACTTCACGGCACGCCTCCATGAGTTGCTGAATGTTTTCAGAAAGAACCGGTACAGCTGTAGCTGTCTTTTATAAATCTGATAAAATGAAAGACTCTTCTGAGATATGAAGGATGCAATAATACTCTTTAGGTAGTCAAGATTGAATTGAGATTGGCAGAAACTGTGTGCTTTATGTCCCCTTTAAAGACACAAAAAAAAATCAACTGTGTTCATACTATTTTAAAGTCAATCATGAAGCACACTGATGCAGACAAGTTTGGCAGTGTATTTTAGGAGGAAAGAAGAATGCAGAGAGTTGCCTATATAGGAGCAATTCTCCACCGCATGGCCAAAGACCACAAAGGCTAGTTGTACGAGCAAGTTAAAGAACCACTAAAAAAATAAACTCAATAATCCACTAATTATGAAAATGTTTATACACACTCTGTTACTTATCTCTTGTAAGTTGCTTAGGTCAATCATTTCATAAAGCTTTGGACTCACAATGCTGTTGAGATCAGAGCCAAAGCTTCCACAGGGGTGTCCAGTGTCTGCCAGTGCCTCCATTCCCTCTTCATCCCACATGTAAGTCCCTCCAGAACTGTCTGAGGGCGACAAGTCCAGAGACGAGCCATGAGGGAAATCGCCTGTAGGAGATGTCCCATGTACAAAGTCATCTTTACCAGCTGAAAGACAGACAAGAAAATGGGTAAGAAAGTGACAGAGAAAAAATATTTTAAAGTGATCTTGGTAACAGTATGGATATTTTCGAATTGTTTAAATATGAAAATCTTTTTCAAAAGCTAATTTTAAGTATTTTAGGCACATTCAAGATGGAATACTGTTCCATCATTATGCTGCCTTCTAAGGTACATTGTTTTGGCCAAAATATAAAGCAGCATCAAACCATACTTTATACATTATGCATTTACAATATTGCATACAATTCTGAGAATTACTGATACAAAATACATTGCTATATTGCAAGATGACAAAAATACTTGTACATACAAGTCAGGGGTATTTCCTCAGAGGAGGCAGTGCCTCATAAAAAAAATGAATGAGAAAATAATCCATATTATAAAAATAAAAATACACAGATTAAAAAAAAGTGTATAAATCCCTTGTTTTTTTAAAGTGACACTGTTCAACAGCGACAACAGCAGGCAAACTTTAAGTCCGCATCTCTCTTCCCTTCTTTGAGTCCATTGAGAGTGGTGGAACTAGACTTTAAAACATGGGGTGGCCAAGGCTACTTTAGGGGTGGATCTCGGCTCCTGTCTGCCTTGCTGCCAGCTGACTGTGTGCTCCAAGGCTGTACGCTCCATCTAAACCTCGTATTAGCATTGTATTTCTTTATGTTTTTAACCATCATTTCTAGTTATTTATACTACTAAATAACATTTCAGATTAACCTTACACCGCAAGCTTCCGTTATTGTTACAGCAGCTCGAGTTCTTACCAGAACCAGTAAGTATGACCATATAAGCCCGGCTCTGTCAACCCAGCATTGGCTGCCTATTAAAAATTAAAATATTGCTGATTACTTACAAAGCACTAAATGGTTTACCTCCCCTTAGTCCTTCACGTCTATTGAGTTCTCATAATTTCAGCCAGTTGATAATACCTAGAATATCAAAATCGACTGCAGGCCTAGATCCTTACATTGTCCAGGAAGCAGACACACACTGTCATTTCAAATCTAGACTAAAAAGACATCTCTTAGGCCTAGCATACACATTACTCACTATAGACTTCTTTAATTAAAAATTAGACTGCATAGTTTAGATCAGCTGGAACCGGTGTTCTGTCGATTTTTGCTTCCTTGTCGAAAAATGCTACCGTAGCGCGAATTGATCACAGAATGCCGATTAAAGTCGTATGAAATACAATTCTAATACAATTCTAAGTTATGAGTAGCTACTGTATACTGTAGACTACTGTTTTTATTTTTAAAACGGTGTGAAAAGTAAAAAATTATCATAAAATATTCATCTTTGACTTGTCAAAGTACACCTTTTCTTATAGTAACTGAAACTTTCAGTTATTCCTTTTCAGCTGGCTGACCGTACAAATATTCATATGGTAGTAAGCATTTTTTAAAGGGAAATTATACATTATAACAGGAAAATGTACCTTTTGTAAAAAAAAAATAAAATATAGCTGCGAGCAGCGATGGCGGGCCCAAGCCGGTGGCACTGCAACCCCGGTTCCTTTAGTTACCTAAAGGCACCCGGGTAGCGGTGCCGAAGGCTTTGGCCCTTTTATGATTAAATGTTAAAACGGCTTGCCATACTCTGTCATTTCGACTAGTCACAATTATGTTACAGATGTCTTAAATGATAATACAAACTATCCAAAATGTAATTACGAATAGACAGAAAGACGTTGTTGATATCTACAATGTTAATTCCGGACAGGCAAACTTAGCTTTTAAATGTTAAAAGGGCTTGCCATACAGGGACGTAGGCTCAGAGAGAGGCTCACCATATTCAAACCAAAATATCTGACTTCCTCTTGGTCCGAGCTAATGACTATGTATTAGAAAGTTGTCCGGCTTGAGGAGTACAATGTATATACCGATTTTTGTAACTGTAGATAAAACTAACAACCCCACTTTTGTCAAAAGGTGGCGCTATTTAGTCCTTGCACATTGCCCGTTTCTGAAACTTTGCACGTCTACTGGCTAATAAATGTGATGTATCTGTTGAGTTTCAAGCAATTTCAATTTCAATTTGACTGTTGAAAAGAAGTGCGCCGATTAGATACTCAGGATCGGTATCGGCTCTGACACTGCCATCTTTGACGAGGCTGATTCAAATTCTATATTGTGCATATACTATTCTGTTAGGCACAAAGGCACAAAAACTTTCTAAAGTACCATAAAGTTTTTGTGTACTGTATTATTAGTGTTCTGAAGCTATTATGTGATATAGAAATTAATATTTAAGTCATTAAATTCAAGAACACAAACTTTTCCCTCTCTGCGCCTGTCAGTCATTCTCCATTCAGCATTCAAACAGCACGTCACATTCGGTTACAGTCAATGATGAAACGATCTTCAATGATTCAATGTTAATCCTATTATACTGGATCTTTAAGATAAAGGTCTAAAGGTCTATATTTTCGAATGAAGAAACTTTTTCTTGCTGGACTTTATTGCTGTAACTTAATCGTGTTACTTTCTACCGGGTGTCGGACGCTGTCGGTTAGATCACAACACTAGAGTCAGAGCACTATAATTGTTCTTCACGCACACAGTAACTGAAATTTAAAACCTTTAAAAGAAAGGCTCAATAAACTATTGCATAGATAGATAATGTATAATACACTGTTCATAAATATGTATTTCCTTTGTGCTTTGAACTTTTCAATACGGACTCAATGCGCTGTAACTTCATGTGGCTTCAAGCACATCATTCTCCGCTCGGGATGCACATAAGTGCTTTGTGCTGCACCGTATTGGAGCCGTAATATCATAATGCAGTGACGTAATGACAGATTATTAATTGCCTTTCAATTATATGTTGCTTTATAGCAGCCATGGCTATATTTTTTTTTAATGATTTTTGTTATCTTGTTTTTCATGAATGTATTTTTCAAAAATAAGAGCAATGTGTATTATCTATTATTAATATGGTTTATAATAGCATTTTTGTCATAGATTATGACAAAGTAATCATATGATCCACCAGCGAGGAACCAGCAGAACAGAGTGAACATTCTTTCTGTTTAGTTCAATCCTACTTAATAGGAATTTATTTAAAATGCTCGCTCTACTCCACACCATTAATGTCTTGTGCGGACATCCGTATTTTGACTTTCGGTTTTAAGTAAGCGATTTAAAAGCTCCCAAGTCCCAGCGGAGTCACACGTTGATTAACCGGTGGGAATATACACAATAGGCCTACCTGATATTGAACACAAGAGGGCAGTATAGCACTACGTATGACTCAGATTATTATTTTTTTATGAATTTTACAACAATTCTGGCTGTTTTTGAACGTAAACACAATTCTTAAATGAAAAAAAAGGAAAAATTGGGGAAGTTATAATATTTGTATAATTTAATTTAGAAACAAATGATGTATAATTACATTTTTAGAAGATATGAGGCTTTTAGTGTTTACTTTTTTGACATTACTTTAATCTTTTGCCATAGTTGCACATGTCTATTGGCTAATAAATGTGATGTATCTGTTGAGTTTCAAGCAATTTCAAGCAAGCTAAGAGTCCCAAAAGCATCAAAAAATAATGTTAAAGTTTGTTTCGTTGCCACGGCATTTTGAAAGTGACACACTTCCTGCTGCCAGTTGGTGGCGCTATAACTTTGACTCACAATAGTCACATCCATGTGATCGGTCTCTTACAGCGAAAACACTGCTGAAGTTTCATCAAGATCAGTTAATGTATGCTGAAGTTATAACACACATCCTGTTCCATGTTTCTCGCCATAATTTCGTTTCCTCGCCACGGCCAAACCGTTCGAGATATCAAAAATCCCGTGGCACTTTTTCATCCTTAATGTCTTGACTTCACGCTGATCGAGTTTCGTCGAATTTGGTTCAGTGCTCTAGGAGCAATAATTTAAATTACATTGCATGTGTTTTAAACACAACCCTAAATAGCCAACTTCCTGTTGGGCTGGGGTAAAAAGTAAGAGTGTGAAGTATATATGAAACGATGAGATCTATATGTGTACCAAGTTTCATATTATTACATGCAAGTGTGTTTGATTTATGGACCAAATTTTCAGACCAAGTTTATTGACCAAGTTAATCTGATTAATAAACTAATTATATAAAACTATTGTCAATTCACTACAATTAAACTAGTTATATGCCTTTACTTATAAAAAATAAAAATAAAAACTTATTTAAAAAATACCAGGCTTGAGAAATGTATTTTCTTTATGCAGGTCATACACACAGCAGTGAAATGGTTAAGCCCCCTCCCCCTGCACACACACACACACACACACACAGACAGCCAGCCAGCCAGCCAAAGGCTCAGAGTGGCCATATTCAAACAAAAATATCTGAGTTTCTGTGGGTCCTAGCTAATAAGTGTCAATTAGAAAGTTGTCCGGCTCGAGGAGTACAATATACATACCAATTTTTGTAACTCTAGTTAAAACTAACCACCCCACTTTTGTCAAAAGGTGGCGCTACTGAGCCCTCACCACGCCCGTTTCTGCAACTTTGCACATGTCTACTGGCTAATAAATGTGATGTGTCTGTCGAGTTTCATGCAATTTGAAGCATGCTAAGGGTCTCAAAAGCATCCTAAAAGCATCCTAAAAGAAGGGTAAAGTTTGATGCGTCGCCACGGCAACAGTTTCAAAGATATCAAGAATCCATTCACAGGTCTACATCTGCCGTATGTTTACATTATACATATGAAGTTTGAAGCAAATCGGGTAAAAATAAAAGGGTGATATCTAAGCATTTTGAAAGTGACACACTTCCTGCTGCCAGTTGGTGGCGCTATAACTTTGACTCACAATAGTCACATCCATGTGATCGTCCTCTTACAGCGAACACACTGCTGAAGTTTCATCAAGATCAGTTAATGTATGCTGAAGTTATAACACACTTCCTGTTTCACGTTTCTCGCCATGATTTCGTTTCCTCGCCACGGACAAACCGTTCGAGATATAAAAAATCCCCTCGCAAACTTTCATCCTCAATGTCTTGACTTCACGCTGACCGAGTTTCGTCGAATGTGGATCAAAGCTCTAGGAGGAGTATTTGACATTCCATTGCGAGCGTTTTACAAACAAACCTCAATAGCCAAATTCCTGTTGGGCTGGGGTAAAAAGTAAGAGCGCGAGGTATAGATGAAACGATGAGATCAACGTGTGTACCGAGTTTCATATTATTACATACAAGCGTGTTTGAGTTATGGACCAAGTGTTCGGACCCCGTTCCAGGGGGCGCTGACGAGCTGCCCTGCCACGCCCGGGTACCATCTTCAGCCCGGCTCTGATGGCCGCGGGTTCTGACCCGTGTGCAAAGTTTCAAGAGTTTTCGAGCACGTTAAGGGCCCCAAAAGTGCCCAAAAGGTAGTAAAATAATAATTATTATAATAATAGAGAAGAAAAATAATCGCAAGGAAAACAATAGGGCCTTCGCCCTTTCAGGGCTTGGGCCCTAATAAATAAATAAAAAAACGTGAGTCTGCACATGCGCATAACCGGTAAGTAGGAAATCTCGATGGGTAGCATGAATTGTCAGAACACCGGGAACACGTCCCGTAAATCCTGATGTACTTGGTACATCATAAGAAGGATGGCGTCTACGCTAACATTAGTCTCTTTGTTTATCCCGAGGGATACCTCTATGGTCGACCTGCACCTGGACCCATCCCAACTCATCCTTAAGTGCCGGCCTCATCAACACGACAGCCATCGGCACTAATCCTCAACAACTCATCTCCATACCGGCGTGATTACTTCGACTTCCAAACAGATGGAAATGGACAAATACTCTAAATGTCTGATCCAATCTGACTTGTAATGCTGCCCGAATCACACACTGTCCTTTCGAAGTGCAGAGGAGAACTGGCCCCCGACTGAACCTGGTTTCTTCCAAGGTTTTGGTTCCTTGCCACTGTTGCCTTGGCTTTTGGCTTGCTTATGGGGACATTTAATATTCAACAATATTAAATATTTCTTATAAGAAATACAACATTGTATTTCTAATAAATAAGCTATCAAAATTGTAGAAACCAGTCAAAATTCAGCAGGATTTTGAACAGCCCTGCACTTGTTAGTTGCAAAATACAAATGTTAGAGAATTGTTTATTCTTAATCATCTGTTTTTTGCAAATAACATTAATATTCTCTTAATATTCAACATTAATACATTAACAACATGCAGCACTTCTGTACATCAAAATAAATGCTTCTTTCAAGAGGAGGTCAAACAGATGTAGCCAATTAAAATTTTGGACACCCTTGGACATCCGTCTGGCTCCGCAACAGCCCATTGAGTTTTAACCGACCCTGTAAAGTGTGTGATGTTTGGTACGGGGTAATTGAGAATGAATGGGGAAAGTCACATGAAAGGAGGCAATGCCTCCATTGGGCTATGATTGGATGGGATTGGTTATGTTAGATATGATTGGTTCGTGCAATAAATCCACCTTGTTTTTGTGCGCACGTGCGCATATCAGTAACCAGACAGTTTCTGGTCTCATTGACTTCCATAGTATATTTTTTCTTCTAAATATCAGAAAATCATCAGAATGGATTTGAAAATGGTAAAACTCAACTGTTTAACTCTGGGGGAAAGGTAAAATGAGCCTATTTCCAAAAAAAGTGGAGTATCTCTTTAATGTAAAGATACAAACTAGAATTGCATTTGGCTTCTTTTTGATGTAAAGTAATGTTTATTTAACCAGGGAAATGTGACAACATTAAGTGAAACTAGGACATGAATTTAAAGTTGATTAATAAAAATAAAATAAAATAAAAACATTTTAAAAAAGGCGAGGACTTTGCCTCCTCATTTCAGAACACCGCTGTACACTGCACTGATACAAGTAAATAGGCTTTACATAGAGCATACTTACACTTTTTAGATTTTGCTGTGAGATTTTAACATGACATGCTTCAACTTTTAACACAATACTAGTTTAAATCACACTGGTTTGTGGCTAAGGGATAATGTAATGTTAACCTGTAATGTTAACACCCTTACAGGGTGATATGGGGCCAGATTCACAAAACATTCTGGAGAATCAAATTCTTGTTGTACTGGTACTTTGTCAGGTTTAGGACTGTCATGAACAGCTGACTCCTAAAGTTTTTGTTATGCTTCATATGTTGTGTGGTGGTTGTTTCGCAGCAGTGATAGAATTTACCCCATTTTAATAGGGTAAATCACACAGTGATAGCATGCACTCTAAATGCTAAGTAGTTTAACCTAAACCGAAAAGGCTACATCACGCAGTATGTTTTTGCAAAGTGATGGACATTCTCGATTTAATTAAATGTACATGAACCACACATAAAAAAAACCAAAAAAACGGAAAGTGCTGACCTCCCCTCAAGACATATTAATGTTAAATCTCAAATAAATAGTTATCAATAAGTTAAGAGTATTACAGATTAGAGCCCGACCGATAAAGGATTTTGAAGGCCGATACCGATACAAATATTTGTTGGTTTTAAAATCCGATATTCCGATATATCGGCCGATATTTTTATTTATTTATTTTCAGAAGCGCGCAACAAAACAGTATCAGCAGTTTGCAGGATGTGTGGCGCGTTATAAACGAGTGTTGCCAACAGGGATGGTGTAGAGTGCCCTCTGATATACACTCACGACATGGTAGAAACGCATTTCGTCCATTTTTATTTTATTTTTGAAATATTCATTTATCGGCCATTATAACTGCCGATACCGATAGATTGGAAAATGCCTAATATCGGCCGATAATATCGGCTAGCCGATATATCGGTCTGGCTCTATTACAGTTATCTCCAGGTAGATAAAAAGATGACCTTTGAGGTGTTTTTCATTTAGTTCATTAGCAAGTCTTCAGCAAGATCTGCCAAAACCAATCAGATAACACCAAATTAAGCCTGTCATTTCATTCTTTAAAAAAAGTTCTTCTTATTATTTAAAAAAAAAATGCATCTATGAACATTCTTACAAACTAGGGCACCAATGCAGGGGTAATATAACACTCTGAAGGTATACCTAGGGTTTGAACAGTCAAAATCTAGAAAATAAGATTAGTAGTTCTGAGGTGTAAATGAAAAAGAAATTCTCAAACCTGCGAGTCCCATTCCTGCCCAGTCAACCGATTCAGACAAGAAGGTGTGTAGGTTGGTCAGCGATGATTCCTCATTGCACTTGGTGATTTGAGTATTGGCATCTGTACATAGTCCAAAGTAGTCTAACCCTTTTTTAAGGACAGGCAGCGATAGGGTCTCACCTCCATTACCGAGATTATCAAAGTCATCCATGTACTCTTCACTAGTATCATTATTCTCCACAGAGGAGGACGATGATAGCGACATAACGTCCAAAACCTCCAAGAAAGGGACCAGACTGCCTTCAACTTCCTTTACTTCAAATGAGGTCTCATTTGGGGTAACTTCAATACTTTCATTGTTGGTGGTTGGTTCTAAACTGGTTTCTACTATCTCTGTGGGATCTTGGATATTTTGACTCAATTCGGCTTCTTTTTGGACAGTTTCAGGGACAACAGGACGGAGATGTTTGTTGAGTGTTGGTCGAGTAAGTCTATAACTGAGCATAGATGGTTTTTTACCTGAGCAGCTGGGTAAAAGTGATTTCTTTATTGTGGTCGTTGGCAAAGGATGATCAGTAGTAGTTACAGAGGGCCTTGCAATCCCATATTTACCAACTTTCCCTTCAGATAATACTGGATTTTGCTGAATGAGGGGTGATCTAGCCACTGGAGATTTTACTAAAGGTCTGGGGAGTTCTTTAGCAAGCTCTGCAGCTTTGTTAAAGGAGAAGGAACGGGTCATGGGTGGGCTGGTGGAGCAGGCTGCCCTCTTGAAGTGGGTGAAACTCTGAGAGTGCACTATGCTCTCTTTAGAGGAAGACTTGATGCTGTCGTTGGGGAGGGACAGTTTGCCCTGCAGGGTTTTTTGTTGGGATACATGACCAAGACATGGCCCTGAGGAGCCATAACGCCCATTACCACCACCATTACTTCCATGCAGAGTAGCTATACCATTATAGAGGGGATTCCCTGTGGAGGGGCGTTTGGGAGTAGTCATGCGGGGAATGGTTTTGCTAGGCTGGGGTATACTCCTGGGACAGCTACTTTGTGAAGTTGGGACTGCACTCTTACATTTAACTGTAGCTGCAGGGGAAGGATTTTTAGTCACCATCACTGGGGACTGAGAATCTATAGTTATACTACTCTCCTCATCCAAGCAGCCAGAGTGCTGGACTTTATTTCCACTGTCCTCTTCACCCTTTCTCCAATTTAGGGATGGCACACGTGTCAAACTAGTGTGCCTGCCTATAGATCCAACTTTAGACTCCATGGAGGAAACTGGGAGGGCAGATCCTTTGGGAAGGGGGGTCATGGTGGTGACCGAGGGATGGGAAGCAAACTTGGGAAGCCTGGAGACCATGTTGAGCTGTTTGACAGCGTTCCTTTCCATCAGCTAGGTTCACCACCATGGATGTGGACAAAACTGCAAAGAGAAAAAGAGAAATGATGAAATATGAAAAAAGCTAAATGTTTGCATGTTGTACACAACAGCCAGTGTTTTAAAGGGGACATATCAGGAAAAATCCACTTTTTTAGCCCTTAAATGCATTTTGTTGTATATTTGGAGTGTTTATAAGTACAGAAAAGATGAAATTATTCTCTTCAGGTACTTCGTTTATATCTTTATATTCTCTTTTGGTCATATTTTTCAACTTGTTCAGATTTTTCTGTTTTCTATGACGTTTTTTTTTAACCATCACGTCACCGTATTTGCAGCGGAACTGCCAAATAAGGACATTGACTTCCGGTCCAAAACTTCGAGCAATCCGCCATTATTATTTCTCGCTACGATTTTGTAGTCCGAGCTCAATGATGCAGACGTTACGAGAGGGCAAGTCAAAATGTTCGGTTGTTGGATGTAGTGACCTGAAGCACTTCAAGGATTCCCACTTCAACAACCTCCGCCAGTATAAAGAAGGGTTTGCCGATTGACTTCGTCTGAATGAGAGGTAAATTCCTTCTACTGTATCTTTGGAGACGACGAACAGAGCCTTTCGATAAGATGTAAATATCGTTAATAAAGATAAAGTACTTTACTTTCTTAAAACACATGGTGGTCATGGTTTAGCAGTACCTTTGTCTTTCTTTGTTTTGTTTTGAAGTAACGTTACACGTCTGCAGTATTATTGTTCTTGAGTTTCATCAATGGTCATTTAGCTGTGTTGTTTTCTGATGCTTTTCTAAACGTATCATATTGTCAATACAGATTTTTTTTGTGGTAAGATTAGACCATAGTCATTTATCTTGTCAGTGTGCTTGTTTTAACAAGAGAAATAATAACACAAAACAGTTAACTCACATACCAAAGAAGTGGTTGTTCTGCAGGTTCGTCGTCTTTACCAACTCGCTCGCTCTGGCTCGAATATGTAAGGCTTGATGGACAAGTCTTCTGTTGTTGACATTTTATTAACGTGTGAATAAAAATGTTCTTTGAAGGTATCGTATATAATCGTATATCTCTAATCAAACTACAATAATGGCCGAACGCGGGGAGTTGACCGACCGTGAACTCATCGACCTGGAGAGCGGGTGGGGTATGACGCATCTCCTTTTTATTTAAAGGGGCCGCTTTGAAACGGGTCGCTCAAAGACGCACATCAGAAAAGGGGTAGAAAAGGGGCCTGTGGAGCTATAATAATGAGGAATTCAGACCCAAGCATTGCAGTTATGTTTTATATAGACCACAACGGTATGATTTATGTAAAAAATGAATGATTTAAAAGCATGATATGTACCCTTCAATATCAAAAACCATTTCACATTATTTTACATGCACGTTCTGTGATTTAAAGACAGAAAAATGTGTAAACTTCCAAAGAAAATCTAATTTGCCATGATGATAATGTACGCAAGGTTAAATGAAGTTTCAGCAGTTTAAGCTCATTTCCTTGGTGCTGAGCATGTTGCATTTTTGTTAGGACTACATAACTGCTGATTATATATAATGAATAGGGAGGGTTTCCTCTAAAGCTTTCAAGTTGGAATGTAATGCAAGAAGGAACACACTAGAACACACAAGTCATCAGATCACTGTACTTCTCACACTACAAGACTGTAAAATGGATAACTATATTGTATGGCGGATTACCACAGCACTCGTGAAAAGTCCTCTCCCCCTCTCACTCTCCGGAGTGATGATATTACTGTGCCGAGTCGAAGCGCTCCCAAGCACTTGCTGTGGTATTTCGCCAAACAATTTAGTTATCCATTTTACACGCTTAAAAAAACGCAACGTTTTATTTTGCGTCACTGTCCTAGGTCGAGTTACACTACTCGTGTAACTGTATTTAAATAGGGAAAATGTGGAGGTGTTTGGCCGCTTCTCTGCTTGGCCCATATTGAATCAACTGGCTAGTTAAGTGCTATCAAAGTGTCTCGAAGACGAGAGAGGTGTGTGTCAACTTGTTTTAGATAAGGGAATAACAGTTTAAGCTATTTGTCAGACCCTTAAAGGGTTAATTCACCCAAAAATGAAAATTGAAAATGAAAAAGGAAGATATTTGGAAGAATGTTTTAATCAAACAGATCTCATTCCCCATTGACTACCATCATAGGAAAAAATACATAGTATGGTAGTCAATGGGGAATGAGATCTGTTTGATCAAAACATTCTTCCAAATGTCTTCCTTTGTGTTCAGCAGAACAAATAAACACATAGAGGTTTGGAACAACATGAGGGTGAGTAAATACTGACAGAATTTTCATTTTTAGGTGAAATAACCCTTTACTTTCCCTATATCAGATCTAGACCAAGCTGACAAAAAGTTATCTATTTTACAAGATTCAAGAAGATCTGGTATGATCCCTTATGACTATATTATGTTTATGTCTTGTGTGCACAAACTTTGCACATATGGAAAAGTCAAGAAGTGAACACACTTATGAATTTATGATACAGCAAATTCTAAACGGTCAGCCATTTTAACTGGAAAATTAAAGCTATTTTATTAATGTTCCTCACTAGAGGGAGCCGTAGAATAAGGAATCCCCATGTTCTAACCAGATGTGATGTGATGTTTTCCAGCTACAAGAAATGTTTCGGTCCAGACTCAACATACAACAAGAGACAAAAATCAACCACAACCAACCCACAGCCAATCTGATGACAGTGTGGTGGGCTTTCTCTGCAAGTGTATTCATGCGGTCATGACCTCAGATTATAGATAATGCTCTATTGGCCGGCTGCCCTGCGAGGCTTAATAAACAAAATCCAGCTGGCCCAAAATGCAGCAGCTAGAGTTCACTAGAACCAGGAAGTGTGACCATATCAGTCCGGTTCTGTCAACACTACAGGCATTTAGCTCCCTATTAAACATTGCACACCTTTGAAAATCTTGCTAATTACTTACAAAGCACTAAATGGTTTAGTTCATCGGTACTTGAGCGAGCTCTTAACGCATTATAGTCCTTCACATCTGTTGTGGTTTCAAAATTCAGACCGGTTGATAATAGGCTACCTAGAATACCAAAATGCAAGATCCTTTTCTTATTAATAGTGCCCAAACTCTTCTTAGCGATATTCGAGAGGAAGACGCACTCTCTCCGTTTAAATCTAGATTAAAAACACATCTTTTTAACCTAACATACATTCAACACATTATCACATTTGAGTATTTAATTGAGCTGGACAGTGACATCACATCACTGTTTTCTGCAGAGCTGCTTTATAGCCGAATGGAATTAATTTAATAATTGATGATCTGAAACACTGAACTGACTTCAGCTGAACAACATTTTTTACTTTTTTTTTTTTAGAACTCCTTTACAGCCAATTTGAACTATGTTTTCATTATTTAATCATTATTTTCCTTTTGATCACTGTAAAGTGACTGTCTCGCCAAGAAAAACACATTGACTGTAAATACAATTTCCAACCGAACGAAAACATATTCTATCCATGAGTGTTGCTCCGAGTTGCTCTCTCACTGACATACCTGATTATTTTAGAGTTCATTATTTAAATGCAATTTATCGTTATGGAAAAAAAAAACAATAAAGCACAAGCTTTTGTGTCAGGTTGTTATGTTGTATTGCTAAACGTAGTGGTCGAATATTACAAACCGTCGGGGTACTTTGCGTTGTACTGCACAGCATTTTCACCCCTTGTCCCACACGTCGCATATTGAGAAAATGTCCCGCATTTTCATCAGTCTGTTGGTTTTTAATTGTCATATTAAGAAAACGTGCATCTTTTGCCGTTTTTAAGAAAGCGTTTTATTTATTATTTTTGCAGCGTAGTTGTTACCTATATTTCACAGCGCTCCGTCATAAGTACAAATAGAACTGCCGTTTTTTATATCTTATCCAATGGTTGAAAAGAAAGGAGTAAACACAGTCAGTAGGTTGTGACGGCTGTCAATCAAAATGGAGCGGTGATTCGTTCCATGTGTTCCCTGTCAGAAAACAAATGGATAATTTGGTCAATTACAATTTTTATTTAACAGAATTTAGTTGTTTAACCTGTTGCCTGCAGTGGTTGTTATAATTCACATCCTTTCAAATATGAAAGTTAATGGTTTTGGTTTTTAATATATTCTTAAGACTGTCTATCTAATTTCATGTTGTTTTGTATTTATTTTTTCATTGTTTATTTTGGTGGATTTTAGTTGGACTTGGTCAGAACTGTTTTTATAATAGTTGCAAGCCCACTGCCTTTGGACTCAGTGAATGGCATTTGGTGATTTTCCTTTACTGGAAGGGACTTAAGAACAAATAATTTTTATCAGCTGAAAGGCAGAACACAATGTTTTATATAGTTAGATAGACCTTATTTAACAATTTCAGGGTATGTTTTAGTGTTGGTAACATGTCCCACACAAACTTATAATCGTCCCACATTTGGTGTGTTTGATGGTGGTCACCCTGTCGGGGCCTGATGTGAGATCCACCAATCAGAGAGGTTGGGAATTGTTTTTTGATTGGTTAAAGTGAATGAAGAATATCTTCTGTTTTGTAAGGACTCGAGCACCCAAGGGTTCAGTGCTTATTGTTGTTCTAGAACATTTAGTTCTAGATAAGCCTAACATATTAGTCCCTTTGCTTGAAAGGGTCATCGTGAGTATGTCAAACAATAATGCTATTATATTATATATAATATTTATTGCAGTCTTTGGGGCTTTGAAATTGCAGGCCAATGATATACAAGGATGTCTATTGACATTTTAAACACAAGTAGGTATCATATGAGAGGCCCACAGTTTCAGACAGTATCCTGATTAAGATCAGAGAGGTGAAAGCCACGTGTGTACTATGATGAAGATTAACCTTATGCAGGGGCACAAAGCATTATTCATTCTATTCATTCAATATGTGACAAATGTTTAAAAGCCCCATCCGTATTAATGAATTCACTGGAGGGATAAAGCATGACCAAGTGAAGATATCACCATTTGCCAAAAGTTGGTGGATACAAAGTGTCTATTCAAAAGCAAGAGAGAGCATTGTGCTCTGTGACCAGCTGAGATACCTCTGTATTGGAACCACCATGCTTATCACCCATTTAAACCTCTTAAGAAAGTTTTGCACAACATTGAGGGTTAATTAGACCGTTCCTTCCAACAAAGAAGTTTCACTTCATCATCATTTCGGTTGTCTTGCTCACACAGCCTTTTCAGGTCATTCTTCACATCATCCAAGGTTCTCATCAAGTAATCAGTAACATAATAATGTATTATGCTTTTTGTATGTATTATGGTACATGAATTTTCCGATCATCCATTATAGGACTAGGTGGTATGACGGTATGCCATGCAAAAGTAAAAATGTACCAACTGTTAAGAGATTGTAGATATACACAGTCAGTGGACAGCGGCACATTGCTTTACATTTTGCAACACAGACCAAGACAAGGAGGGACAATCTGGGCTTTTGCACCGAAGGAACATTTTGATAGTTGTTCCTTGAACTATTGGCAGAACTACCCACTTTTGGCGTGTTCGTAGCACAGGAACTGGGAAAATATTTATATCTAGGAATGTCTTTTGGTTGAACTAAATAAGCTCCTAAGTAAAATAGGGTCTAACCCAGTAGGCCTACGATAGGAACTACAAAGCCCTTTTCACACAAAGATTCCGAAAAATACACGGATAATGTGACCCGGAATTTGTCCCGGGATTGTTTGATTTCAGTTCATTCACACACTGCCAGTGATTTGCCGATATCTGTGAGTGCGTTCACACACAACCCGGAAAGATCCCGGAAAGACACATAACGTCAGGATGAGACGTGTAACGTATGCGTTGAAAACATAGCTGGTGAACAATCTCAGCTTCAGCGTGGATAGTGAGGAGCTCCTGGTCTCTGCTTCGTTCCAGTTTGCAGACATTTGTTCGTCCTTTCTTTGTTGATGACGAACACAAACTTTCTTTCTAACAGCAACAGAGTCGCCTGATGGCACGAGCGTCATCACTATAACACACCCCTTACGGCATTGGTCCTGGCTTTTGTTCACACAGCGTGCATTCCGGGACTGATTCCAGCAATATTACTAGGTCCCCAACCCGGCATCGATGCTGGTTTCAATCCCGGGTCGTGTTTGCGTTCACACTGAAGGCGTTCTGGCAAATTCCCGGGATCAGTGAAAGGGGCTCAAGTGACGTAACTGTATACTGATTGGTCGAATGCATTCGTAACAGCACCCACCATTTTTTTTAAAAAGCTTTGTAAACTCAAACTTTAAAACCACAAACAAACTCCTTGATGGAAACGGGATAGATGGATGGATGATGGCAAAGTCCACCCTTTACGTCACAGACGAAATTCAACGCGACTTTAAAGAAACCAAGCGAAAACATGAAAATTGTCTTAATCCTCCTTTTTGCTCTTTCCATCACATTACTTACGTCTACATTCCATCTTTGTTATCACAAGTCCCATGACACACAACTAAATCTCAGCTTAGACCACAGCGTCCACTCTCCAGTTATTGATGTTGTTGAATACCATGATTAAATGATGTCGCTGTTGGCCGTCTTGCGACACTTCAGAGTTCCTACTGGCGGTACGAATGCAACCAAGAAATTGGCCCAAGGAGAGCGTTTAGTTCTGGGGAACCACCCTGGTGGCTAGTTCCTATAACTGTCAAGTGCGAAAGCCCCTATAGAAGTGTGTATTAAAGGGTTAGTTCACCCAAAAATGAAAATTCTGTCAGTATTTACTCACCCTCATGTTGTTCCAAACCTCTATGTGTTTATTTGTTCTGCTGAACACAAAGGAAGATATTTGGAAGAATGTTTTCATCAAACAGATCTCATTCCCCATTGACTACTATGGAGAATGAGATAACTGTTTAGTAAAGCTACATAAAATGAGATTGTTTTTGCACTGTTAACTGTTATTCGGTTGTTAATAATCTTATCTTTTGCTTCGTGTCCATCAAGTTCTAAAAATCATCCATCTTCCTTATCCACTATAGGGAGCGCTGGCCTTTTGAGTCAGGGACCTTCTTGTTAAGAGGTACACTGAGCCATTGTGTGCCCAAATATAATAATATTAGATGATGTACTGTACATCAATTTTAAGAGACAACCGCTAAATATCTACAACATTCTGGTCTGCAGATATGGTTCAGATCTCTCCTTTATTGTAAGTCTAAGAGCACATGTGACAAGGAATATGGTCATGCAAATATTCCAGGAAGTTCTCATTTATTTTGCTGAGTCATTAAAAAGTTATGGTGATTGAATGATTAAAAATATAAGACAATCCACCTTATTTTTTTCATGAAAGAGCGGCCACAGCCATTTATAATTAAGTTGGTTATTTAACTTGGAAAAAAAAGATACCATATATTTTACAATGGTAAAACACCATTATACTGCTTTATATTGCAAACTTTCAAATGTTATCATATTAGTTTAATTGCATTATTGCGCAAATAGTTTTACTATTTAGGGACTTTGTTATTCTTAGTTATTTAACTGTGAATCGGAAGTCTTGCACATACAAAAAAAAAAAACGTACTTACACTTTACAAAATACGATGGGTACAACTATAGCTATTTATCTACCGCTAAGACTCACGTTTGCTTTCCATCATTATTTGCGTTTGTACTGTCTGTTGAACCAAGTGAGTGAATGTGTTTGCAGTCAAACTCCCAGACACACCCATGTTTATAAAATGACACATAATCAGGAGGTGCACATGGACACATGAGACATCAAATACTGTCTGTCACAAATCTGAACTGGTCTGACAGGGCCAATAGAAAAAAAAAAAACTTGGCCCTGATATTAAGTGCATAAATGTGTGTGACATTTATTATAATGAGTTCATGTGAAGATTGTTTTAAGTTCACTTAAATTACAATTTTAATCGACTGACAGCACAAACTGAATTTTGATTGCAACTGTATTCTGTGTGTGTGTATATATATATATATATGTGTGTGTCTGTGTGTGTGTGTGTGTGCCATTTAAGTGCCATTTGAAATTTTCTTCTAGAATGATCATTTTTATCAAGCTTGTATATTTAAGGTTATTAATTTCACTTAAATGGGGATGAAGATTACCTATGAATTGTCATTTAAGTGAAATTACTGAACTTAAATATACAAGCTTGATAAAAAATGATCATTCTAGAAGAAAATTTCAAATGGCACTTAGAGGCTTTCGCATCTGAACTCTTCATATATATATATATATATATATATATATATATTACACACTCACAGGTCACTTTATTAGGTACACACCTGTTTAACTGCTCATTAACGCAAATATCTAATCAGCAAGTACTGTACATTGCAGCAACTCTAGAATTTAGGCACGTAGACATGACTCATGGTCAAGATAATCTGCTGAAGAAAGGTGATTCAGAAACTACTGATCTACTGGGATTTTCATGCACAACAAAATGTCTAGAATTTACAGAGAATGGTTTGAAAAAGAGAAAATATCCAGTGATTGGCAGTTGTGTGGGTGAAAATGCATAGTTGATGCCAGAGGTCAGAGGAGGCCAGACTGGATTGAGCTGATAGAAAGGCAACAGGAACTCATATTAGTGAATATGCAGAAGAGCTTCGCTGAGCAGACAACACAGCTACAGCAGCAGAAGACCACACCGATGGCACTCCAGTCAGCTAAGAACAAGGTTCTAAAGCAACAGTTCACACAGGCTCACCAAAAATGGACAATAGAAGATTGGAAAAATGTTGCCTGAGTCTCGTTTTTGCTGCAACATTCAGATATATAGTGTCTGAATTTGGCATAAACATGAAAGCATGGATCCATCGTGCCATGCTGGTGATGTAATAGTGTGAGAGACATTTTTTGTGCACCTTAGTACCAATTTAGTAGCCATTTTTTGACAGTGTACCCATCCTCTGATGGCTTCTTCCAGCAGGATAACGCACCATGTCACAAAGCTGAAATCATCTCAACCTGTTTTCTTGAAAATGAAAACGGGCTTCTCTACTCAAATGGCCTTCACAGTCACCAGATCTCAATCCAATAGAGCAACTTTGGATGTGGTGGAATGGGGGATTTGCATCTTGGATGTGCAGCTGACAAATCTGCAGCGACCGTGTGATGTTGTCATGTCAATAATATGGACCAAAATTGCAGAGAAATGTTTCCAGCACCTTGTTGAATCTAGGCCATGAAGAATTCAAGTTCTAAAGGCAAGAGGGGGGGGTCAAACCTGGTTCTAGGAAGGTGTACCTAATAAAGTGCCTAGTGAGTGTACAGTATGAGCAATATCACACTTGTAGTCATGAAATATAGCATGTCATAGCTCGTTGATTCATTAGTAGGCCAGTGCTGCAGCTACCATATTCAGTGTCATATTCTAAGAAAACATTGCAAACACCTCCATGTTGTATTTGTCACAGTCCTATCAACCCAATGGCATTGCCATGGAAAAACCAACGCAGATATTCTGGAAAACAAGAGAGCCACGGATGGGACACATAATCAAATCTGAACAGTTGGGATAAAGTGCAGTCAATTATTCAGATCAGATTCAGATCGGATAGACAAGTACTCAGATTTGTAATGACAGAGAGAGCAAAGTATTAGTCAGTGTCTTTACTGTAGGATGTATACAGTAATAGTTTATGGTTCATTGAAGAAGCGTGAAAAAAAAAAAAGTATAAACCCTTCCTAAAAAATAGATTTGTAAAGCTTATTTGGATTTTACAATTTTTTCTTTAAAAAAACCAATGTGATCTCATGAGAATACGTATGTATTTGTACGTAAAGTGTCGTTCTATCATACGTATATATAATTACGTTTTATATGCGCAGAAACGTATAATACTGACGTATTTACAGTACTAAAACGTAAAATATTTACGTATTGACAGCACAAAAACCTAATTTATTTACGTATGAACAAATCCACCGACGTACACATTTGTACGTATCACAATTTATGCATATTAATATCGTAGCATTATGTTTTGACTCTATTGCATTCCACTGTCTTATTAATGAAGTTTTCAGTCGCATTTATTGATATAATACTCATAAATATTAACATTTTGCTCATTTCGCCTGCATGGTGTTAAACAATACACTATAAAACCTTAAAAATACATTCTTTAACGTTACTCGTTTAACCATTTTACATTCTTTAACAAATCTATTTCATTCTTTTTACATTCTTTTTACATTCTAATACATTCTTTAACGTTACTCGTTTAACCATTTTGTAATAGTTTATTTACCTTGAGAAACATAAAGTGTTTTCTCCTATAAAACACAACAAAAATTCACAAAAGACATCAATTTTATTAGTTTGATTTAATCCAAATCTTTAGAATCCATAGTTGTTTGCAAGAAACAACTCCTAATTCAGCCAGTTGTGATCTTCGTCTCCATTCTCAGCAGCGACCGTACACGTCAAATCCCGTGCTGGTGATGAATTCAAATTCAAAAATTGCGTCCTTGAGAAGCGTTACGTCGTGTTTTATCGCAGTGATATCAAACGTTCATTGGCTCTTCCCTGCTTCGTCACAGATTGCGACATGAAGGACTCGGTGACGGTTAGTTCATTTGAAATGGAGAAGCGCGAACCGAACCAGGATTAACGTTTTCATGATTAGTAATTTAATTTCTGCTCTGTACTTCATACAAAACTATTAAAATACTGCCAGAGAAGATTGCGACTGCAACACTTCATCATGTGAACGGCTTTTGGTATCGGTTTTGACATTTTCGCAATAAATAAATTATTGTGATTATACTTGTCTGTTAGTTATGTTTTTCTTCATAATTGTAGTTTGTTACGTAGTTTTAAGGAATTGTTATGGGTAGGTTTAGGGGTAGAAGTAGGATTGGTGGCTCAAAATATATTTTAATCCTACATTGTTAATAAAACTGCCCTTTCCCAACACATCTGTCCATTACGTTTTATCCTTTTTTATATTAAGTATAAAATGGGTATGTTTAGGTTTGGGATTAGGGTTACGGGATCTTACATTTATCTATAAAATGGTAAAAAGGGAAATTATACAGATATCTTTATGATATAGAATATACATAAATAGTTTATGTTTTGTAGCTGTAGAAACGTAATAATGTTACGTTTAAATGTTGCAGATACGTTTCATCCTCTATCCAAATGTACTAAAAAGTACGTTTTCTATCTTTGCAAAAACGTAAAATACCTACGTATTAACAATGAGACCAGGCTGAAAAAACAGTATGCTGAAAAAGGGACATTTTTTTTGTGCTGAGTTAACATACATTCAATAGCATGTAGTATGCTATGTACTGTACAGCATAGAATTAAGTTATACAGCATGCAAAACATACATGCGCAGTACATAACCTGTAACAGTAGCAATATAATCATAATTAGTAAGCTCTTGTTTATTGATTTACTTTTACTTTTTATTTGAAAATGTATGGATGCAAAACAAAAGATTTGATTATTCCTTTACATTCCTATGACGCATTTCAATTATGGATATTCTGTATTATATGGTACATTGCTCAACAACTGTAATTAGTTAATCTCCACTTTGCATCACGCCCTTAAAAACAAGTTGTTCCTCGTCTTGACTTGTTTGATACATGTATTTGTACCTTTTTTTTCATGCTTCTTTGAAATTCTCACGACAACCTTTTAAACAGCTACAGTCCTGCTATCACAGAAAAGAGCGCCTTCCATTACAGGTGCGAAAGGTTAAAAGGTCAGCCTAAGGCACAGATAATGATAGCGATGATGAGGAATATTTCATTTGAATAATATGCTTTGGCAAAACGTACCTACATACAATTCACTACAATTTCCAGCTGAACAAATGAACACCAGTGGCAGTAAAAGACCAACAATCTGTATTACCTTCCACACAAATTATGACTCAAGGTTTAGATTATTGATAAATAACTTAATTCCATGCAGTTCCTTGCACAATACTATGTTGTAAGTGTGACATCAAAACACTTTCACCATAGTGCATGATTTGCAAGCCAATATATCTTGACTTTTTTAACATAGTGAAATTGCTTGGTCGCTTAGCTGGTACAGCATTGCACTTGTAAACTAAACCACTTGAGTATACAGATGTGAGGCTCAAGTCACAATAAAAGAGCTAGATGCCATGACATTGCTTTAACAAATGCACTTGTATCTTAGATTTGCTTTTGTTAACTATATAGGTTAGGTTTAGAGTAGGGCTAAGTGAAGGTGGAACATTATTTTGTAAATGTGATATAGAGCATTAACCTTTTAGTGACACTCTCACTGGATAAGTCCTTTCCAGAATGCCACAATACTTATGGCAACCAACGAAATATAACATTGCCAGATTCACGTTCATCTGTTTCAGGTAACACTAATGACACTTTTAGTACCACTCAATGGACATTTCCCTTTGAAAGTGTTTGAAACGTACAATAAGCGTAATATAATTTTGCTGAAATGTTGCTACAAGCATGTTTTGTCGATGAGCCTGCATTGGATATATTATGATGATATGTGTGAATGTGCAACACATTCTCATCCCTTCCAAGGCATCATATACGACGCTTTTGCCAAAGCGTAGACATCCAACGCACATGGCACCCTTTAGCGTCAATATAACACGCTTCGGTTATGGGTAGGTTTAGGTCTGGGGTAGGGTTCGGGTTAGACCACTAGGAGGCGCCTTCTGCCCCATATATACAGTGATGTGAATAAGTTTGGACACCCATGCTAAAGTTGCCTAAAAAGAGGAATAAAAAAAATCATCTTTTGGATATTGATCTTAATGCCTTAATTAGAAAAATGAGGAAAACTCCAAACTTTAAGGACACAAATTTTCTGTGTGAATGAATAATATATCATAAATAAATAAATGTTTTTCCTTAAAGGGTTAGTTCACCCAAAAATGAAAATTAAGTCATTAATTACTCACCCCCATGCTGTACCAACCCCGTAAGACCTTCGTTCGTCTTCGGAACACAAATGAAGATATTTTTGATTAAATTTGAGAGCTGTATAACTACCACATTGGCTCCTAAGGGACTGCCTCTTGACGGCCCAGAAAGTCAATGAAGAAAATGTTTAAATATCCCAAGTGACTACCGTGGCTCAACTATATGTTTATCAAGCGACGCGAATACTTTTTGTGCGAAAAAACAAACAAAAATAACGAGTTTATTCGACTATTTCTTTTCTTCCTTGTAGGCCAGAAACGAGATTTCCTTAGATTTCCATGACGCATGCGCGAGAATTGCGATCTGAAGTAGTGTAAGCAGATAGCAATTCTCGCGCATGCGTCGTGGAAATCTAAGGAAATCTCGTTTCTGGCCTACAAGGAAGAAAAGAAATAGTCGAATAAACTCGTTATTTTTGTTTGTTTTTTCGCACAAAAAGTATTCGCGTCGCTTGATAAACATATAGTTGAGCCACGGTAGTCACTTGGGATATTTAAACATTTTCTTCATTGACTTTCTGGGCCGTCAAGAGGCAGTCCCTTAGGAGCCAATGTGGTAGTTATACAGCTCTCAAATTTAATCAAAAATATCTTCATTTGTGTTCCGAAGACGAACGAAGGTCTTACGGGGTTGGTACAGCATGGGGGTGAGTAATTAATGACTTAATTTTCATTTTTGGGTGAACTAACCCTTTAAAATACAGGGTGCATAAGTCAGGACACCCCTATGTCAAATTCCCATAGAGTCAGGCAGATTTTTATTTTTAAAAGCCAGTTATTTCATGGATCCAGGATAATATGCATCCTGATAAAGTTCCCTTGGCCTTTGGAATTAAAATATCCCCACATCATCACACACCTTCCACCACACCTAGAGATTGGCATGGGGTACTTTCCATAAGATCATCTTTCAATGCAAATCAAACCAGCTATTAGGCTAACTGAAGTAAAACCATGCCAATCTCAAGGCATGGTGAATGGTGTGTGATGATGTAGGGATATTTCAATTCCACATCAGAACAAAACCTTGTGTTCTTCTCATCATTCATTTTAAGGACGAATCAGTCAAAAACATAAATGAATTCAAATGTGGATTCGCAAGCCGGTTGTTCCTGAAGCAGGGCTCAGTATCCAGTGTATATGGATCAGGTTCGTCCTCCTCCGAATCACAATCTGTAAGTATTTAATAATGTTTGCTTTTATGTTTTCTGTAGCATGCTCAATATAGTTATATTGTGTTGTGTGTGTTGTGTACACTCTGCACAGCTTCTAAGCGGGGTAAAGTTAGTTTCGTTTGATATTCACCAGACATTCACTGAAAAATGGCAATTACCTCCTAAACGACTTAGCCAAATATGACTTCGCTCTATATACTGTAATAAGCACTGCCCCTCAAAAGCCACCGCAATGTGAGTTTCGCCGGGAAAGCTTGCTCTTGACGGAGACGTGAGTAAGGGACCGTGTGGAAAGTGCACTTTTTCTGACACGTTTGTTCAAACACTATATACAATTTTCAACACTTGACAAGCTATAATCCTGGTTTTGGGCGTTCCGCTGCCGACGATCTCTGTCTACGGTTTACCAATAACATGACTGGGTCATTTGACCAATCGCCGCAGATTCGCGTCACTCAAAGGAGGTGTTTGGGAAAATGAATCGTCGAACGAATCATTTGGGAGTCGTTGAGCAAATCAGGTAAAAATAAATGCGTATTATAAGACAAATAAAGTGTTTTTTTTTATCCTCCTTGCATGCATGTTAAACTGTTTTTGGGAACTCCCAAAACAAAAATAGGAACATTTCAAATGCTATGATAGGGGCTCTTTAAGCATGTTTAACCAAAGCTAATTTGGATGGGTTTGTCCCATCCCCAAAGTCCCTTCTCTTTCTTTTACGGCCCTGACGAGAACGTTGATCTCCTCAGCTGTGAACCGATTGCGCCATGGAAAAAGCGCACCTCGTTCGTCATGCTCTTAAAGGGAATGTGATATGAAGCTCTTATTGGTTTGTTTCCGTTACGCCCAAACCACACCTATGAACAATAAAGCTACTTCAGACCAACCCCTTTTAAACTTGCGTCGGGCGCAAGAGTCATTTATCCCGCCGGTAAAATAGCAACAGCGCCCATGACCCACCCACAAAGTTACTTGCGTTTCAGATCGTTAAAATAGGGCCCACAATGTAATACTGACTAAATCATTTTCATCAAAATACAACGCGACACAGCAAATGCCTGAGAGTAAACTGATGTCTAGTTACAATTATGATGTACTCCAAGCACTTGCGATACTTCTCATAGGAAGGACAAATGGATTTGGATTTCGCTTTATCGTGTCCAGTAAACAGCTTCTATCTGTTGCGGTGTGGAGCGATGTGTCGCGTCCAGTGTAGACATGGTGTAAGCTTAGTCCTGCTAAAGGTGAAAACACTGAAAACCATTAGAGGTGGCACCCCAAGGTCACCTTCAACTGGTGTTATATATCACACAGCTCTTACAGATTTGTTTCCACTGAACTGACTGAAAAATCATAAGTAGCAGTCAACAGATCTAATTTGTATCAGAGATGATGTACCCTCCAGCCTCTATGAATAAAGGAAGTATCATAGTGTCATAGTCACAAGATCATCATATCATGCACATCTAAAATCCACATCATCTTAGATGATGTTCATTTCATTACATTATCTCCCAATGTTTTTTTTTTTTTTATAATCCTACACATCCATAAACAAAAAATAGTAATAATAATTCTCAGTTTTGGACCTTGACAATCACTTTTATGGAAAAGAGTGTATTGAATGACAGATTGTTCATTTCACCACAGAAGCATTTAAACCAGCGCAATCTATGTTGACTTCCCTAATGTAAATAAACTTCACGGTTTCATTCTCAATCTCATCACACACCTCTCAGGGCTTATCAAATGGTTTAGTCCATAGTGAACCTCAATGGCTGTTCTGTTGGCAAGAATGCCACCAAATTTTCAGAAGAGGGGATCAAAATGTCATAATATTAAAACACTGAAGTTGCCCATATCAGTTGACTATACCAATCTGAATATTAGTGGGAGAAACTTTGAGAATATTTGGAGGCATTTAGGCTTTGACACAAGTTAGAATATAAGAATAAAACATCATCATTCAATAAACAGGAAACATTCCCTTCCACACTAGCCTGCATGCCAGCCCGAACTCCGCCCACAACATTTTTGGTCGGGAAGTTCGGTCAGGACTCGATCCATGGAGGAGTAATTATGATCAGGCAAAAACTGATCAGGCCAATCAGATTGCCAGGGCGGGCTTTATACGATGATGGACAGATGATCTGCAGGAAAGTAATCATCACGTTATCAAAGAGCGCTAACTGGTTTCCCTCAGAGATGACTGCAGCTGGCAGCGACAGCGCATTCATTTTAATAGACAAACAAAAAACTGCAATCAAGGCATTTGTCGATCGGAAAGATATTCGGCAAAAGTGTAACTTATCAGCTGGCTCTGACGGTCGCTAAGTTAAGAAGATGGGACGTAATGAAAAGCCTGTGGTCGTTGTGGTTTCTCCTTTGGTCGCACTCATGAAGGACCAAGTGAAAGAAGCAACACTCGTTACTTCTAAAATAAATAAGTTCTGTTGTTGACAACTATGCTATGCAAAGTATTTGACATACTGCGTTGCTCTGATTGGTTGTAGGTCTGTCCGACTATCCAGTTGAGTGCAGTGGGGTTTTTTTTTCCTGGTTCGGGTAAGACGCGCCTCATAATCAAAACTCTACGGAGCGGTCTCAGACTCATATTCTGACCAGAATATGAGTATGACGAAGTCAGGCTACTTCCACACAAATTACGATTTGAGTTTTAGATTATTGATAAATAGCTAACTTAATTCCATGCAGTTCCTTGCACAATACTATGTTGTAAGTGTGACACCAAAACACTTTCACCATAGTACATGATTTGCAAGTTATTATATCTTGATGCTTGCATCACAACGGCCTTATTAGCTGTAGACCCAGATAGCAAACTGACATTGAATCAACGTGGAAACAACGTCTCTCATGACATTGAAACAACGTTGATTTTGCTCATCGAATTAACGTTGAACCAACGTCAGACGCGGCATTCTTCAAAGCTAAATGAAAATCGAAAATTGGTTTGCTTTCATAACGTTGAAACAACGCGTTGATTTCAAGTTGATTTTCCGTTAGTTTTGAAAGAATGACGCGTCTGACGTTGGTTCAACGTTAATTCGATGAGCAAAACAATGTCAGATCAACGTTGTTTCGATGTCATGTTTCCACGTTGATTCAATGTCAGTTTGCTATCTGGGGATGTATGACTTTTTTAACGTAGCGAAATGGCTTCGTTGCTCACCTGGTTTTAAAATCTACAATCTATGTCTTCCATTTAAACAGACACTGAGAAATATGCAATTAAAATGTTCAATATAGTCTACTCATTTTTTTTAATACCATAACTTTGTCTCCTGCTATCTCTTATTTTGCCCCTGCCTGCACCTCTTGGGCTAGTAGAAGAGCTAAAAGGTTTACTGTTTAGATAATCTTGAAAAATCACAGAAATCTTTTTTTTTTTTTCTTCAGGAAGAGAAAGGTCTATGAAAAGACTGAATCTTACATGGTTATGGCCTTTGTTGCATATTTAATGGCCCATGAAATGCTGAGAAAACAAAGTGCATACAATATGTAAAGAACATTTACAAGCAACCTGCAGGTGCTTATTTTCCTTATTTTTTGTTGCTACCTTTGTGGATCGACTTGCTCTCTTTCGGAGCACCTGATCTGAACAAATCACCTGCAGACAATGGGGCAACAATGCTGCATCAAGTAAAGTTTGCATAGTTTGTCTGAACTAAACAAACAAGTCACGATAACTAAGCCACTGTATGCAAATAATGCATACAAACACACATCAAAAAATGTGCCTGAGAGAAAAAAGTAAGCAAATAACCATTTTGCAGTAACAACCAAAAGGAAGGACGACCAACATTTTCTGGCTGCTTATAAGACTATCACAACAATGAGGGTTAATTTTGGACCATTGGCCACAACAAATTAAATATCAGGTCATGGATTGATGGCTTGACATTCTCATGTAAAATGTCTAGACACTTTTGAATTAATTTTTCCTTCAGTGTTAACCGCACACCATTACACTAATAACTATTAAAAAACAGCAAAATTACACATCTTACCAGTTTACATGCAAACCAATAACTCAGCAATGCAAGAAAACCATGTTTTGGTTTGTTATTGTTATACATATACACATTTAATAAAAATTGTAAAGCATTTCTTTTGTTTTATTTCCTTCTCATATACCAGCATCTTCATTTGCTGACTTTTTACTAGCATGTTAAAACACACATTTTATATATTGTTGAAATAAAGGTTATTTAACAAGCTTTGAAATACAAGGTATTTCATAAGTCACATTCAAATCCAGACTCAAAACACATCTGTTTAGCTGTGCATTTACTGAATGAGCACTGTGCCACTGTTTGTCCGACTGTTACTGCACTTCATTTTATTCTAAATAGTTCTAATTTACTGTATTTTATTTTTATCATAATTTTTTATTTTTCATTATTTCTTATTTTTTATTCTAAACTGTTTTAATTATTCTGATTTCTTTTGATTATTTTAATTTCTTCTATGTAAAGCACTTTGAATTGCCATTGTGTATGAAATGTGCTATATAAATAAACTTGCCTTGCATTGCCTTATTTGACTGTTTCTTGAGGTTTATTTAAGAATTGAGAAATTTCACTATTATCAAAAATTTTGGAGTCTAAAAATTATTTTCAGAAAAAAACAAAACTATTGTTATCATGATGATATTGATCATAATTGCCAAAGATGCTAAATACCTTGAAAATGATAACTTAAAATGCTAGGTATGCAGCTCACTTGGTTTTTGCAACCAAACTACTAGGTTGCCAAAGCAGCAGAGCATTAAACATTATGATCAAATGTATACGCACTGATACCACAATTGGAACATTTCTTTACCATGCACAGACAGCCTCTAGCTTGCCCAGACTACATCACAAACCACACCCAACCATCACAAACCCTGCCAGAGAGGCCAAAGCATGAATTATCTATGGAGATCAGATATCGGAGAAAGCCAAGAACAGCAGAGGAAAGAGTTTATGTGTGCGTGTGTGTGTGTGTGTGTGTGTGTAATTATAATTACACAGTTATTATATTGAGTCTTTTCATCCAGCAAGTTCTGAACCAAGGCAAACAAACCTACAAGACCCAACTAACTAGAATCAGTAAAGCTTAACTAATTGCTAATCATATTAGACAAAAAAAAGTGGTTAATCCCCTTCTTATCATTAAAGCAAGTGAGAGTAAGCAGGGCAAGACTTAAAAGACATCTATAAACAGCATGCATTAGGCAAGAGTTCATGAATCATTAAAGATTATAAGAGATCATTATTGGCCTTGACAGTTTTGGCCACATCAGTATCAGTCATTTTGTAGCAAGGGAGTGTTACATTACCTAAAGGCCGTCATTACCTGTTTCTGACCTTCAAACCTTTAAAAAGCCACAAAAGTGTTAACATCATCTGCTTGAATTTTTTTTTTAATCACACAGGCAAGAAGGTTGCTTTTAGATTAATTGTTGTTGTTGAAGTTGTCGTTTTGTTCTTTGGACCAATCAATTGGCATAGATATCATAAATGCTTCAAAAGATGTGCTAAATTTCATATACATTTTCATCAGGGAAAATCAGCACATTAACATGTCAAATAAGCTATCTCAAATTAGTAAGTTTAATAAGAACAGCACCTCACCAAAAGAGGATGGATACAAAAGTGATAATTAGCCTAATAAACTCACAATAAAGAGTGTAATTGCCAGACATGTGATATGGTGTGTAACGTGTACTATCTTACTCTGATAGTCAAGGAGGGGAGGCATTCTACAACTGCGTCACATTTACATCTGATTTTATTTCTCTCAATCAAAATTCTCTGCTATATTAATAAATCTTACTTAGGTCAAATTAAATAACTGTATTTTTGAGACAAAAAATTATTTTGTCTAGTTCACACATGGTGTTCTTCATTTATTTATAGATACTTTCAAAGACATTTTGGTTTTGTCATTTTGACAAGTTATGACAACCAAACACAAATTACATAAGAGTACCTAACACTGGTGAAAATAAATGAGTCTTTCAAAAGAAGCCAATTCATACAAAATATTTGCATGCTAATTGTAAAATAATGTATTCCATTTATTTTATTGTCAAAGACACTATAGGCAATTTAAATTGCTAAGTTTTCAATTTAAAAAAATGTGTACCTGGATGCATTGTAAGAAAAATACGTGTATAGGCTATTCTCTTCATAACAGACTTTCAAAATGAAAAAAAAAAAAATGCAACAATAATACTATTATTGTAAATAATAATAATAAGCATTCATGTGTTTTGTATCTTCACAACAGAGTTTATATCAGTTTTTCCATATGAATGTGAGAGAAAACATCTCGCCACTGAAAGTATAGAATGACCCGGGGATGTAAACAAAGTCAAAACACATCAACTCACATGATCAAACCACGACGAGCAAATATAGTCTATCAACGTAGATAACAAATAAAACAGAAAAATGACCGCAGTGAGAAGGGGAACACACACCTTATCTGAACGACTGCCAGCTACGATTTCATCCGATTGAAGGCGAGTAGAGCTGGGCGTGGAAATGCACTATACGGGAGTCAAGCCTGCTTACTGCCACTGTTAAAGCTTCCACCCGATCCGATGGTTAGTCGATACTCGATAAGCAGTTGTCGACAAGAGGACTGATTCTTCTCATCACAATCTAATGTTATTGGGTATGTCCTGCCGGCATGAGGGCATGTTGTGTAAAAACAGCTGACACTGACGTCGGCATTCCTCCTCATACTGCGGGTATACCCGGAAATGGGCGTTGCTTAGCGGCATGGACGTTGTTTCTGATTTGGGCCTGCCTGTTTCTATCATAAGAAGATGCTGCATATGCGCCCCCATCTTGGAACGGTCAGCAAGTGAAGCAGAGCTTTTCGAAACTACGAATCAACTGAACAAAATGCTTTGGAAAATGATTAATTCTAGGCACTGAGAACACCACACACACTGGTGACACCAGTGCAAAATATTTTTTAAAGATATACATTTTTTTGTTAGTAGCCTATTTTTGCAATGTAGCCTACTGTTGAAAAGGGAATATATTTCAAATGTAGGATAATAAACTATACCTTTTTTTTCTCTATGAAAATTATAAAATTACATATTTTACAAACTAATTAATATCTATTTTGTCACATAAAAACATGGTAGCCAATAGCCAAATAAGAAGTGTCTGTAGCCAACTATATGATAACACATTTGATGTGATGTTTACATGTGGAAGACAGTATTTGAGTGTTTGCTCATCTGCAACACGTCTATAGGATGTTTCCTGTCAGATGTCAAATACGTTTAGAAGATGTCAGTTTAACATGTAAAACTGACATCTTCGAAACATCTATTTGACATCTGACAGGAAACGTCCTAGACGTATTGCAGATGAGCAAACACTCTTAAAAATACGTCTTCCAGATGTAAACATCACATCCAATAGACTTGTGCTATCATGTTATTTTATTAATTTGTAGTTTTGTGTGTTTAGGGAAAGCTTGGCTATAGGCAGTTAGTGACAATTACTTCTTGTGCAGCAAATCAGCTGCCCAGGTGAAAAGGAAATATATTTAAATTGTACTTATTTTGATATACTTAATGTATTTTAAATGTACCGTATTAAATATGTATTAAATGTGCTAAATTGAAACAACTTCAAGTATATTAAGTGTATTTTAATATGTATTTAAGTTCAATTTTAAGGTAATAGTAATATATTTTATTATACTAAATTGTGCTAAAATGGAACCATTTTAAGTACATTTAATGTAATATAATAGCACTTATTTAAAGTGTATTTTAATACACTTTAAATCGACTTTAGAAATACAGCATTAGTATATTTTTAGCTTCACATTAATGCGTTCTGAGTATATTTTAAATATAATTTCAGCTTATTAATAATGTATTAGTAGAACACTATTGGACCCACTATTAACATATTAAAAATATATTTTTCCAAAAACCATTTAATATAAAAATAATATATTTTAATGTATTAAAAATACATTTAAACATTTGAATTCAACAAAACCCAATAAAAAAAATATTTCTACAAAACACACAAACACTCTTTGAAAGATAAACTTTAATGCACTACATCAGTAAAGCATTATGAAAACTAAACAAAATACATTAACATAAAATGCATTGATTTGCAGAGGTATTAAACAGAACAAAAATAAATAAATAAATAAACTAACTGAAAGGAGTAGTTCACTTTTGAAAAAACTTTTGGTGATAATTTACTCACCCCCATGTCTTCCAAGATGTCCATGTCTTTCTTTCTTCAGTCGAAAAGAAATTAAGGTTTTTGATGAAAACATTCCAGGATTTTCTCCATATAATGGACTTCACTGGGAACCAAACAGTTCAGGGTCCAATGGCTAACAGTCAATTTGTCGTGAAAGCATGAGAATTGGCTCAATTGCGAGAGTCTTGTGCTGAATGCTTGAGAGTTGGCAGCCCTGACAAATCTTTTTTCGAGTCAATTCATTCATTTCGTTCATTGAATGAACCTAATGACTCGGAAAAATATTTGTTAATTTTGATGAACGAGTTCAAATAGGAAAATCATGAACATGCATAACAGAACAGAGCAAGGCGACCATTTGAGCTTATAAAACTTAAACTTGTGGGTTTTTTTTTTTTTAAATGAGCGATCGTTTCGCTTGATAAGACCCTTATTCATCGTCTGGAATCGTTTAAAGCCCTTTGAACAGTTTGCACAGAAACTGTCTTTTGGACCTTGAACCGTTTGGTCCCCAATGAAGTCCATTATATGGAGAAAATCCTGAAATGTTTTCATCAAAAACCTTAATTTCTTTTCAACTGAAGAAAGAATGACATGGATATCTTGGCATGGGGGTGAGTAAGCTATCAGCTAAAGGTTTTTTTTTTTTTTTTTTAAAGTGAACTAATCCTTTAAGTCAAACAAAGTGAAATACAATAGCAAAAAGTAAAGTGGCCAAATCTTGAGTAAAAAGAGAAGTTCGTGACTTGTTCAGTCTGCCATAGACTCTTTTGGGGACATCAGAAACACCGAGGGAAATCTGGCAAGAATAAAAAAAAAACAAGCATTAGTATAAACTTGTTCATTTATAATTCTAATAAAAAGCTGTCACTTTGTTACTTAATTCAGAACACTTAATGCACAAAAAGTCAGATATAATTATTATAACAAATAGGATTTTTCTTTATCATAAAGAATTTTCTAACCATTTCTGAGGTTTCAGGAAGACACAGCTCAGATGATCTTGGGCTTGAGCTGAATGAACCTCGTTTCATGGACTCCAGGGCCTCTTTGAGAGATGCTAATATCCCTGGAAGCTCTATAAGAAAAAATAAAGTTGCATGTTATACAAAGTTAGGGCAGAAAAAACACTAGTTTGTGTTCTTCATATATAATTTGTATTTTGTTTAAATGGTGAAACATATTTAATGAACCATTACTGTAACTTCCACCCTATTATTAAAGTAATTATTCATTATTAATAAAGACAGAACTTTCTATTGAAAGTTACAAGTTGGTGACAGCTGATAACGCCTTGATTAAATGTAAAAAAGCTGAATACCACTCATAAAATCATATAAATCAGTCCCTCGAGAAAAACACGATTATGTGATTGCATAATTCAATGCATAATCAGGCAAAATACATATTCATTTTTCAAATACGTGTTAATATATATAGGTCACTTAGTTACTTAGCTGCTACATGACACACTATTGCCTTTTTTTGTTGTTTTTCACCAACAAAAAGTTACAAATCAAGAGGATCAACTAGTACTACTTACTCGACTTGACCTCATCTACTCACGGTTGGGTTTAATAAAAAAAATGTCTTTGCAATGTGCAAATTCCTTGGCTAGGCTAAATATTAAATATAAAATCTCTCATTTCATTATTTAACATCATTTTAATTTCTCAGTGCAAGATATTTAATAATTGGTTTTGTGAAAGCTTATAGTTGGTGATTACAACTTAATTTATTTATCGAATTGACATGAAAACTGACAGCCTACTAATAATTAATTAGATTTTACTATGAATTAAATATCACAGATGTGAAAGTTTTATTAGAGCTTAAAATATATTATAATATTTAAAACACAAGAAGTTACTTAGGGACAATCAAGCCTGTCGTGTAATCACCATTAATAACCTTTTTTCTGCAAACACAGTGTGCAATGTTTTTATAGTTGTATTATGTCACTGTCTAGATCTATAACAATTAAGTTGATAGACGTCAATGGATTAACTCGCTTTAGTGTCAAATCAACAGAAACGCCAGTAATCCACAGAACATCGACATCAACTTCTGAAAATATTTTCTAAACCCAAAGTGAGAATAAAGCCAATTATACTAATCACTTAAACTAATAAACTTACCACCAAGAAGTAAGATCTTTTCTGGCAGTATCTTGCTCTGTCCATGTCGTGGCGGCGCACCTCTGCGTTGTCCTCTTCACTGCTAAATTGTTCGCGGGAGCTGACGACCTGGTAATCTGCTCGTGTGTTCTCTCAATATTAGATCGGTGCTATCCACATTCACTAGGTCCGAGCCAGTGAAATAACAAAGCAAAATTTGGAAAATATATGATTTCTGTTGAAATATCCGAAGCTATAATGGGATACCACAGACAGTCAGTATCCGCTGTCTGCGCCCCGCCCAACATGTAAGTTCAAATGGCAGTGTGTGATTGGACAATTGCCGGCAAGCTTGTTTTGAAAAGATTGGCTCTGATTGGTCCAAATGAATGCAACTGGAAATATTAACTAACATCCACAAAAAAAGAAACAACTCTGTTTATATAAACCTAACATGCTTATTAACAAGTTTTTTTTAATTAATTTTGGCTAAACAAATGTAAGAGTCAAGCTTTAAGAAATGTATTTTGTTTTTCTAGTATGTACACCTGATCTTTTATGTTGATGTGTGCAAGTACTGGTATTCACTTGTTTTGTGGAAAAGACTATTTGATTAATTAATGCAGAAGTATAGAAGTGCATTACTTGTTAGTCAAATTTTAGTGCTTTTGAAATACATATGCATTGAGTTAAGTGTTGGTAGTATTACAAAAAGTGTGTTAGTTTTTGGTATATTTCTTAAAAGCTTAACTGAGCACATATTTATAATTAAAGTGCTACTTCTAGTCTTTGTAGAAATATACAATTAATTTCGATACATGTTTAATTGCCTTCATGTTAGGAAGGGAATTAAAGGGACTTGAATTTTTAAACTTGAAGTGAACACAAAAAATACTTTAATTTAGCAACAAGTATGCTTTCTGTAAATACACTAAAACTTCACTAAAACTATGTTTGTTTTTAGCATATTTCTAAAAGTGTAATTAAGTGTATATTTATTAGCATTGCGTTTCTAGTAAAACATTTTTAAATATAATTAAAATATGTTTGTATTTAGAATATTTCTTAAAAATGTAATTAAATACCAATGTACTTCTAGTACACTTTTTAGAAACATATTTAAAGCATGATTGTCATTAGCATATTTATTAAAAATATAATTAAGCACACATTTATTACCAATGTACTAATAATATACTTTTTTAGAAATACATTAAAAGTATGCTTTTCTATAGTGTATTTCTTAAAAGTGTATTTAAACATATATTTATTACCAATGTACTTCTAATATACTTTTTAGAAATACATTTAAAGTATAATTATCATTAGCATATTTATTAAAAATATAATAAAGCATACATTTATTACCAATATATTACTAATATACTTTTTATAAATACATTAAAAGTATGCTTTTCTATAGTATATTTCTTAAAAGTGTATTTAAACATATATTTATTACCAATGTACTTCTAATATACTTTTTAGAAATACATTTAAAGTATAATTATCATTAGCATATTTATTAAAAATATAATAAAGCATACATTTATTACCAATATATTACTAATATACTTTTTATAAATACATTAAAAGTATGCTTTTCTATAGTATATTTCTTAAAAGTGTAATTAAATATATATTTATTACCAATGTACTTCTAGTATACTTTTTAGAAATATACTAAAATGCAATAAAATACATTTTTAGTACACTTTAAATAAGCATGTTGTAAATACAAATGTATTATAAACACACTATTTGTATTTCAAATATATTTTTAATACATTTAATACAACGTCTTTTTCACCTGGGTGGAGTTGTATGTTAGGCATGCGGTTGTTAATAGCTACTCTTCCGATTAAAGAAGAAACATGAATTATTTCCATTGTAACCCACAGTAACCCATGTTAAAGCCTACACCCATGGTGACCAGACTGGAGTGTTAACAGACAATAAATCAATAAATGAAGGCTACAATATCATGTAGTTCATCAGTTGATGTTTTAATGTTTTAACACAATAAATGGAAAAAAGAATACAATATTTATTTCAAAATTAACAGAAATCTTTCATCTGAAGGAATGATTCAACCATTTGCACAAAAAAACACTATATTCAGCTTTTATTCACTTTTATTCAGCTCAAAATATCTTGCATTTGGTGTCTTTGCCGACCTCTTGTGGAAAAAAATATATTATAGCACTTATAACTCTGTGTGGAGCAAATGAGCTGTTCCGCTCGGTCCTAAAGTCAGTTATTCAGTTATTTTTTTTATTTATTAAACATTTATTTTAATACAAAAGTGAAAAGTTTTAAAACACAAACAAGAGCCAGAGGTTCAAGGATTGATATATTACATTACATTTCTTAAAAAAAAAAAAAATATATATATATATATATATATATATATATATATATATATATATATATATATATATATATATAAAATAACTTACACAGAAAATTATACTATATATATATATATATATATATAGTATAATTTATATATGATCTTTTATATCTATATCTATATATATATATATATATATATATATATATGATCTTTTTTTACACAAACACATCAAAAAATGAGTATAGACCATTTCACAAGATGTAAACAACACTGGTCCAGAAGCACTTCCTGTTTCAGTTTTTTAACACTACATAAAAGCTGGGATAAAATACAACCAACAGAACATTTAAAACTGAATCAAAAAGTTAAACAAACATCTTTAAGATGTTTTCTTTACATGTGAAATAAAGAAAACAGTTACAAACTGAAACAGGAAGTGTTTCTGGACCAGTGTTGTTTACATCTTGTGAAATGGTCTATACATTCAAAGTTTCAGTAGCCTTTTTGTTACAAGAAGTAGATAAGGTTCTTAACATCTTCTTGAAAGTGAGAAAAATGGGGGGTAACTTTCATAGTTTTATATTTGTGGATAAAATTCTCATATTGCTTCTCAAAAATGAAAAACCCAAACAGAACATCTTTGAAGTAAAGCACAAAGTCTTTATTTATATAGTTTACAATGAATTGGCAAATGTCTTGCCAAAGTTTTCTGGTATGATCACAGTGCCAAAAAAGATGTAAGATAGTCTCTGGTTGTGAATCACAAAAAGTACAGTGTACATCTATACTTAATTTAAATTTGGACACTATGAATGTTTTGACAGGATAATATTGATGAATAAGCTTAAAAGAAATCTCTTTGACCTTATTTACCAATAGCTACTTGTTAGGGAGAGTCCAAACCTTCTTCCATGAAATATCTTCCACTAACGCGTTCCATTTTGAAACAACATGAGGAGTGGAAACACAATCATTTAGAAAAAGAAGACGAATACCTCTATTATTTTTTAATGCCGATTTAAAACATATCTTGCCTACATACGTGTCTGCCGGGTCTGGGAGAGGTAATTCAAGACTTGTCTAAAACTATTATGGCCCTTAAATATGGCCCTTTAGTATTATTTAAAGTTTCAAAATCAACAAAATTAAGACCACCTTTACTGATGCTATTGGACAACACAGATTTTTATATATATATATATATATATATATATATATATATGTGTGTGTGTGTGTGTGTGTGTCTCTTATTTTTCCATACAAAACTACTAGTTGATCAATCTTTTTACACATTTCTCTAGTTATTCTGTATTCATTCAGTTCATGACTCAGATACGTAGACATCACAAAACATTTTTTTTGGTAAAGTTTTAGCATTTTTAGTTTGAATTTTGAGCACTTTTAGGCTTTTCTATGTAGAGTCTAATTAAATTGAAAAATGAAATGCGTTATTTCAACTTCAGGCCCAGGGAAGGATTTGTTCCTTTTTAAATTTCAACCACAAAACTCCTCGAATCCATTCCCTCCTGAGGGAAGGATGAGTTAAATAGCCTAGATATATAAAGAAACTTAACTTTGGTTAGATATATACTCAGGACGAATTATAATATTCGGCGGTATTTGATTATTGGCGGGAGTGACGTTTGGTTACGTCGCCGTTGCGTGAACACCTCCTCCGGGTGCGCAGGTGTGTTCATTTACAAACACTGATAAGCACGTGTTACATCAATGAGCATTTGTAGACGTTTAGCGAATGTGGATGCTTGACGAAATATTTCACAAAATACTGACAATATTTAAATGGGTGATTCTGAACATCCCGTAAGTAGATGAAGCGATAAGATTGTGAATTAGTTGAACATGTTGGATGAAAGCCAATGGCTTGCATGTAACATATGTAGGCTACTCATTCAAGCTAATATTCTCTGTAACACTTTACAAAAGGTCCCATTAGTGAACGTTATTTAATGCATTTAGAGACAACTTCCATTATGCCCATTTGTTAATCTTTGTTAATTTAACGTTAGTTATTATAAAACACAACTGTCCATTGTTATTTCATGTTAGCTCAATTAAATATTACGCAGATACACAATTTGATTTGAATAATGTCAAAGTAAATGTTGAAATGACCATGAACTGAGATTATTAAATGTGATTTGCGTGTTAACAAATTGAATCTTTTAGGAAAGTCTTACCTTATTTTGTAAGGTGTTATGCTATGCATTGCTAACAAGGTGATATAGTTAGCAATGTTTTATTATACATAATTTATGTCTATCTCAGGAGAAAACCGGGGAATCTGATCCTGATGCCATTTGGCCAGAGAATGGAGATCAGTGGAGCGACAAAGAGGATGATGAATGTGTACTGTTGCTCGAAATGGCTGAAGAGGATGAGGAGATTGACCTCTACAATGTGGAAACATTTGGCTTGGGTATTATTATATTATAAAATCATAACATGCATGGATTGGTAATTGGCTGACGAAGGGCTTTTCTTTTCTGGGGTGGAGGGTAATATTGTATTGCTAGATTGTAATCACTTTAAGCATTATCCCTGCAGCATGTGCTTTTAAGTTTTGTTTTGTTTTGGTTTTTTTTTATTTCTTCTTCCTTCTTCAAACTCTCTAAAAAATCCCTATGCAAAAACTTCCAGATGAGGATGTGAGTGAAAATCCAGATGTAGACCCTACGGATCTCCTGCTGCTGTGTGGCGATAGCTCCCCAGGACCGCGGTCTTCACCTCCACCCCCTCCCAGACCGCCTTCCTCTTACACTTCCCGTTCACCTCCCAGACCGCCTTTACCACCTCCCAGACCGCCTTCCTCTTACAGTTCCCGTTCACCTCCGAGACCGGGACCTCGCATTTGGCCCCACGCTCCAACAGGCCGGTCTCAGCGAGGGAGAGTGGGTCAAGGGCAGCTGTTTGATGACCCAGCTGTGGTGAAGACTGTGACAGGTCGACCAAGCTTGAAGGTTTTTACCTGCCTGTTCTATGTGTGTGTGTGTTTGTGTATATTTTTTTTTCAGAAATGCTGGTTTGAAGCTGTAAACTTAAACTGAGTACTAACCAACACCCTCACCCTTTATTTTTTTCTGACTTGGATTTGTTTTTAGAGTCTTGATAGTGCCATTGTGGATTGCAGCCTCAGCTCCTACTGGGAGGACCTCAATTCAAATACAGTGTGTAGTCTTCAATATTTGGCAATGTTTTTTTTTTTTTTTTTTAATTGACCTGAGGTGTAAATTTGTTTTCTACTTCAGTGGATGATATCATCTTTAAAGTCCAACAGGCCACCTCCACCGTCTATATATCAGGTGATCAAGCAAATCTCAGATGTGTCTTTTATGGAATCATACATTACAACCATCTGTTAATCGTTTTCATCTTAGGACCAGGCGATTGTGGGAGTGATTGACCGATCAGCACGTGGCAGGGTCCCACCTGTCTCTCCAAACTATCTTTCTCCTATAAGGCCTTTTTCCACTAGCCGGGGCAGGAGGGGACAGTCTTTCGCTGGATCTTTCAACCAGAGGTGTCATTTTCAGGTAGTTGGGTTTCTAATATAAATGGGGAGCTAATTGAGGTTGTTATGTTCTGTAAAGGTATATTTGAGTGGTGTTTCCCTGTGCAAAATGAGCTGCCACTACTCTAGAATGTTCTGGGTGGTTATTAGAATATTGCTAGAAGATCCTCCTTTATGCCCCTCTTGTCCTTTATCGTTGAAGCATATTTCTATGGACTGTCATCTGTGGAACCGCAATAGGAGTTTCAACTTTATAGTCTGTTGTGTGACTCAAATTTAATAAAGGGTAAGAGGTACAGAAATACAGTTTTTTTTTTTTTTTTTTTTTTTTTTCCTTTAGGCTCAAAATAGTCCTATGGTGCCTTGCACTCCCTTTCGACCCCAAAGACTCTTTTCACCCCAACAACAATATAACCAGGTGATCCTCTTATTCATTCACTTACTGCATTTCTGTTCCTGAATAAAACCGGCTTTTTCTAGAAGCTCATATCTGGAGATTATTTTTTTTTTCTAGCCTGGAGGTTTTCTGTCACCTTCCCGTCCTCCTCATCTCTCTACCCCAATGCCCCACACGCCCAAACTCATGCACCTGCAGTTTGGGACAGAGTCCCCCAGGCCTGCTCCATTCTACAGCCCATCTTCCAACATCATGCAGGACTTCAGGTTGGTCATCTATTCTGTAAAGGAATACTTTATTGAAGATTAAAAATATGCACCCTCATGTTGTTCAAAACCCTTTTTGAAACATTTGTCAAATAGTTAATAATAATCACGAGGGACTGGGGCGTATACAACTTCAATATGTTATAGACTAAGTCACATTGTGAGGCAAACTGAACTGTACTTCCATTTATTCCATTATTTATCATTGGACTCGCACTCAAATTTGTATGGTAAAATCAATGCCATCGTTACTGTCTTTAGTGTGTACAATCGCTGTGGACGGAGGAAGGCTCCGGAGTTGAAGTTCAATTAGGGTAATGGGCAGGGTACGATTTGTAAAAAAAATAAAAATAGAGGGGGGATGTTTTGAAACATTTATTCAAAATGAATCATGAGAACATGAACTTCATTACTGCATTTGCAGGAATTGTAATATTTTTTTTTCTAAACTCATGAAGTAGCCTAACGCAATATTTTTACTCTAATAGCTTATCTTTCCAACTGGAGAATTCCACTGGAGGTGAACGCGGGCGACTGAAGAATAAATGGGAGTCTATGGAGCTAGATGGCTAAATGTATCCCTTTCTCGCTTGTCGTTGAATCAACGTAGATTTTATTGTTGATTCCGCAAATTCAATATACTGTAGATTATAGATAAAGTCGAATGAACGAGTACTTGTATCCTTTCGATGTCTTACAGGTTAGGCCATTGTTGGCTGGAACACGCTAGCATTTTGCTATTATGTGACGTTATCACATTTTTGAATGGATTTTTAGAACAGATAAGTGAAATTAAAAATGCTAAAAATCCCCCTCCCCCCCCCCAGAAATACGACTTTCAAATTACTTGACATCCTGAGAAAAGTGGATTTCTGGGGATGAAACCCCATAGACTCCCATTCATTCTGCACTTGCCTGCGAGCGCACCTGCATGGAGAGAGAGGTGTTACTGCAGCCAGTCCAGAAACAGGAAGTAACCAGACAGTGCCAATTCTCCCCTTATTAGACTAGACTAGGTTGTAGTCAATTCGCCTTATTCACGCGTGTACCGCGCTAAACGCTTCAATCGCGCCACAGGATATCTAGACGCGTGTAAACGCGTCTTTACATTGACTTAAAGTCCCTGTAAAGGCAATTCTACAAAAAAGTTCTAAACACATTATAAATGTTACATATGTATTGCTAAAACATATTACAAAGACTGTGAACTGTGAAGTACTGAAATGTAGAGTTAGACCGTTAAACAGTTTTTCACCATTGCAATTTTACGGATTAATTAGGCGGGGCTAAAACAGGGCTCGATGACGCACTGGAGCCCATGAGCTGCTGGACACCCCCCTATTTGATGACGCGCAGAGTCTGATCTCCCCCTCTCCACACACACTCCCCGAGCACATTCGCATTCACCGCTCAATCGCGAGTGACTGTCAGTACTATTAGTTACTACAGCTGAGCCTACAGTTTTCTAGCTAGCTATGCCTTCGACACGGACATGCATGGGCTACTACCTGGATGTGATCATGTACAAAACAGATCGGTATCTTCATTTAAATTCCCCTAAAAACGATCACATCAAGAAGAGGTTTTTAGAGCGCTTATACCTTGATGAAGAGCCTCTGTACCTCTGTAGTGATCGTTTTACACTGGATCGTTTTATAAACTTTCCTCAGAGACAACTTGGATTCACTGATAATCCGCTGTTACTGGTGAATGGAGCCGAAACGACGATCTCCCGCCTCAGTGTTCATCCTCCCGTCTCCAAAAGCTAATCAGCTAATATCACCGTCGACAGCTTTCCCGCTAGTGGGCGTGGTTTCAGCGCAGCCAGCGGACACGCCCCCAGCGTTTGAGAGCAGAGAATCTGCTCATTTTTTCATGATTTTGATAGCTTATTTTATGTACTTGCTGCCTTTTTTATCATTTAAATTTGGCTGGGTGGCTAATAACACATTTTTCTGTGGTATGACAGACTCAGAACACGTACTTAATTTTGACTTTACAGGGACTTTAACATTGAAATCACTCGCGCCAGACGCTCAAGACTGAGCGAGAAATCAAAAAAAAACCTTTGCTTTAGCCTCAATTGACTGTATGTGTAACTTCGGCCATTCTCAGTGGTGTGACTCTCATAGAAACAGATTAGCAGATTGTGATGTTTATTCCCACTTCAGTAATATGCTGAATAAGCTGCCGTCCTTTCGACACACAGCTCCACTGCCCAGCTGACCTGCAACCATCTCGCAAGTGTTTGATTAGGTTATTACTCGTGAGATAGCACCTTGAACAGGACATTGAGCTGCGGCAGCTAGAGCCAGCTAAAGTTGCACATTTCAAAATAAAATTGACTTTAATCAAACCACGGACCCGTGATAAGTTTTGTGATCTGTCTTGCCACTAGTGTAGTAGCACTGTTCACTTTGGGGGTATAAACTTAACCCCACTGGGGATAAAAATAATTAAGCAGAGGCAGGGATACATTGATTGACATTTTGTTTATTGGCCGATACAATTTTAAGTTATCAGGACTTTACGTCCTGATAACTTAAAATTGTATCGGTCAAAAGTCCTGATAACTTAAAATTGTATCGGTCAATAAACAATAAAAAAAAATCGGGTATTGGCTGTAAAAATTTGTATGAGAGATTTCATTTTTGGGTGAAGATTTCAACTAGGATTCTGTAATTTGGATTTACTAGCAAATATTTGGTCTTTCCACAAAACATTTTTCTGTCAACTTTTAGAGCACCTGGTCCTGTTGTTCAGTTCCACCCCCAGCACAAACGGCTTTTGAGTCAGCGACAGCAGAGACCTCACAGGTAAGTGTAATGAAAATTGTGTCTTTTGGAAAAAAATGTCTTTTTTCTGAATTGAAATCTAATTCTCAGAAAGCCAGTGAGCTGGGACCCATATTGTCAAATCATGACTGACAAAGAGAAGGAATGGATAATCAGGCTGCAGATGATCCAGCTACAGAGTGAGAATCCACATCTGGATGATTACTATTACCAGGTTTGTATCAGTCCTAAAGTTTTTCGCCCTCCAGAAAATGGTCAAGGAAGTTGGTGGGTTTAACTACTCAAATCAAATTGGATTTTTGGCATATATTTTATTATTAACTTTGTTTTTGTATTTTATTTGTGCATGAATGCATACACATACTATATAACGCCCCCACTCCCCCAGTTGATTGATATTAAAACACTCATAGGTGTAATTAAAGGTGCATTGTTGTAATATTTTGGAGAATCTGTTTTCAGGAGTGTAATATCATGTACATAACTGTTTTCAGGGGTGTATAAAGACGTTAGGTAATGAACCAACCGTTGTGTTTTTAATAGCTTAGAATGAGCCATTTCCATGTACACACCACCACGGCACGGGTCCCTTTAAATTTGAAATAGCCATTTTGGATAACACAGTCTCATCCCAAAAAGTCATATAACTGACGTCTTGGGACGTCTTTTGACCATACGTCAATATCCGCCTTTTTAGGGCCCCCATAAACGTTGGTAGATGGCGATCCTGGGACGTCATACAACTGACGCTTTACCTTTAACGTCAGTTAGGTGACGGGTTAGGTTTAGGGTTAGGTTTAGGTCTGGGGTAGAGTTAGGATCCCATAACCTCATCTACCGACGTTTAAGGGGGCCCTAAAAAGGCGAATATTGACGTATGGTCAAAAGACGTCCCAAAACGTCAGTTATATGACGTCTTGGGATGAGACCGGGTTGTTTTGGACCGACATGTTTCTACAGTATCTACTGTAGTATCTACTACAGTGTGCATTTCATCACTTGTTCTTCGTGCAAAGAAACTAGCTAAATTCAGCGAATAAAACACTGACACAATGATGAACAAGTAACAATAATATATCGTTTTACTGAATAAGCAAATATATAATTTCTTAATTGATCTTTAAGAAACCTCATTGATTAACTGGCTACTCTCGTCTGTCTTCCATCTTTTCCTGGTGTCCACTGTAACTTCTAATCGTTGCAATTTACAACCTCACCACTAGATGCTGCTTAAAATTACACTGCACCTTTAAACATTTTGAATTATTTTTCAATCTTTGTTTTACTTAATTTTTCTGAAAAAAGTAACTAATTTTTGTTCATAATAAATTACATTTCCTGCCTTTTTAATTTTTAGGCTATTAGTAACACTAGTTATATTGTGTGTGTGTGTGTATATATATATATATATATATCTTGACCTGAATATTATATTACTGTTAGTGGGAGTTATTTAATCATATATTGTAATGCATTTATTATTTTACTCAAGCCCGGTGGAGACAGACACCATCACTGCTTGGCCTTTCATATTCGTCTCATGGTGTGAGCACACGCACACTTTTTGCATCGAAAAATGATTTATTTATTTAACTATGTTCTTTGTTGCCTCAACATGTTAACAACTCATTTAGAATATACATTTTTAATGTTTATGAATCGATTCGAATCACTAGAAGAGAGAATCGTGAATCTTTTTTTTTTTTCACCCCTATTTACTACTGTTTGATATCTTTCTCACAACACTGTCCCATTGGCTGTAAAAATGACTCGATGTATAAGATCAGGTGTCAGGTCTAGTTATTTTAATCCCTGCAGGAGTACTATCAGAGGATGGAAGCCAAACTTGCCGAAGAGGAGATCCTGGGTGACCGGTTAAAAAAGGAACCCCCCAAACTCACAACCCCTTATGTTACCAAAACTCTTTCATACACCCCAGGTCTGGCACAAAAAAAAAAAAAAAAAACTGATGTAATGCCCATTTTATAATTGTACAGTATGAATGATTTGCAGTTATTCTTGCATTACTACAGTGGTCCACTTTGAAGGTTCACTCGGGCAGGTTGCAGTGTCTACCTGTTTCTCTCCAAGAAGAGCAATTGATGCCGTTCATGCGCATACACATGATGAGGTGAGATTTGCTGTATTTAACTGAAGGTGCAAAAATAAGTTGTGGTAATTTGGTGAGGGGAAGATGGGCTACTTTAAAAAAAAAAAAAAAAAAAAAAAAAAAAACACCAGCAAACCTGTACCTTCTTATTTGAGCAGGAGCACAAAGACACTAGACAGCAAAGGTTGGATGTGTTGAGCACCATTGAGAAGGTAACCACTTTGTAATATTTGTATCCAGTTCCAAAGTGGGGGGATGGTTGGTGATGATGCACAACATGTTTGGTTAGTACAGTGACTCGCCATCCCTCACATGTTCTCCATATTGTTGCAGTATCTGTCTGTCAGACCAACCACCTGTCGGTCACAATCTATCTATCTCTGCCATTCACACTTCGTTCTTTCATTACTGTAACCTATAAGGCATCCCTGCTTGCCTGCATGCAACTAACAAGAAAAGCCTCTGACTCTAGCACTAGGGCTGGAATGATGCACAGTATCTATACCAGTTAAACAGCTCATTGTCTCTAGTGCGGGTCCCCCTTGAGTCTGGCATTGGACCAAAGGTTGTTCCCTCTTATTGACGGACCTTCCTGATTATCCAGGATTAATTCCTAACTCAAGGTATAGATTGAACTCTGTAGAACCCTTAAAACTGGTTGCCTCAGTGTTCTAAATTCAGGATCCTATTTTTCGAGATGCCTACAAGTGTCAATTGTGGACAATATGATCTGGATATGTCCACAAGTGTGGACTTATGTTACCTCTAAATAGCATGATTTGACCAATTAGAATATAGTATTTGTAAGAATCAAATAAATATATATATTTTTTTTTTGAAGGGCTGCACATCCTTGGAATAACTTTTTTTTTTACCTTAATGTTTAATAATCAGTTACAATTGGTCATTATTCAGCAACTGCATTGAAACAACTTCCTAACCTTTTTTTAAATTATTAATCCATTAATCTCAGATGTTATTCACAATATGGAAGACAAAATCTGTTGCTACTATGGTTTCATTGCGACTTTGTACTCGATAAAGTGTCTGGGTGACTCCACCTATGGGTGACTAAGTGTATGGGTGACTTTAAACCCTTTGTTTTCTCCCAGTTGTACATAGTTTTGTTAGAAGTGGAAGAGGCAGAGAAAATGAAGGCAACGGTGTCTGACAAAGATGAGGAGAGGCGGTTGATGCAGAACATTAAGAGGAAGGTGGAGCAGCTTTACACTGAGCTGCGAGTCACTAATCTACTGTAAGAAGCTCCTTTACTTTTCTGTTGTGAATGTACAGTATGTTTTTGATCTCATTACTTTTATAATCTATCATTTTTATATTTTTGCCCCCCCCCCCCCCCTCCCTTGCAGGGACTCTGGAGAGGAATTTCTTTCGTGTCTACTTGTATCAAAAGGAAAGAGTATGTTGGCCAGACTCCTCCCCTTCCTGTCACATGATGCATCCCTACATATTCTGAGCGTGGTGACCAAACACCTCCCAGTATTGATGAGCAGAGATGCAGATGAGGTGTTTTATGTGTATTGATTTGTGTTTTCTGTATAGCTCTTGGTGTTGATCACTTATTCAAGCTCTAACCTCCTCACAGGCCCTGCCTGTTTTGTATCCATCGCTCCGTGCTGTGGTTGATGGACTTGTGTTCAGTCAGCTAATCCAAATTCTCAAAGAGTTCACCACATCACTGCCCGACTCAAAAGACACACGGTTAACGCTGGCCTGCCAAAACAAGGTACGCTTTTAGGCGGTGGTTATATAATTTTGTAGTGGTGATTTTATCCAACTGGTCCTTTTCAGTGTAGTTATGTTTTACCATAACCGAGTTAGCAAATGTGTACCAGCTTTACATTTTCTCAGGGCTTCTTCGTGGCATTGCTGTCCAGTAATATTTTCAGGTTTAATAAATGCAGGTTAAAAACATAGTATTTAACGTGTACTGTGTATTTATTTATTTATTTTTAAATGTTGCTTTGCAGTTTGGTCTGTCGCTGCTGTATGCCCTGCTCTCGCAGGGAGAAAGGCTTTTATCTTCTGACCTTCCCATGGAGCCCAGCATTGGAGACTTTGAGACCTGGTACCGTTTGTGCTTGCCTTTATTTACTTAGTAAATATATTTGTGTCTATCTATCTATCTATATGTGGAAGATATTCACACTGTTTTTCCATACAATGAATGCGAGGCTGTCAAATATCATAGCCTACAGTATATAGTAACTTTGTGAGGAACAGATCCAAATTTAAGTCACTGCAAATCTATAGACTATAGATAAACTGTATGCAAACAACATTTTAAATGTATTGATTTAAACCAGTATGATTTTCAGTGAATGTCAACAAATTTGGTTTGTTCCAGTCTTGTTACATCTTCTTTTTTAAATTGAAATCCAATTTTTCTAACAACCATCAAGGACGGATACAGTATTCCATGTGGCCCGGCAGCTATCCCAGACGACACTTGTTGAACCATTACTTCTGCCCCCCAACCTGCTAACGCTTTTCTGTCGATATCTGGACAAGCGGACCATACACCAACTGAAGAACAACATGGAGTGAGTCTAAATACCGCACTCAATACTTCACACTTTGCGTAACTCTTAGAGCATTTCAGACCTGTAGATAATTTGCTTTGTGAAATGGGGACAAATTGAAATGTACCCTTATGAAAGCAAACTGAACCAACAGAAAATTAAACTTGGTAACGAACACATACTGTAGTCACATGCAAGTAAAGCTGTCCTCTCATTGGTTCATCAGTTTGTTTCCGGATTCCGTTCATTGCAGTTGTGCGTCAGGGACTGTTGGCTCTGTGGACTAGCTGTCATTGCCAACACAATTTTATTTAGAATTTATGTAAACCTGGATTCTGTAACTGATATCCTTTAAAGCAGGAATTAAGGCATTGTCGAGACCACATTCTTGCAGTGCCTCCTGTTTAGGAAATGTGCAATGACACTTAAAGGAGAACTCCGGCGCAAAATAAACCTTTGGTCTAATTACACATTGCAACCTAGTCAACCGTTATCTGAGATTTGTTTTCATGATTGCCGAATGTAAATAGTGTTATCTCTAAAAACAGTTTAGCCTATAACGCTAGTATAATGCTAGTATATAGGGCATAATGACAAATAAATGACAAATAAAAATCGCTTGTTATTACCACTAACAAGGCTCAAAATAGCCCCACACTAACACGACAGCATAATAAGGGTCCCTACATTCAAACCGAAGCATTGAGAACTTTGTCCGTGTCCATACAGTTTAATAAGAAGACATTTTATACACACAGTCAACTTCGCGAATACAGGAAGAAGCCATCTTTGAAAAATAGTCTCTACCAGTCGATCTACGAACGCCGATCCATGTGCGCTGAACTGTGCAGAATATCATATGGTCCGTTGTTTTCGGAAGAAACACGAACCGTTTTCTTCTCTTCAATATGTACACGTAGCCTACTGTTCGCGCTCACCTTATCACCTTATTCACATCTCACCGGTGCACATGGATCGGCGTTCGTAGATCGACTGGTAGAGACTATTTTTCAAAGATGGCTTCTTCCTGTATTCGCGAAGTTGACTGTGTATAAAATATCTTCTTATTAAACTGTATGGACACTGACAAAGTTCTCAATGCTTCGGTTTGAATGTAGGGACCCTTATTATGCTGTCGTGTTAGTGTGGGGCTATTTTGAGCCTTGTTAGTGGTAATAACAAGCGATTTTTATTTGTCATTTATTTGTCATTACTCTATGCCCTATTTACTAGCGGTATACTAGCGTTATAGGCTAAACTGTTTTTAGAGATAAAACTATTTACATTCGGCAATCATGAAAACAAATCTCAGATAACGGTTGACTAGGTAACAATGTGTAATTGGCTTTATGCCCAGCTGCACTACTTCCTGAACTTCAGCCAGCTCCTTGTTTCCTGTCTGCCATTATTGGGCAAACTTAATTAATTCAGGTGTGTCTGATTATTGTTGCCATGACTACTGAGGTCAGGCACACCTGAATTAATCAATTTGTCCAATAATGGCTGACAGGAAACAAGGAGCTGGCTGAAGTTCAGGAAGTAGTGCAGATGTGCATAAAGCCAATTAGACCAAAGGTTCATTTTGCACCGGAGTTCTCCTTTAATATGGTGCTCTTTAGTTTTTCACTCTGATAAGTTATGTCAAAGACTATAAAATAACACAAGACGCATCACTCATACTGTTTTGAATGGGGAAAAGTGCAACACAAGATTATGGAATAAGTCCCGCCTTCTAAATAAGAGCCAATGGCCGATTGATGGTCATTGTGTCACTGTGGCTGCAGTTAGCAGCTCCAGTTCCTATAGAAACAGTCAGACACACTTTGGTTGATCTAGCCTGAAAAATTAAGTTTTCTGTCTTGATTTGAGCGTTTGGCAACAAACTTTGAGATTATCAAATTTCATTGATTTCAAATTGGAAATTTAATTATAAGCTTGGTGAGCAGTTTGAGAATTTATGGTTTCCCTATTCAAAGAGATAGGCATGTGTTTTAAATGGCCTCCGAGTGAAATTGCTTGTCTTAAAGGGACTTTAATGTTCTGTTCACCAAACAGTTAGGGCCCTTTCACACCTACCTTGCTTGGTCTGGACTTTCGGACTTTTCAGTTTGGTCAGAATCAAAATATATAGGTGTTAAACCTCCCCCGGACCACGGTCCGGACCAAACAGATGAAATTTGGTCCGACAAAAAGAGGTAGTCTCGGTCCGGATCAAACTGAAAAAAGGTTTGGTTCGTTCATAGTGTGAAAGCATTTATGTATGGTTCGGACTTTCAGACCTTTTACAGGAAGTTCTGTTGTTTCCCAAAAAGCCGAAAAAAAACAGAAGGTGGCAGGAAAAATGAGCCGTGGTAGCACATGAGGAGAAGAGGAGATGAGGTTTTTATTTGAAGTATGGTCTGATAACATAATAAGAAGTCAACTTGCAGTCTTCTCCTCCTTTCCTGACAGCGACGATAAAATGTTCATTTGGCGAATTTGAACTAGCCTTGTGTATAGTTGGTGCTGCAGGTAATTATGCCATATAAATAACAATATAGTTGCAACAATATGCGTCTGTTCGTTCATGTTGTCAAACTTACCCGCCGAATTGACAACACGCTGACGTCAGATGCACGGCAATTTACTAAACCAATCAATATCAAGATGCAGCCCACATAAATTATGACGACAGGACGCAAGTATGTCATGTAAAGTTCTATAGTGCGCTTGCATTATTGCAGAGTGAAACCAAACCAAAACTTTCTGAAAGTATAAAATGTTTCAAAACATGAACTTTGGTGCGGACTTTCAGGTGTGAAAACACCCTGGACACTGCTTTTACAGAACTTTCCTAGTATGAATTTATACAGATTTGTTTGTTTTGATTGGAACGGTTCACTTGTGGTAAGAAACCTGACTGTGTTATTCGGGCAGTCTGGGACCGTTAATTTTGGTGCATATCCGAGCATGTTTAGGCACATACAACGAACTGACCTATGGGAGGAAATGCACCAGGTTCCAAAACGAATGAAATTGACAAAAAAAAATAAAATCTTGTTTTGCTGATAAAATGTATACAGGTTTGCAGTGACATCATGATTATTGGGTGAAAAATTCCTTTAAAAATGAAATTGCACTTTTGCACAGTCATTAGATTGGTGTACCTGTAGTTTCTCCTAATGAGAAGGATGAGACTGTGTGAATCCTTTTGATCTGCACTTTTATGCTTTGGATGAACGGAGGTCTTCACTGTCAATGTTTAGACAGTTTCAGTTCGTCAGCCTACTTATAGCTTGCTTGTGACAGCGCAAGCCGTCTTTTGGAATTAGTAAAACCTAACAGGACTGTTTTGCGGCTGATCATATTGCGTTATGCATTTATAGGAGCTTCCCATTCAGATTTATGGGAGGAAAGTATTAACCCTCCTATTACATATGGGTCCGTTGCACCTTTTGGGTCATTTTTGCCCCTTAAGTTCTGTGGCTTTACACATTAAATTATGCTGATTTGTTTGTAGATCAAAAGTTTATAGACCAAATTGTCTAAATTTAAAAAAAAAAACCACGCACATTTCACTCTGCTGCTCCCTATGGATGACCCATTGCAGCATGAACATGATCTTTTTATAGTCTGAAATAGAGCCAGACCGATATACCGGCAGACCGATATTAGGCATTTTCCAAACTATCGGTATCGGCAGCTATAATGGCCGATAAATTAATATTTCAAAAATAAAATAAAAATGGACGAAACACGCTTGAACCATGTCATGAGTGTTGGAGTTGTACAGTTTGTCCACCAGAGGGCACTCTACACCGTTCCTGTTGGCAACACTCGTTGAGTTGACATACGTTGCTTGAATAACAATTAAAAGAACATCCCCATCAGTTCTCTTAGCTCAAATAAGCATTACAAAATTTGTGACTGTCATGTCCAGTTTCAAATAAATAAATAAAATATCGGCTGATATATCAGAATATCGGATTTTAAAACCCAAAAATATTTGTATCGGTAGCTATCGGCCTTCAAAATCCTTTATCGGTCGGGTTCTAGTCTGAAAGTAATTGTTTATGCAAGTAAAATTAATATATTTTGTAAAAACAAAGCAGTGGTTCATGTAGGTTGTCTACAAACCGGAAGGTTGGTGGTTCAATCCCCGGTTCCACCTGACCAAGTGTCGAGGTGTCCATGAGCAAGACGCCTAACCCCAGCTTCTCCTGACGAGTCAATCTTTCTTGCATCCCACTGCCATGTAGTTCCTGTAAGTTCCTTTTTCAACAAACTATATTGTATCTGATTAGTAACTTAGTTAGAAAAATTAGATTAGTAGAAAATATGTGAAAAGTGGAATTAAAATCCCTACTGATTATTTAATTAATGTTTTTCGGGTATAGGTGTAGGGAGGGCTTTAGTGTCAGTATGTAACTATTTACACCTGTTGCAAAGAAAATAGAGCTATTTTTACATAATGTATCGTTTGCGACCTTACACTTTTCGCTGATGACCTGCAGAACTTTTTTCACTCCCATCTGCGCTATTAAGAGATTGTGGTCTAAAGCTAATTTGGCCAATTAAGTAAATCTGGCCCTTGAGCCATTATTGTCAGATTAAGTGTCTTTTAGATTAAGTTTTTTTTTTTTTTTCTGACCGCAGATCAGCAACGGGATATCTGGCTGTAGCATCATAAATGAGCACTGACCCTATGACCTCTCCCTCTACAATGGCCTGGAACATAGGACGACGCCAAACAGGAAATGAACTGGATATTGTGACAGACCACATTCATCAGTGATTTATGTCTTCGTGTCAGCCTCAATTTCCTTTTCTCCTATTTCTTAAACTGTCTACTTTAAGCGTATTCCATAAGTCCTATCAAGGTCAGCTTTGCACTGATTAGCAATTAGCACTTTTTTTTTTTTACAAGATTTATCAGTATGATTTATGGGGAAGTGGCTGATATTCAGTCATAAATCATGACCGTATAGAGCCTCATGAAGCGCTTCATGTCACAGATAAAGCTGATCATGGCAAGCTATTGGATGTGAGATTGTACAGTTGCACTAAAGGTGTTGAGTTTAATTTTGTGATTTATAATAACATCTTTTGTTATGAAACCAACCATGTCTTTCAAAGAAAGGTTTTGGGTGTTAAGTTGCGCTTAAGTGAAAAGTTTGCGGTATGGTTTCATTTTGTTTTATTTTTGTGATTGTTCGACCTAATGTCATATGTATTTTTTTCCACTGTTGCAGAGCACATGCAAATTAAAAAAAATAAATAAATAAAAATTTGTAAAAGTAGTTGAATCAATGTTGATTTGTGACTGAATCAACTAACAGAATATTTGGACCATATCCTTTGATTTGTGCTATTCACAATACAACATGGCCTTGAGTGCATTATATAGTTTAAATTAAAAAGTTGATTTGTAAGACCCCTTATTTTTGATGAAATCAGGGATTTCTGTCCCTCCATTGACAGCTGTGCAACTGACACTGGCATTTTAAAGTTCATAAAGATTTTAAAACTAATCCATATAAATGGAGTGGTTTGGGCCAGATTTTCTGAAGAGAGACAATCACTTTATGTGATGAATAGATTGAATTAACATTTGTATTCCCTTAAACATTGATCAGCGAACATGAACAAAATGAATGGGTGTTCAGTGCAAACGACATTGCTTATCTACAGATAAATGAGCCAAAGAGCATAATGCTTTCTTATTAGTGAGAAACCACAGCTTCGGAGTGAAACACCACATTGAAATGACCTCTCAAATGTATTTTGCCATATTCAATTATTCAGGTTTCTATTATGTGTTTTACAGTCTTTCTCTTTTGAATGAACACACTTCTCATAAGCACACTTTATTTCTTAATAACTTTCAATTTGCAACAAATTACTGAATTGCACCTTCAGGGTCAAGAATTGTGTTTTGAGTGGCTTTGCATAGTTTCTGAAGATATAGTCCTTGTATTTGTAGCATCCTTTCTTAGTTTCTTCGAATGTTGTCACCCCCCTTTTTTGAGTAGACATGGAGATGCTCATTTCAAACTTAAATGGTTGTAATTCAAGAATGCTTTGGACTATAGACATATGATTGGTCTTGTTTTAAAGAAGACATTTGGCAGATTTTTCTTGAAGTGAAATAAGTTAAGAAAGTGAAACAGAAAGAAGTTATAGAAGTTTGAGTTTATAGAAATACACAATGTAAAAAAATATATATATATATATTTTATATAAAATATATATTTTCAAAACCTGGGCTAGTTGTGTTTCAAATTTTAGGTTGATATCTCAAAATGAACTTTCAGTGAGATTTTGTTGAGGTGCAGTTCCAAACTTTTTCACTAGGGCACAACCAGACTCCATTACAGCCCATATAAGGGTGCCTCCATTTCCATATGTGTTTTGAGTGATCTGAACCATTATTTTCACAAATTTATGAAGTAGAAATCCTATTCAGAAGTAGTATGGGAAGTTTGGCAGATTTTGAGATGAATTCAACCTCTAGGAATCACATACAAAGAACACGCATGCGCGTTATAGCATATTGCCATAACACAAATGGTGAATTTATTATTTTTTCGTAATATTTAAAACATTTTCAGACCTTTTTTTCTAAAATAATTGAATGGATGCTATCTTTTGAACTCTTGGCATGAAATTAAACTGAGGTTTCTAACTTTGTTTCATGATTTTTCATGTTCATTGCTATTTCAAAATAAAGGTCTGACTGAACACACTTTATGAGTATGAAAATATTCTTGTTGCAAATTGATAAATTACGGCTCCTGTGTAAATTATTTTGAAAATCAAATATGGAAACTAGAGATTGTAAGCTTTCAAATGATATATTGTTTGTCAATATTACTTAAGGTCTTTTCTAAGATATTGTTGTTTTTAAAATATAATGGCAAGCTTCCCACCTGTGGGACGGTGACAGTTAAGATTGAAGTAGCTTGGACAAGTCAGGACGAAGATATGAGTGTAGCGGAGGCATTTTTAATTGAATGACAATGATTTAACTCAAAGGTATCTGAAATGTACATCTAACTCCTATAGATTAACTGAATAATAACCCAATGAAAAAAGTTATAAAAATAAAACGCTCTCTACAATGATGAACTCCAATATCCTGATGGTAAGAATCATTCTCACTTTCTTTCAGATTTTTTTTTTTGTTTTGTTTTGTTTAATTTTAAGAATTATACATTTCATAATTTATATTTTTATATAGTGGTTTAGCTTTTTGTCCAGCTAATTAAAGTGATTTTAGAAGTGAATCATACAAAAGTCTTTTACTTTCAGCCCATGTTTGCTTGTTTTTCAGACCGGTCACATCTTCATTCTAACTAACACAGAGAACTCCTTTGTGTGTTCAGGGTGATGTAATTCGACATATCAGTGAATGCGTAAAAGTGTATCGGAAAAGAGTAGGTTCGGGGGTTAAAGGTCAAGCTTTCAACTCTCCATCACCTCTTGATTTGAGGATTTGGGTCCTGTGTGTGGAATGTCAGCCTAAAGTGAGACACTCTTGAGTTTTTTTCTTTTTCCACATTGTTTTCCTTTCTCATGAGCTGTCTTTCCCTATTGAAAGTGAGTTATCTCAGGCTGTTTTCAGAAAAGGAGCATGCGATGTGCTGTGTACGCAGTGTGGAAAATAGACTCATTTGAGTAATCTCAGTGAAACCACATGACAATCATGAAATCTTTAGGTTGTTAGCCATTTAAGGGCCAGGGTGGCCCACTCTTAAAGTGTCGTGTTTCTCTCAATGGAAAGTTCGAATTGTTCTAGTAAATGGTTTCATCCTAAACTGCTCTCTTGTGCGTGTGTTGGAAGGTCTGATTCATTCAAGTGAACTGAAGTCTTTAATTCTTTCTTGTGAATCTGTTCATCTGTTCACAGACCCCATAGCTCCGGTCAATTGGTCTGTTCAGATGTCTCTTGTAAAATAACAGTTTCCAAAAAGATTGTTCTGTTTTGTTATTTATGTATAGTATGTCTTTTCAAGTTTGATGTAGTCAACCTAATTGTGATTTCTTAATGCATTTAAAAACTTTGATACAATTATCATTAGATAGAGGTCCACTCCACCACATTTCACAAATATTTCAGAAAAATGGCCTTCTATAAGAAGCGAGGAGCATTTATGGGTACAAGTCGGGAACCGGTCTACCTTCAAGGGTGCTGAGTCCAAAAAAGTGGTACCCAAGTGAAATTTTGAGTTTTTTACCTTCTAATTTGCATATCAAAATGGCTGCCAAATTGCCTATATCTTGCTCAGTCGTTGAACCATTTTTCCCCTAGTATTTTTGTAAGTAGGCAATCAAGATGAGGAAATTAAGTTTCTAGATCGATAGTCAAGGGTCAAAGCAAAGATGTATGTATATATTGTTTATATATATATATATATATATATATTTGCAAACTACCAACTTTTGTATTAAAGGGTTAGTTCACCCAAAAATGAAAATTAAGTCATTAATTACTCACCCCCATGCTGTACCAACCCCGTAAGACCTTCGTTCGTCTTCGGAACACAAATGAAGATATTTTTGATTAAATTTGAGAGCTGTATAACTACCACATTGGCTCCTAAGGGACTGCCTCTTGACGGCCCAGAAAGTCAATGAAGAAAATGTTTAAATATCCCAAGTGACTACCGTGGCTCAACTATATGTTTATCAAGCGACGCGAATACTTTTTGTGCGAAAAAACAAACAAAAATAACGAGTTTATTCGACTATTTCTTTTCTTCCTTGTAGGCCAGAACGAGAATTCCTTAGATTTCCACGACGCATGCGCGAGATTTGCGATCTGCTTACACCAGCTTAGATCGCAATTCTCGCGCATGCGTCGTGGAAATCTATAAGGAAGTCTCGTTCTGGCCTACAAGGAAGAAAAGAAATAGTCGAATAAACTCGTTATTTTTGTTTGTTTTTTCGCACAAAAAGTATTCGCGTCGCTTGATAAACATATAGTTGAGCCACGGTAGTCACTTGGGATATTTAAACATTTTCTTCATTGACTTTTTGGGCCGTCAAGAGGCAGTCCCTTAGGAGCCAATGTGGTAGTTATACAGCTCTCAAATTTAATCAAAAATATCTTCATTTGTGTTCCGAAGACGAACGAAGGTCTTACGGGGTTGGTACAGCATGGGGGTGAGTAATTAATGACTTAATTTTCATTTTTGGGTGAACTAACCCTTTAAGTTTTTCAAATTTGTATGTTTAATTATGCAAATTTGGCAGTATCTCATTGAATATGCAGAATTTGCATATATTTTTGGTAGATCGATCTGAACACATGATAAAGCCAGGTGCATTTTGTTTTTTTGTTTACAAGGCTTGGTGCTGAATCCTTTGGCAGTTTGTTAAAAACAGCATCAATGGGTATATATTGTGGCAGACAACAGCCATAGTTTATTACGTGCGAGACACGGCAGGCAGAAACATTGATTTTTCATGCAGTGATCAGTTTTGAGATTTTGGGCTAGTTTACTCCTTTAATATGTGTTCTTTCAAGCTGCTATAAAGAAAATGTTGAAAATATACATTAATTTGTTTATTTTGTTGCATTTAGTTTACTAGCGGCAGTAAATTTCTCCCGATTTAACCAAGAAGTTAGCATTCCAGCGCGTCATGCCGCGTTCCGTCTGAAGTATGTCATGACGGTATCGTTGTAAAGCTCTCAGTCTCCTGCACAACGCCGCGTAACCCAAATATGGGCATTTCCTTTCTATCAGTAACCAATCGTGAATGTCCAAAGGGTGATTTAAAGCTATTGACGAAATCTCATTGGCTACTGCTGGTATCTGCTAATGTGATTTACTCAGACGCATCATGTGGTGTACTCTGCCAATGTTCATACATTGATTTACTGCAGTTGTAGGCCTTACATGCCTGCCATGTTATTAAATAATCTGTTTTCATGAGCTTGAAATATTATATATTATTACTAAGGGCCTGAGCATTTTTCTGTTTTTGAGCAATTTTTTTTCCCAATATCCATCCATCATCTTCCGCTTATCCGGGGCTGGGTCACGGGAGCAGCAGACTAAGCAGAGATGCCCAGACTTCCCTCTCCCTAGACACTTCCTCCAGCTCTTCCGGGGGGACACCAAGGCGTTCCCAGGCCAGCCGGGAGACATAGTCCCTCCAGCGTGTCATGGGTCTTCCCCGGGGTCTCCTCCCAGTGGGACATGCCCGAAACACCTTCCCAGGAAGGCGTCCAGGAGGCATCCGGAACAGATGCCCGAGCCACCTCAGCTGACCCCTCTCGATGTGGAGGAGCAGCGGTACTGGTCTGAAGGGGCCAACACGACAACATTATCTGCAAAGAGCAGAGATGAAATCACATGGTCCCCAAACTTGACACCCTCCGGCCCCTGGCTGCGCCTAGAAATTCTGTCCATGAAAATGATGAACAGAACCGGCGACAAAGGGCAGCCCTCCCGGGTTAGGTCCTAACTCTGCCGGAGTCCAACATGCACTGGGGAAAAAGTCTGACTTACTGCCGGCAACGCGAACCAAGCTCCTGCTTTGGTCATACAGGGATCGGACAGCCCTTAGCAAAGGACCCCGGACCCCATACTCCCGGAGCACCCTCCACAGGCTGCCGCGAGGGACGCCAAATCCACAAAGCACATGTGGATTGGTTGGGCAAACTTCCATGAAGTTTCCATGAGGGAGGCTGAGAAGTGTGATCCCCTTGTAGTTAGAACGCACCCTCCGGTCCCCCTTCTTAAAAAGAGGGACCACCCCGGTCTGCCGTCCCAGAGGCACTGTCCCAGACTGCCACAGGATGCTGCAGAGGTGTGTCAGCCAAGACAGCCCCACAACATCTAGAGACTTGAGGTACTCAGGGTGGATCTCATCCAGAGTTTCTTGTCTAGGGAGATGGGAGTTTTTTGACAGCTAGGGTGATGGATGAGTCCACCTCTGAGCCCTCAGCCTCTGCTTCCTTGATGGAAGACGTGATGGCGGGCTTGAGGAGATCCTCAAAGTATTTCTTCCACCATCCGACGACATTCCCAGTTGAGGTCAACAGCCGCCCACCTCCACTGTAAACAGCATTGGTAGGGCACTGCTTTCCTCTCTTGAGGCGCAGGACAGTTTGATAGAATCTCTTAGAGGCAAGCCGATAGTCCTTCTCCATGGCCTCACCAACCACTTCCCAGGCCCGACTTTTTGCCTCCACAAGTCAAGTCAAGTAAAATATATTTATATAGCGCTTTTCACAATACAGATTGTATCAAAGCTCCTTCACAGTATCAATCAAAACAACTTAACAGTGTTTGTTTATTACTGGAAAAAGACATCAAAAAGACACAAAAAGACAAGTTTGGTAGAGCTGATCAATGGTATGATGGGTCATTTAATTTGAATATCCCCAACTGAGCAAGCCAAAGGCAACAATGGCAAGGAACCAAAGAAAACTCCATCAGATGACCCAATGGAGAAAAGAAAAAAAAAACCTTGGGAGAACCTAGGCTCAGTCGGGGGCCAGTTCTCCTTTGGCGTTTATGAGCTAGAGGCCAAATTTACAGCAACTGTAAGATAATTTTTTTATATGAATGCCAGACTAAATAAATGCATCTTTAATCTAGTTTTAAACTGGGAGAGCGAGTCTGAGCAACGAACAATATCAGGAAGGCTATTCCAGAGCTTCGGAGCTAAATGTGAAAATGCTCTCCCGCCTTTGGTGGATCTGGATATCCTACGAATTCTCAGAAGCCTCGAATTTAGTGGTCTTAAAGACCGCAATGGATTGTAGGGTGATAGAAGATCTAGACTGGAGCGAAACCATTTAGAGCTTTATAAGTCAAAAGCAATACCTTGTAATTAATATGGAACTTTATAGATAACCAATGAAGTGATGATAGAATCGGGCTGCAGTCCGCTTGGCCTGCCGGTACCTGTCAGCTGCCTCAGGAGTCCCACAAGCTAACCAGGCCCAATAGGGCTCCTTCTTCAGCTTGACAGCATCCTTTACTTCCAGTGTCCACCACCGGGTTCGGGGATTGCCGCCTCGACAGGCACCGGAGACCTGCCGGCCACAGCTCCGAGCAGCTCCATGCCGGGTGACGTCACGGTCCTTGTTTCTTCTTCACTCATATGTTTTTTCAACGCATTCTCATCCTTTAACGTCATATAGAACGCTATATGCGAAAACGGTGCTATACTACGCACATGGCACCCGTTATCATTAATATAACAAGTGCTGTGAGGGCTAAGTTTAGGTGTGGGGTAGGGTCTGCGTGTCATATTCACGCTAAAGGATTTATGACGTCTTGGGTTCGTGTGTTATATTAACGATAAAGGGTGCCATGTGCGTAGTATGGCCCGTTTTGTCATATAGCGTTTTATGTGACGCTAAAGGATAAGAACGGGCTGGGTTTTTTGAACCGCTCTTAGTCTGACCTGTCGCCTAGGACCTGTTTGCCTTGGGAGACCCTACCAGGGGCATATAGCCCCGGACAACATAGCTCCTAGGGTCGTTCGGATACTGGCCTGATTTATGATTTAAGATTAATAAATGTTTTAAATAAAATAAATACGCTCATTGTTAGTTCATGTTAGAGCTAATGCATTAACAAATGAAATCTTATTGTAAAGTGTTACCGAAACGCACATTATCTTGTGAATTGTCTTTATTTTATTGTAGTACATTATTATTGTTGGAAAGGCTATAGCCATTCAGTTTACCTGCATCGAAATAGAGCGACTATTGCTGGTATTGTGTATTGTTATTGGCTAGGAACCTTGTGTATTTGTTCATTGTGTTTCAAATGTATTAGCGTTTGAGTGACAAGACTCCTAGTTTACATAGTGTCTGACTGTCAGCTGGTTTTATTCTACGTCTGCAAGACAAACCTATAAACGGAGTCTCTTCAAACTCGGTGCCAGACATAAGCCTTTTCACTAGCTAGTGCAGATATAATGGTTTATTTGAAGAGCATACAGTGAACTGCTGTTTGGATTGGATGTATTTTTTCCCCTGTTTGACATTCACATAGAAACATCATCTGGTGACCACATCAGTTTTTATAAAAACACATTTCAATTTACAATTACTTTATTTTAAGTTGTCCTTGTTACAGTGTAACTATACATTTAAGTACTGAGTAACAACATGTACTTACTATATAATTCGGTTTAGGGGGAATTGAATGTAATTATGGAAAATGTACTGTTATTACTACAATAAGTACATGCAACATAAAATGACAAACCAATGTGTTCGAGAAAAATCAAATAAGAGGTAAGTCCAATCAGGAAAGTTAAGTGCAACTTTGTGATAATGGACTGCTGAACTTGCATGATTCTACACACTAAATTACAAAAAAAGATAATTCATTGGATATGAATTGATTTATTTGTAAATAATGGGATGTATATAATGCGAGAAGAAATAGAATGCCATTTGTGTCATTTAGCATCAACCCTTTAGTTATTTAGCACATGTGGTGAGGAGCATAAAGTTTTATGAGGCCCCAGAAGCCTCTTTTTTTGGCTGACCCCTATAGAGGAGGTGCCACTGTGGACAAAACCGTTTAAAAGCTCAGTGGAGAACTTGCGTGTCTTCTGTCTATGAGCTTTTCACTGTATGCTTTGGGTTAGGTTTTCTGTCTCTTTCTGTTTTCCTTGTTTTTTCCACCTGTAGATAAATCCACAATGTTGAAATGGAATCTTCTAAGGATGATGTTATTGCTCTGGATGACAAAAGTAACACTTCAGGGTGGCACAGGTAAGGATGCTGATGAGAAAACAATGTTCATAAGTATTTAAAATCTTGGTGGATTTTATTGTTGTTTTGCTTTGAGTGTGTTAAAGAATTACAGGAGTTTTTCCCCTTAAGTTATTGAGGAACAAATAAGGTGGCCTTATGTTCTTGGTGTAGAACTAATTAGTAAAGACTTCTGCGATGTTACCAGAATAATGTTTCCCATTTATCCAGAAATGACCAGAGAAAGGCATTTCACATTGAATGTTGTAGCTCAAGGCATTTACGCACACAGTATGGATGTTTGTTTGTTTTGTTTTTTTCTGGATTGCCATTTTGTAAGCACATTTTTTCACATCATAAACAGTTAGATTCTCAAGCATTTCACAAACATTTGTAGAAGTGAAAAGTCTTTACGAGTGTGTCACAAAAAAGCAGCTGTGGTTGCCTTAACTTTACTGTAAAAAATACGGTAGAAATTTAAGTTTTTCAGATTAACCTAAATTAACTTAAAAATGTTCATATTTTATTACCTGAAATGTATATACCAAATTAATTAATTATATATATATATATTAACTTTTATAATATACTGGCAAGTGGCAACCACCTTAAAAACACAGATGGTGAAGGAAAAAAAGGCAAAGATTAGAGAAAAAATAAGAAGAAACAATTATTGTACATGATTTCAGTCGCATGATTTTTATACTTATCAGCCACGTATAATAAAAAAAAAATTGATCACTGGATTTTATCAATCAGGTCCTGGAAAACATTACTGTTCTTGAGGGTTTAAATGTGGTTAAAAAATTCATGAGAGTTAATAATTCAGTAAAATAACCTGCAACATATCATCAGTCTGTGTGTGGCTACCTGGATTGTTTCAATGGCTATTTTGCAATGAAATATTCTGTTTATATTCTCATTATCCGCTCTGACTGAACAGCCACCATCGACACCTCAATCGCTCTGTCAATAACTTCAACGCATTCTCATCCTAGGGCGTCATATCGTGACAATGCGTCTAAATCCGACGCACATAGCACCCTTTACCATCAATATAACACACTTAATTTCAGATTTTAAAAAGTGGCGTAGATCTCACAAAAATCCTTATCAGATTCAAAAGTAGCAATAGTGAAACTTGTCTCACTTGTAATTTTGAAGCGGGTTTAGCACTGCTTTTTACCTGGAGTTATAAAAGGGATAGTTTACCCAAAAAGAAAAATTCTGTCATTTACTTGCCCTCAAGTTGTTCCAAACCTGTCTGAATTTCTTTTTTTCTGCTTAATGGAAAAAAAAAGAGATATTTTGAAGAATATGGGTAAACTAAATAGTTGATGGGGCCCCATTGACATCCATTGTATTTTTTTCCCCCATAAGGAAGTCAATGGGGTCCATCAACTTTGATTACCAGAATTCTTTAAAAAATCTCTGTTTGTGTTCTTCATAAGAAATAAACTCGTAGGTTTGGAACAACTTTTCTATTTTTGGTTGGAGTATCCCTTTAAACCCTGCACAGCTTTTGAAGTGTTAATCCCAGATTGCGGTGCGAAACTTGTACAGCGTGAAATGCTAATGCTAGATGATTAGAAACAAACCCCCAATCATGTGCCTAATGCTCATGTAACAGAAACACTGTGTGTTATATACAAAGTAATTCTAGCAGTTGAGGGGAAAAAAATTAAATTGGAGGGGAACCATCAATTGGAGAGAAGATTCTACCTTTATTTATAAAGTCTTTTCAGGAAAAAAAAAATTGATAGTACAGTTGGCAATATATAATATGAGGATTACTTACAGAATCCTATAATTATTGATTCTCAGCCCTTTAAGAAACACTTTTAAATGAACTTTTGGTGATTAAAAATTATATACTTGTTATGTCTTATCAACTCTTTTTATTTTTATTTTAAATAAACCTTTTGGTTACACTTTATTTTGATAGTCACTTTAGACAGTCTACTAACTATAAGTAGCTTTTCAACTACAAGTGTCATTAGAGTATTAGTAGGCTGTAGTAGACTGTCAGTAGACTGTTAGGTTAGGGTTAGGTGTTAGGGTTCAGGTTAGGAGAACAAGTTGACTTGTAGTTGCTAAGTTACTTACAGTCAGTTGAATGTCTGTTGGGGGACCAACAAAATAATGTGTTAGCAGATGTTAAGCAGACAGTCTACTAATACTCTAATGATAGTTAGTTGACATGTAGTGGCAAAGTTACTTATAGTTAGTTGAATGTCTAAAGTGGACTATCAAAATAAAGTGTTACCAACCTTTTCTTTTAATAATCATAATTTGCCCACATGATTAAACATCCAAGATATGTTGTGCATTTCAATTCCTGAAACTTCTTAATATTTTGTGAAACATCATTTTCTTGCCAAGGGCTTCTTAAAATCAAAGCTGAGTGAGTGAGTTTCCCCTGCAATGCCTGAATCTAACATATCCCTGTGAGAATGTTATTACGCACAGAATTGCAGAAAAAACGTATTCTCTTGCCCCTGCTGTCTCCAGGAACTGCCTGTTCCCCCATGCGTCCAAGATATTTAGACAACAGTACTCTAAGATTCAGCAGTTATAGTTCACATTACCTGTGAAAATAGTTCACAGTTTCATAATAGATCCATCATTAACTTCAACTGACAAGAGTGGAGTATAAAGCAATTTATCAATATACTATCGTTTTATTAGCGATGCTGTACTGAGCAGAATATGTGACGTCTGAATACATTCTAAACCATCCATAGAGCTTCCATTGTGATTCTTTAAGTTCAATCAAATATTGGACGGTACATTGTCATGTCAGAGGATAACCTCCTGTACATTTTCTTCTATTATTATTTAAGGGTACCAACCTCAAAATCCAAGTGGCGGTGGAGTACAAATGTCACCAGGAGGTAATATCAATCTTTCTATGTTGATGTGCAGTAAACAACAGTTTCAGTGCATGGCTATTTCCGTTTTATCATGCAATTTTTTTTTAACATTTTCTGGTATTGTAAATATTCAGCTTAGAAAAATGCGATAACCCAATAAATCTTATACTAATAGATCATTTGTAAATAAATATAACTGTAACGTTGAGGAGGCAAGGAGGAATCCAAATGCAGTAAGCAGTTTTTAATAATAATAATAAACAAAACAAAAAGGGAAATCCACAGAGAACAAAGAACTTGGAAACAGGAACTCAGAACAAAACTCAGAAAAAAGAACTCGAAACAACGCTACAGTGAAACATCGACCGACACCCAACAACTGAAACACAGGGGTTTAAATACACAGACAAACAAGCTAAATGAGGGAACAAGGGGGTGTGGTAAATCAGAAACACCTGGGGAAACTTATAAACAAGAAAAACTACAAAGGACTACAAAACATGGCACAGAAACAGGAAATAACTAAAGTCCACACAAGACAAGGAAAACACAAGACAGGAATCGTGACATAGCCCCCCACCTAAGGAGCGGATTCTAGACGCTCAAAAAAAAAACCAAACAAAACATACAAGGCAGGGAACAAAGCGAAATACAGAAACCAGGTAAATGCTCAGACATGCAGTGGACACCAACAAAACTTCGCAATGAGTGAGTGTTTGAACATGGAATAAATACACAGGGACTAACAGGGTGATGAGGTGAATGCAATCAGAGACCAACAAGGTGATGAGACACAGGTGATAATGAGTCCAGGCAGTGTGTGATGGGAAATGTAGTTTTTGAGGAAGTGATCATAGTCTATCCGGAGCACCCTCTGGTGGCTTTCGAGGGCACTCCAGCTGGTGATCGTTACAATAACATTAAAAATGTGATGCGATAAATCAGTTAAGGTTTTATTTAGCTTTCTGAAATATTTTATAATTAGCATATCTTTTTGTGTGCATGTACAGAAGTTTTGTTTACTGTTTTATAAAATGAATTATATTTAGGACATTTTATTTCGTTGATTATTTTGGATTCTCTGATTGATGGATGGATATTTCTTTTTATTATCAGGTTATCCTGTAAACAAAGGTACAGGTAAGCCCAAACCAGTAATATTGTGAATCAATTGTGAAATCTGAATAACACCAGTCTGTTGTCTTTCAGGTGCTTATGGAAGTGCACAAAATAAGCCCGGATATGGAGGTCATCCCCCATATGGTATGAACTTTTTTTTCTTTTCTTTTTTTCTTTTTTTTTGCTTGCACAGTAGCATAAGTACATCATCAGGTTTACCTTTTTGTAAAATATATTTTTTGATTGTTATAAGTTGGAACAGGAATGGTGTGTGTGATATTTAGTGTTTTGTAGTAACACACACATGCAGAAACTACAAAATACAAACTATTTTTGTGAGGGCCCGTTTAAAATCAGAGGAACTATTTTGTGAGTTTAAGTTTTAAACCACCGTAGTGAGGACAAAGACAGTAAAGTAAGGCCAAAATTTTGGTCAGTCTTCACTTACTGAGACCCCTTTTAAGACCGTGGTTAGGGGGTAACCAATTACAATTAAAGTCTATTAAAGTGTTAAAGTGCAATTAAAGTGTCAATACTTCTTCAGCATTTATTAATCTTAGTTAATATTAATTCCAACATTTACTTATACGTTATTAAAATCAAAGGTTGTATTAGTTAACATTGGTTAATGGACTGTGAACTAACATGAACGCACAATGAACAGCTGTATTTGTATTAACTAACATTAACAAAGATTAATAAACAGTGTAACTAATGCATTGATCATCGTTAGTTTATGTTAGTAAATGCATTAACTAACATAAACTAACGATGATCAATGCATTAGTTACACTGTTTATTAATCTTTCTTAATGTTAGCTAATTAACCTTATTGTAAAGTGTTACCCACATTACTTCTAAAAGTAACTTTCCCCAATGCTGTTTAAAGGCCTGTTTGAGGGCCAAGACTTGGTTTTAGGGATAAGGTTAACCTTATGTTAAGAGTAGGTTTAGAGTACACTCTAAAAACTGCTGGATTGTTTTAACCCAAATTTGGGTCAAATATGGAAAAACCCAAATGTTGGGTTAAAAATGTAATTTAAACATTAAACCCAATGGCTGAGTTTGTCCATATTTGACCCAAAGATGGGTTAAAATAACCCAGCATTTTTTGAGTGTAAGGGTTCATGTTAGGTGCTTCGTTGTTAAAGTTTTAGGAGTTAGAGATTGCATTGTCAACGAGTGTTTGTGTGTGTGTGTGAGAGAGAAAGTTTTCAATTGCGCTACTTTCCTGTCATTTATTGTTACAGGTAATGGGAATGGGAACGGCTACCGAGCACCGTCTTTTGGAGGTGAGTTTAATCTCAAGAGCCAATGTGTTAGTTTGTGCATTCAGATTGTGCAAATATTCCAAGAATGTGTACAAACACCATTGTGTTTTGTTTCAGCATATAAAACTTTTGTCGTTGTGCGTTTCCTTTCATTAAAAAGTCTGTTTAATATTGTCTGAAGGCTACAGCAATTTAATGGGCACTCATCCCCAAAAAGGAACTGGTCTAGGTAAGTCTTATCTTAATGTTCTCTTAATGATTAGTTCACCCTGCAAGGTTTTATGTTTTACTTGCTTGCCTCTGTGGAACACAAATGGTATATTTCTGGTATGTCAAGAACCAAATAAGCTACACCACCAATATTGTGTCAAATGTGTTAGAATAGCATATTACCTATAGTCAGTATCAGAAGAACCATTTTTTTTCTCTTTCAAATACCATCAGTCAGTTTGACATGAAATCTAAAGATTTAGCACTGCTTATTTTCAATACAAAATCTCACAAATTTGCAGTACACTATCATTTGATTTTGCTAAAGAAATGTAGAAATGTAAACCAGTCTGGTAACACTTTAGCAATAATCCTTTAACCAGAATTTACACTGTTTCCATTATGAATGTTTTTATAATTGTTTTCTAGGTTATGGCGCTGGATCTGCTGCTGTTAAGGGACAAAACTCAAATCCTGGAGGTAAATTCTTTTTGTATGCAGTATTTTTTAATACATCTTGTCGTTTTGAATTAATTTTATATTATAATATTGCCAGGGATGAAATGAAAATATTATTGAAGTCAGTAAAGTAAAACACTGGTATAAGATTTGATTTGATTTTTTTTTTATTGCAGTCGATACTGTAACTCTGCCCTAGCCTCTGCTCCTTTCTTACAAGAGACATAAAAAATGGATAAATAACAGTAATGCAAATAATGCATTGAGATGATTATCATGATTAGAGATATGTTATATTAAGGTCTGGCTTATGAAATATAATCTAGGTATGAAGAAAAGAGCCCTGGTTTGAGTGTATAATTAATTTTCACCTCAGTTTCTGCAGGATACACCAATGGTGGGGCGACCAAGACACAAAGCAAACAAGGTACATCGAATTTTATTTAGTCACAGCCCATTCTCACCCCAAAGGCGTCACCTAACTGACGCCTTGGGAAGCATTTGACCATGCTTCAATATCTGACGCTTTAGGCGCCCTTTAGTGTCAGTTAGATGACGCCCTAGGATCGCGTGTACCCTACCCCCACCCCACACCTAAACCTAACCGCGTCCTCTAACTGACGCTTTCCTTTAGCGTCAGTTAGATGACGCCGTAGGATCGCATCATGTAAGTGACGCTAAAGGGCGCCTAAAGCGTCAAATATTGAAGCATGGTCAAAGGTGACGCCTTGGGGTGAGAATGCGTTGTTAGTCAACATCTGTAATCAACTATATAATGTGTCTGTAACTGAGCTAACCATATAACCTCTGATTTGCTGATTTGGGATTGGTTTTCTTCAGGATATGGAGGATATCCTAATGGGGGTGCAGCTAACCAGCCTAATACAGGTGATTATATTGGATGTTTAAATAAATTTGATTCTACAGTGTTGTTATTACAGTGTGGAGAGAACTAAATTCTGATAAGAACTCAGGTTAACTCATTAAACAAGTCTAAAAGTATGTTTCACTAATTAGGCTCTTCTCTTTAATGTACAGGGTATCACAATGGTGGAACCAAGGGACCTAAACCAGGTAAATTTTGTGCGCGTTTAGATTAAGGTAACACTTTACAATATGGTTTCACATTAGTTAATACGAACAAACTATACTTAGTTAATTTCAGCATTCACTAATACAATTGTAAGATCAAAAGTTGAATCTAATAACATTAGTTAATGCACTGTGAAACAACATGAACATTTTTAATAACTAACATTTAATTCAAAGGTGAATAAATGCTGTATAAATCTATTGCTCAATTTTAGTAAATGTTAACAAACAAGATCTATTGTAAAGTGTTTCTAATTATCTATATTACCGTGGAGCAGTGGTTAATTGGGGGACAAAGCACTAAAGGTCTGTATTTTAAACTGAGGTAACTGGAGAAGCTCTAAACTAATTTGAGATTGTTTTGTTTTTTCAGGATATGGAGGATATCCTAATGGAGCTGCAGCTAACCAGCCTAATTCAGGTAATACACTGGATGTCACCAGTTCTACAGTGTAATTATTACAGTGTGGAAAATGCTGATTTTTGAAAGGAACTAAGAAAATTACACTTGATTAAAGTATTTTTGTTTAATTAGGCTCTTCTCTTCAAAATATGGGGTATCCCAATGGTGGAACCAAGGGACCTAAACCAGGTAAACTATTTGTGTGTGTATTATTATTTTATTTGTTTCCCCCTTTGTCTGATTTTTCGATATCATTTGAATCGTGTGTCGTGTCTGCTTCAAAGGATATGGTGCTAAAGCTGGACCCTCAAATGGACAAGGGGCTAAGCCTAATGGTAAATAGCATGACATTATTACTATTATAAAACAGTTTTTGTCTCTAAATTCCAGTTGGATAAGTCGTGTTCAAAGCCTCTGTAAAATATATTATAGCTGCACACTATTAGTTTGACTGTACATAAATTGAATTTCTTTATAACATACTAACTGAAGTTTAGAACCAAATAGGTATTATTGGTAGAGAAGTTGTTTATTAGGGAATTAGCATTACATTGTAAACTGAGGTAACCAGAGACCTCTAAACTGATTTAGGACTGGTTTTGTTCAGGATATGGAGGATATCCTAATGGAGGTGCAGCTAATCAACCTAATACAGGTAATACACTGTCATAAAATTACATTAGAGCTGGTGACATCCAGTGTGGAAAATACTGAATTCTGAGAAAAACCTGGGGATATTACACTGGTTTAAAGTATTTTTTTTTTCTTCTTCTAATTAGGCTCTTTTCTTCAAAATATGGGGTATCCCAATGGTGGAACCAAGGGACCTAAGCCAGGTAAACTAATTTGTGTAATGCATATATTGTGTATTTGTCTCATTTGTCTGATTTTTCCATATCATTTGAATCTTATGCACATTGGGTTTGCTTCAAAGGATATGGTGCTAAAGCTGGACCCTCAAATGGACAAGCATCCAAGCCTAATGGTAAATAGCATGTGTTTAATATTACTATTCTAAAACATAGTTTTTGGCTCTAAATTCCAGCTGGATAAGTCACATTCAAAGCCACTGTAAAATATGTTACACAAACACCATTGATTGCACATTAATTAAATTCTTTATTAATAAACCAACTGCAGTATAGCCCCATTTACATTAATATTGTATATTATTAGTTGAGGAATTGTTTATTAGGGGATAAAGCACTAAATGTATTTATTGTAAACTTGAGGTAACCGGAGAACCTCTGAACTGATTTAGGATTGGTTTTGTTCAGGAAATGGAGGATATCCTAATGGAGGTGCAGCTAATCAACCTAATACAGGTAATACACTGGATGTCACCAGCTGTTAAAATCTGTTCTGACACACATAGGTTGAAGATCCAAACGCAGCCTTTATTTAAGGCAATAAACAAGTCATAATTTATAAACAGGCACAGGGTCTAAAACAAGGTCCAAGAAGCATGAGCAAACAAGGTAATCCAAAGAGAAGGCAAAAGATCAAAACCAATAACCTGAAAATAAAGCTTAGAATTAGAATTGCAGTTGTAATCCAAACAAGACTTAGCAACGAATGAGTGAAAACACAGGGCTTATAAAGGCAGAGCTAAACAAGGTAATCAAACACAGGTGAACAGAATCATGCATAATGAGCCAGGCAATGGGTACTGGGACATGGAGTTCATGATGAGGTTGCAAAGCAGAGAGAAGACGACACCAGCTCTAGTACAATGGGCTTTATGCACAGCTGCACTACTTCCTGAACTTAAGCCAGCTCCTTGTTTCCCGTCTGTCATTATTGGCCAAATTGATTAATTCAGGTGTGCCTGACCTCAGTAGTCACGGCAACAATAATCAGACACACCTGAATTAATCAATTTGGCCAATAATGGCAGACGGGAAACAAGGAGCTGGCTTAAGTTCAGGAAGTAGTGCAGCTGTGCATAAAGCCCATTATAACAGTGGGGAAAATACTGAATTCTGCTAAATCAACTGAGGATATTACACTGGTTTAAAGTACTTTTCTCTAAGTAGGCTCTTCTCCTCAAAATATGGGATATCCCAATGGTGGAACCAAGGGACCTAAACCAGGTAAACTATTTTTGTGTGTGTAATGCGTATGTTGTTGTTGTTGTTTTTTTGTTTTTGTTTTTTTCCTGTATAATTTGAATCTTATGTGTTTGGGTCTTCAAAGGATATGGTGCTATAGCTGGACCCTCAAGTGGACAAGGAGCCAAGTCTAATGGTAAATAGCATGTCATTATTACTATATTAAAACAGTTTTTGTCTCTAAATTCCAATTGGACAAGCCACATAAAAAGCCACTGTAATATATGATATACAAACACTTTTGATTGGACATTAATTGAATTCTTTTTATCAATAAACCAACTAGCCCCATTTACTTTAATAATGTATATTATTGGTAGAGGAATTGTTTAGGGGACAAAGCACTAAAGGCCTGTATTTAAACTGAGGTAACTTGAAAACCTCTAAACTGATTTAGGTTTGGTTTTGTTCAGGATATGGAGGATATCTTAATGGAGGTGCAGCTAATCAACCTAATACAGGTAATACACTGGATTTCACCAGCTCTAGTGCAATTAGTTAAGTGTGGAAAATGCTGAATTCTGAAAAGAACTGAGGATATTACACTGGTTTAAAGTACTTTTCTCTAATTAGGCTCTTTTCTTCAAAATACAGGGTATCCCAATGGTGGAACCAAGGGACCTAAACCAGGTAAACTATTGTTGAGTATGTGTAATGCGTATTGTGTTTATTTTCATTTCCTCTGTCTGATTTTTCCATATCATTTGAATCTTATGTGTGTGGTCTGTTTCAAAGGATATGGTGCTAAAGCTGGACCCTCAACTGGACAAGCAGCCAAGCCTAATGGTAAAGAGCATGACATTATTACTATTAAAAAGCAGTTTTGGCTCTAAATTCCAGTTGGATATGCTGCATTCAAAGCCACTGTAAAATATGAAATCCGCACACATTTAGTTTGACAACACATTAATTAAATTTATTTATATACACCAACTCTAGTTTAGCCACATTTAAATGAATAATCTGCATTATTGGTGGAGAAGTTGTTTATTAGGGGTAAAGCACTAAAGGTCTGTTTTGTAAACTGAGGTAACCGGAGAACCTCTAAACTAATTTGGGATTTTTTTTTTTTCAGGATATGGAGGATATCCTAACGGAGGTGCAGCTAACCAACCCAATACAGGTAATACACTGGATGTCACCAGCTCTACAGTGTAATTATTATGTGGAAAATACTTAATTTTGAAAAGAATGATGATATTACACTGGTTTAAAGTACTTTTCTCTAATTAGGTTCTGCTCTTCAAAATATGGGATATCCCAATGGTGGAACCAAGGGACCTAAATCAGGTAAACTATTTTTGTGTATGTAATGCATATATTGTGTTTTTATTTATTTTTTTGTCTGATTTTTCCATATCATTTGAATCTTTTGTGTGGTTTGCTTCAAAGGATATGGTGCTAAAGCTGGCCCCTCAAATGGACAAGGAGCCAAGCCTAATGGTAAATAGCATGTGATTATTACTATTATAAATTCCAGTTGGATAAGCCACATTTAAAGCCACTGTAAATATTATAGTCTATACAAACACATTTGATTGCTCATTAATTAAAATTATTTATTAATAAACCAACTTTAGCGTAGCTCCATTTAGATTAATAATGGATATTGATGGAGGATTTGTTTATTAGGGGATAAAGCACTAAATGTCTGTATTGTAAACTGAGGACTTCTAAACTGATTTGAGATTGGTTTTGTTCAGGAAATGGAGGATATCCTAACGGAGGTGCAGCTAACCAGCCTAATACAGGTAATACACTGGATGTTACCAGCTGTAACAATATTCCCTGACACACACAGATTGAAGATCCAAACACAGCTTTTATTTAGGGTAATCCACAGTCATAATACATAAACAGGCACTGGGTTAAAAACGTGCAAACAATCCAAACATAAAACACAGGCAAACAAGGTAATCCAAAGAAAAGGCAAAAGATCAAAACCAATAACCTGAAAAGAAAGCTCAGAATTGCAGTTGTAATCCAAACAAGACTTTGCAACGAATGAGTGAAAACAAAGGGCTTATAAAGGCAGAGCTAAACAAGGTAATCAAACACAGGTGAACAGAATCACACATAATGAGCCAGGCAATGGTTACTGGGAAATGGAGTTCATGATGAGGTTGCAAAGGAGACAGAAGACGACACCAGCTCTAGAACAATTATAACAGTGTGTAAAATACTGAATTCTGAAAAGAACTGAGGCTATTACACTGGTTTAAAGTACCTTTCTCTAATTAGGCTCTTCTCTTCAAAATATGGGACATCCCAATGGTGGAACCAAGGGACCTAAACCAGGTAAACTATTTCTGTGTGTAATGCATATATTGTGTATTTTTGGCCATATCATTTGAATCTTATGTGTGTTGTGTCTGCTTCGAAGGATATGGTGCTAAAGCTGGACCTTCACCTGGACAAGCAGCCAAGCCTAATGGTAAATAGAATGACAATGCGTCTCATTCACTTATAATTGCGTAGATTATTTTGTATTAGTACGCACAGAGGAGAACTTTTCATGAAAAATCTTTGTCTAATTGACAACACGTTCAACTTCATACAAGCATGAATTTGTTCTTAATATCGTTCTGATGTTAGAAAATTTGGAGTAGCTATGAGCAACTGCGTTCAAAATATTAGTCATTTGCATAATACAAGCCCAAACCATCTCCATAAGGGATTTCCGTACATGCTTTTACATCGCTCTAGTCAAACTTGCCGCTGTTTGCTGATGAGTTCTTGCCCGTTTTCGAGCAACGCCTAGTGTGCCATTCTCACGAGTTCTTACAGTAAACACCTTTTATTCAAACCCAGCTTACAGACCTCTCTTGAGCCGCTTTTCTTACTGTTAAACTGTAGAAATGGAATGTATTTAAGATTAAATTAAATTGTATTATTCAATAATTGTGTTATGTAGTTTTATAAATATTATATATATATAATACAATTAATACAACATACTTCAAGTTTAATATAATTATAGTCGTGTTAGGATGATATATAACTTGACACGATTATAAGGCCGTACAGACTAGGTGTTTTTTGTATGGTTTCAGTTCCTTTATTTTTTCGTAAATCAACCCGGTCTCATCCCAAGACGTCATATAACTGACGTTTTGGGACGTCTTTTGACCATACGTCAATATTCGCCTTTTTAGGGCCCCCTTAAACGTCGGTAGATGAGGTTATGGGATCCTAACTCTACCCCATACCTAAACCTAACCCTAAACCTAACCCGTCACCTAACTGACGTTAAAGGTAAAGCGTCAGTTGTATGACGGCCCAGGGATCGCCATCTACCGACGTTTAAGGGGGCCCTAAAAAGGCGGATATTGACGTATGGTCAAAATACGCCCCAAGACGTCAGTTATATGACTTTTTGGGATGAGACTGTGTTACGTAAATTTAGAATACATTTTATTAGGAAATTTTTGGTAAATCTGTATTTCTTAAAATCGTTTTCACTCACAAATTAGTGAATCTGACCAAATTTTACTATTATAAAACCGTTTTTTGACTATAAATTCCAGTTGGATAAGCCACGGCCATTGTAAAATATATCAGCCCACCTTTAGTTTGACTGCCCAGTGCCCATTAATAGAATTTCTTTATAATACACCAACTGTAGTTTATTCCCATTTAGATTAATAATCTGTTTTATTGGTGGAGAAGTTCTTTATGAGAGGTAAAGCACTAAAGGTCTGTATTGTAAACTGAGAAACTCTGAACTGATTTAAGTTTGGTTTTCTTCAGGAAATGGAGGATATCCTAATGGAGGTGCAGCTAACCAACCTAATACAGGTAATACACTGGATGTCACCAGCTCTTGTGCAATTTGTTAAGTGTGGAAAATACTTAATTTTATAAAGAACTGAGGATATTACACTGGTTTATTTTTTTTAGGCTCTTCTCTTCAATATGTGGGGTATTCTAATGGTGGAACCAAGGGACCTAAACCAGGTAAACACGTATTGAATGTGTTATGCATATAGTGTGTATTTATTTTGACATTATTACTATCATAAAACATATTTTTTGGCTCTAAAATCAGGTTGGATGAGTCATGTTTAAAGCCACTGTAAATACATATCTGCACACCTTTAGTTTGATTGCACATTTTATAATGAACCAAATGTAGTGTAGCCCCATTTAGATTAATAATCTATATTATTATTGGTGTAGTTGTTTGAGTTAACACAGTCTCATCCCAAGTCCTCATATAACTGACGTCTTGGGACGTCTTTTGAATGACCATACGTCAACATCCGCCTTTTTAGGTAACACAGTCTCATCCCAAAAAGTCATATAACTGACGTCTTGGGGCGTATTTTGACCATACGTCAATATCCGCCTTTTTAGGGCCCCCTTAAACGTCGGTAGATGGCGATCCCGGGCCGTCATACAACTGACGCTTTACCTTTAACGTCAGTTAGGTGACGGGTTAGGTTTAGGGTTAGGTTTAGGTATGGGGTAGAGTTAGGATCCCATAACCTCATCTACCGACGTTTAAGGGGGCCCTAAAAATGCGAATATTGACGTATGGTCAAAAGACGTCCCAAAACGTCAGTTATATGACGTCTTGGGATGAGACTGGGTTGTTTTAGGGTACCCTTAAACTTCGGTTATTTGACGATCCCGGGCCGTCATACAACTGACGCTTTACCTTTAACGTCAGTTAGGTTTAGGGGTAGGTTTAGGTCTGGGGTAGGGTTAGGATCCGATAACGTCATCTAACCAACGTTTAAGGGTACCCTAAAAAGGCGGATGTTGACGTATGGTCAAAAGACGTCCCAAGACGTCAGTTATATGACGTCTTGGGATTTCAGTAAAGCACTAAAGGTCTGTATTGTAAACTGAGGTAACTGGAGAACCTCTAAACTGATTTAGGTTTGGTTTTCTTCAGGATATGGAGGATATACTAATGGAGGTGCTGCTAACCAACCTAATACAGGTAATACACTGGATGTCACCAGCTCTACAGTGTAATTATTAAGTGGAAAATACTTAAATCTGAAAAGAATGATGATATTACACTGGTCTAAAGTACTTTTCTCTATAGGCTCATCACTTCAAAATGTGGGATATCCCAATGGTGGAACCAAGGGACCTAAACCAGGTAAATGCTTATTGTGTGTGTTATGCATATAGTTTAAGTTCATTTTATTTATATAGCACATTTTACAACAGCCACTGGCTAACCAAAGTGCTTTACAGAATTAGCAGAATTAAAAGAAAATAACACCTGCATAACAACACAACACAAATAAGTGCAGAAAAGCTAAGAGCAGCCTTAAAACAGGAGTAGAGAAACAGTATCAGGCTCAAATATAAAATAGAAAAACAGAGATGGCTGTATCAGACTGTATTTTGGCAGTATTTTCAAAAAAATGGAAAAACAGTATCAGATTTTCTGGAAGGGACTTAAGAACAAATAATTTTTATCAGCTGAAAGGCAGAACACAATGTTTTATATAGTTAGATAGACCTTATTTAACAATTTCAGGGTATGTTTTAGTGTTGGTAACATGTCCCAAACAAACTTATAATCGTCCCACATTTGGTTTGTTTGGTGGTCACCCTGATCAGCCTAAAAAAAAAAAAACTAAAAAAAAAAAAGTAAGTCAGATGTGGCAAGGCAGTAGCAGCCTCAAAACGAACCAACCTTAATTATAGGCCATGGAACCACAGAAAATGCCCAATCCCCTCTGTGTTTGAATCTTGAATGTGGGACGAATAACAGGTACTTGTTGCTTGATCTCAGACTTCTAAAAGGAGTATATGGTTGCAGTAGTTCAAATAGATAGATGGAGGTTTGGTTACATAGAGATTTAAAATCAGTTCTTAAATTAATGGGCAGCCAATGAGCTGATCCCAGAATAGGGGGGATATGGGTGCTTTTACAGCTATTAAAAAGGAATCTTGCAGCAGCAGTTTGCACTAATTGAAGACGAGCAATTTGAGGCTTTGAAATCCCGCAGTAAAGTGAATTGCAGTAGTTTGACGGTGATAAAAGCATGAACAGCCATCTCTAGTTATGATTAAGAAAAGGTTTGACTTTAGACAGCAAACAAACTTGATAAAAACTAGAGCTTATTACAGAGCAACTTTGTTTATCAAAGTTTAGATATCTAGTAAAGCGCCCAGGTTTCGTACTCATGAAGATCTAAAAGCAGATAGTCTGGCCAACTCGAAGGTAGCAGCATGAGAATCAACGGTGGGCCCAAAAACGATCACCTCCATTTTGTTTTCTTCTAAAATTAAAACATTTTTGGCCAGCCAAGATGTAACTTCATCTAGGCAACTTAGTAATGATGATGAAAAAGCAAAAGGATAATTTCTCTTGATTCCTCAATCAAATATATATTTGTGTATTGTCCGCATAAGAGTGAAAAGGTACCCAGTGTCTTCTTAGACTGGTGCCCAATGGTAACATGTACAGAGAAAAGAGAGAAGGCGCCAAGATAGATTCTTGAGGAAGACCACAGGCTAGATGCGCAACAGAAGTGGAAAAATTGCCTAAATTGACTTGGAAATTTCAATCAAAGTCTAGAGATAGGACTGGAACCACTGGAGGATAATACTCTAGATATACTCAACTCTAAATCAGGGTCAAAAGTGTCAAAGGCTGCTGATGGATCTAAGAGTACAAGAACTACAGAGTCACCAGTGTCAGTGGATAGATAAATGTCATTTAAAACCCTCAAGAGGGCAGATTCAGTACTGTGAGCAGACTTAAAACCAGATTGAAATCTTTCAGAAATTCCATTGAACTTTAGAAAAGAATGGAGTTGGTCAAAAACAACACTTTGTGAACAACACTTTTGAAACAAAGGTAGTGCAGAAATAAGATGAAAGTTTTTTTAGATTAGCAGGATCAAGTGAAGTTTCTTTATTATTTGAAATCGTTTGTGTGTGTGTGTGGTTTGCTTCAAAGGATATGGTGCTAAAGCTGGAACCTCAAATGGACAAGGAGCCAATCCTAATGGTAAATACCATGTGATTATTACATGCTTTGGCTCTAAAATCTAGTTAGATAAGCTGTTTTAGAAGTAAAATATGATGTTCGCCCACATTTGATTCCACATTGAATTCTTTATTAATAAACCAACTGTAGTGTAGCCCCATTAATAATTCGTTAATTAATTATTAATAATGTATATTATTGGTAGAGGAATTGTTTATTAGGCACTAAAGGTCTGTATTGTAAACTGAGGTAACCTCTAAACTGATTTAGGTTTGGTTTTGTTCAGGATATGGAGGATATCCTGATGGAGGTGCAGCTAACCAGCCTAATTCAGGTAATACACTGGATGTCACCAGCTCTACAGTGTAATTATTACAGTGTGAAAACTGCTGAATTCTGAAAGGAACTGAGGATATTACAATTGATTAAAGTACTTTTTCTCTAATTAGGTTCCTCACTGCAAAATATGGGGTATCCCAATGGTGGAACTAAGGGACCTAAACCAGGTGAACTCTTTGTGTGTAATGTGCATTTATGTGTTTTGTCTTCTTTTTCTGTATTATTGTATTCTTATGCGTGTTGCATCTGCTTCAAAGGATATGGTGCTAAAGCTGGACCCTCAAGTGGACAAGGAGCCAAGCCTAATGGTAAAGAGCATTTGATTATTACTATTGTAAAACTATTATATATGGTTTGTGACTCTAAAATCTGGTTGGATAGGCTGCTTTTGAAGACACTGTAAAATATGACATCCGCACACATTTGATTGCACATTAGTTGAATTCTTTATTAATAAACCAACTGTAGTGTAACCCTATGTATATGTCGGTGGAAGAGTTGTAGGTTACACTGTATTTCGATTGTCACTTTAGACGTTTTACTAATTATAAGTAACTTTTCAACTACGTGTCAACTAACTCTCATTATAGTATTAGTATATTAGTGTAGACTGTCTGTAGACTGTTGGGTTATGGTTAGGTATTAGGCTTTGGGTTAGGAGAATAAGTTGACTTGTAGTTGCTAAGTTACTTACAGTCAGTTGAATGTCTGTTGGGGGACCAACAAAATAAAGTGTTAGCAGATATTAAGCTAACAGTCTACTTATACTCTAATGACAGGTAGTTGACATGTAGTTGAAAAGTTACTTAGAATGTCTAAAGTGGACTATCGAAATAAAGTGTTACCGAGTTGTATATTATGAGTAAAGCATTAAAGGCATTGCAAACTGATTTGGGATTGGTTTTCTTCAGGATATGGAGGATATATTAATGGTGGTGCAGCTAACCAACCTAATACAGGTAATACACTGGATGTCTCCAGCTCTAAAGTGTAATTATTAGTGTGTGGAAACTGCTGAATTCTGAAAAGAACTGAGGATATCACACTTGATTAAAGTATTTTTCTCTAATTAGGCTCCTCACTTCAAAATATGGGGTATCCCAATGGTGGAACGAAGGGACCTAAACCAGGTTAAAAAAAAAGTTTATTTTTTATTTTATTTCTTTTTTACTTTGTCAGATTTTTCTGTATTATTTGAATGTTACGTTTGTTGTGTCTGCTTCAAAGGATATGGTGCTAAAGCTGGACCCTCAACTGGACAAGCAGCCAAGCCTAATGGTAAATAGAATGACATCATTATTAGTATAAAACATGTTGGATAAGCCGTTTTCAAAGCCACCATAAAATATGAGATATCTGTGCATTAAGTGAATTATTTATTTATAAACAATTGTAGTGTATTCCCATTTAGATTAATAATTTATATTATTTAGGTTTTTATAGGGGTAATGTACTATAGGTATAAAGACGCATGTTTTTTTTTTTTTTTTTTAAACCATATTTTACATATTTCAGTGTACAGAATTTTAGGTCCAGTTTTAAACAAACAAACTCTAAAACCAGCAGTTATAACATATTACATATCTTGTGATCTATAGGTTATGGTGTTCCTGGATATATGTCAAAAGGACCTTATAAAGCAGCAAATTCAGGTAAAATCATGCTTATTTAAAGTGGATTTTATTTACTTCCTCCACATGACATGAATAGAAGTTCTGTCATTTAGAAATGCACGTTAGGTCTCGGCATGCGAGTTTGTCATATTGACTTGTTAATATAAATTTGTTGTAAAATTACTTTGACTTCTAGGTTATATGCCTGTAACAACTGGAAAACAGGGTGCTTCCAGTGGAAATGGACCTAAAGGAGAGATTTTAAGCCGTGGAGGACAAAGTCATGCCCCAGTAACTTCTAACACCAAGGGATTTTTACCACTATCTGGACATGAGCAAAATATAGGATTACGTCCAGGACAAACTAAAGACGTTTCACCAGTTCTGCAACAAACAAAGGGACAAAATCTTCATCCACAGGGCAAAGCCCCCAACTCTATGGCACCTTGGCCTGCTCCAAATCCATTTATGCAAGGTCCTGGTTCATATAAACCTAGTAAAGCTTACAAACCAAAACCAGTTGCAACAGTAGCCTCTCAATCAATCTCTGCAGAATCAGCTCCCATTCCTCAAACATCACAGACAGTTGGACTAGAGCAGGAACAAGTCCTTTCACAGGAACAAAACATAAGGCCAGAGTTACCACAAGCCAGAATTTCTTCACAGGTGCCTTTAGTGCCAGGATCAGCTCAATCAACCACAGAGATACAACAATCCAAGATTCAGTCAAACAAGCCTGTGCCTCAAATGAAGAATCCAATGGCAAATCCTGGTAAACTTTAATAGTTTCACATTAAAACCTTATATGATAATCCTGAAACCATACAACAGCTTGAAGCTACACCACTTCTGCAACTAAATCACAACTGTATAAAATTCCCTTATTCCATTTTTTTTCTCTACTTTTCTGCATTAATTCGCTGCTCTAGCTTTTGTACTAATCCGTTTTATTCATTAATCCAGTTCACCCGACATTGTGCTCTGCAAATGTTATTTGTCATTTATAAATTATTTGTGTTATTGCAGAAAAATTGTGATTAATGTAAATGTTATCTCAAAATGGCTAATTCTGCTGTCCTGTCAGCTTGAAGTCAAACAATCTTAGCTATTTTTTGACTAATCTTTGTTATATTGTTGTAAACTTTGGTGCTAAACTCTACTTTGGCATTACACATTTTAGATTTTAGAACCATCTAATGTTCTATATTGGATTGATAGCATTCAAAACCTTTCACTAATTAAATTTCACAATGAGCAAGTAGACTTAAAGTAGGCTGGATTTTTATGATTTATATTCAATCAGTCCAAGGAAATAGGTGGGCATTTTGATCCCTACTTGATAATTCTGGCTGTGATGCAAACAGTCATTGATTAGCATAATTAAAACTATCTATTGTACAAATAGTTTATAAATGCATGCTCATGCATTTACAAGAAATGTAGGGCATACATATTTACCCTCCACCACCCAACAGTATTAACAGATCTTTAACAAATCAACTAGACATATTTAATAAAACCCTGAATTTTCAACCTGATCTCACAGGAAAACGGTACGAGGTGGTGATTTTGTACAATGTGAATCATACAAAAACAATGTTATTAGAAAAAAAGTAAGCATGAAGGTCCATTGCTTTAGCGTAAGCAAATCGTATAAAAATGCACGAACGAGATTGTATGAATTCATACGAATTAGCCCCACACGGCATTTTGAAAAATAGTTTTAAATTGGGTTTTGAATTTCTCTTGGAATCATTCTCCTAACAATTTCCTTTCTAATACAATATGCCTGTATAACAACTCAGATAGTGATATCAGGGCAACTTAACTGGATAAGTAAATTTAGTTTATTGATAACTTGTTTGTTTTCTACAGAACTCACTCATCTGGGACAACCAAATGGACAGATGCAGGGAGCTATACCTTCAAAGCCTGGTAAATCCTAAATAATAATCCATTGATATAACATAAAATCACATTAAATTTGCTGGGCTCTTATAATTCAAAACTACTTTTGGATTAATATCAAACTATTTAATATTTTAGCAGGGCTCTTATAATCCAAAACTACTCTTGGATTGATATCAAACTACTTAATATTTTATCAAACTATTTAATTTTTTTCTTTTTTTTTAGATTGTGGACCTGGAGGACAACCTAATGGGCAATGGGTCAAACTTCCAAGTCTTGGTGAACTCTCATTTTCCTCCCACTTGTTTATTGTCATATAAATTATTGGCAATGCTTACCAAAATGCTTACTTTGACTTCTAAACAGTTGTGAAGACCAAGCAGCAGCAAAAAAAAAAAAAAAAAAAAAAAAAAAAAAAAAAAAAGATCTAAAACTAAAAATGTGTTTTTTATAGGGTATCCGAATGGAAAAGGAGAAGTTGCTTCACAACCAGGTGCATTAATTTCCATGTTAACATTAACTATCCATCTAACCATAACATAATTTTAACCACTTTGGATAAAAATATTTCACTATAGGCTATGGAGCAGGAATGGGTGGTTATCCAGCTCATGGTATGAATAATGGCTACAAAGCAGGTAAAGCATTACAAAACACATTTTATTGTAATTATAATGACTTATTATTTGGCTTCATCTTTGCAATGTCTATATCAAGGTGTTTGCTTGTCTAAAATTAAATGAAAAATTTGACCCTCATTTTGCTGTCTTTTAAAGGTTATGGAGGCTATGGAAACCAATTGAAAAATCCAGGTTGGAATATTTCACTTTATGGATATTTCAAATATCTTTTTCTTTTTTAACATGGAGACAATTCACATGTCCATTTATTAAATATATGCTTTAGTCCTTGGGTGTCAATAGTCTGGGCATTTTAGTGCAATACCATATCCTACAACAAAATAAATAATAAATAGAAATTTAGATATTAATGCTTTTAAGTTTTGTTTAAATAAATAGGTATCCGTTTGAAAAAAAATACAAAATTAAAATTACACCAGTATTTCTGTGAATAATTACAGTACTTTCTTTACCCTTGTGATTCAGAATGTATACTGCTTGTATGCTGTCTACTATTTTTGTTTAAGTGAAACAGTATGCCATATGCTATGATAAACGTTTCACACACTAGTATGCTACATTTCACAAGACCTGTTCAAGTGAATTTGTGTGTAGTAAGTAAATTTTTTGCCCTCTTGTTTTCTGTGCTAGACATTTAGAAGAAACAGTTTGATTTATATATTAGTTAATATTTACTCTTTTCGCTTACTCTGATAGCTGGACCACAAGGTGAGCAACCAACAGGATTTAAGGGAAAATCTCAAGCGAAATATGGTAAGTGTGAGAAGAAACCTATCAGCTCATATTAAAACGACTCATCAGAAATGCTGCACACTTGCATTTACACAGTTTTCATAAGCAAGGTCGTATTTTACAGGAATTGGTGGACTTCCATTTGGTGCTTCCCCAAATGGATATCAAACAAACCCCTCTGGACAATATGGTATGCTATCTTTATAATATTTGAGTTAGTATTGACCCTAACTGTAATCCTGACTGGACACATGGATTCATGTGCATCTTTCTCATAGGTAATGATGGTCAGCGCTATGGAGCCAAATCCTACAATCCTAAAGCGTTTGGAAAATACGGTGAAGATAGATGCTTTGATATTCCTTTACACTTTTTCGTAACTTTTTGTATGCGTTTATCAGTTGACAGGCAGTTTGTAGAATTTCCCTACAGATTGTGGTAGAAATGAACATTTACTTTAATAATAAATAAAATTGTGATAAAACACATTTAAAAAATTTGCAAAATTGTATTCTTTAAAGCTGCAGTCTGGCATTTTTCCTCTTTGTCGCCATCTCTGTTCGAAATCTGCAATTGCAGTCATTTGGAAAATTATCAACTTTACGTGAGTTGTACTTCAGCCCTTGACACGGCCAGCCGTTCTCATCCTTTAACGTCATATAGAACGCTATATGCAAAAACGGCGCTGTACTACGCACATGGCACCCTTTATCGTTAATATAACACGGGAACCCAAGACGTCATAAATCCTTTAGCGTGAATATGACACGCACACCCTACCCCACACCTAAACTTAGCCCTCACAGCGCGTGTTATATTAACGATAAAGGGTGCCATGTGCGTAGTATAGCGGCGTTTTTTCATATAGCGTTCTATATGATGTTAAAGGATGAGAATGCGTTGACACGGCACAGGGTGGATGAACACAATGTTTGAGGAGAGTGTGAGGCTGTCAGTCACCGCTCCGGTGTGGATACTGGCATTCAGAATCACAGATTATTCTTTTTGGAAGTATGACCAACATACTAATTGGCAATTAAAAAAATCTGAACTAGTAAGAAACATCCACCTTTTTTCTGGTTCTGACATTGCAGTAAATCGCGCTGATTAAATTTAACAAATCACTTAAGTTATCATATCACGCAGCACCGTGTAAATTATACTTTGTCCTCAAATTGTTAATGTTAACAACGTCAGCATTGCGTGACCTACATGTGTTGTCCTTCCGATATGTATCCATGTTTTCGCTTGGGTCCGGTTGCAGTCTCTTTTTTTCTGTAGACACTTTGATGATATGCATTTTACAGCGGTTGAATCTCTAGTTGTCACTGGTTATAGTCGTTTGAACCTTTCTGGATCCGCCATCAAATTAATAAGTTTAATTATATCAAGTGCGGTGAGAAAAGGCTGTAAATCTCCACCTCTAACATCCTCACGCAATATAGCTTATACTAGCCGTGACTCCTTCTTTATGTGTACAGATGTGACGTAATGACGCTCGAATTCCCCTGGAAATCCACCAGTACCACTGGAATTATTATTATCATTATTACAAGCTACCGTTTTGAATCGAGCACTGGCTGGTTATGTATTTTCTCATATGTATTTTGGATCATTTTTAAGCCCCCAAAAAGCTACGGACTGCAGCTTTAAGATCTCTACTTTTGAAATCAATATTTGATGGAATAGCTGACATGACAGTTGGGAACCCTTGCATCTTATATATATATATTTGTTCTCTTACCGCAAAATAGGACACGGTAGTTTACCGTACAACTCTCAGCCTTTACTTCCTGAATCTGTTGCCAGGTCCTCTGGTAAATACGGTAAATTAATAAAGAATTTTGTCTGATCATACAACACATATTTATTGTAGGTTTTTATAAAATAGAAATTTCTGTATTTTCAGATTTTGGCGGGTTACCCTACAATGGCCAGCCACATGGATATGGTAGTGACAAATACAGTACTTTGGCAAATAGAGACTGTTATTGAGATAGAGATTGTATTGTTTTATTTCTAGAAATTATGACGTTGTACTGTAATTCTCTCTCAGGACAAAAGGGTCTTCAAAATGGTGGTCAGCCACTTGATCTCAGGCCTGATGCTGTGTCTGGAAAATATGGTCAAGGTGAGTTATTTTTTTAAAGATAATTTAAATGACAACCACTAATGTCATATTACTGTTCTGATATAGGTATGTGCATCCTCTCTATTCCCTGTAGGTTCTCCAGAATCCCTGTATAATCCAGAAACAATCAGTTTCGGTGGCGATGCTAACTATGGTGCGATTATTATCTTTTTTTACCTTACTTATTGATACTCTAGTATAAAGATCCTTTTCATCATTTCTTTCCATGTGAATTGTCAAACAGCATACAGTTAGGCTAACGAGAAAGTAATAATTGTTTTGTACTTGCGCTTGGTAAAATCACTGTATGGTTTACAGGTAATCCAGCAGTGTCATATGAACTCCTTGGCCCAGTGACTGATGGCCAGTCTGTTGATGGTACGTTCATCTCTTATTTATGTAGAACACTGGCAAGAACTATTGAAATACTTTCCAATAGTTAAATGAAGAAAATGTTGAATGAAGACGTTGTTATTATTGGAATTTAAACTCAGAAGTTTTACTGCTATCATTTAATCCTCTCTTTTGTTTTTCTTTTACAGAAAATAGAAGCCTGGAGACTTTGCATCAAGGTCCTGAGATTGATGGACAGAAAGCCATTGACCAATATGGTTAGTTGTATTTTGAGATATACAGATATCTATGTTCATTTAAGTTTAGGCTGTGTTTACACTCGTAGTTTTTACTCAGGATATTGTTAAACGTGTTAATTCTGGGTTTTTTTTCTTATCTGTTCTGAGTCACATGCAAATGTGGTTTTAAATGAGATACATATCTGATATATGGACATCTGACCTACTGTTAAACATGTATTCCCATTGGAAATCCAAGCCACCACAAGGCGAGGGAAACATTTCCCCACAAAGATAACTTTTCTTCCTCTCATATTATGATATACTGTAGACATGCCTGATTTTCTCACACAAAAACACAGCTTCTTTTGAGGTGAACATTTTATATATAAATATATATAAGACTACGCACTTCTCATTCAGAAGCACTGAACCTTATTTTGAGCTGGAGCCCTTTTCTACTTAACGCTACATTACAATTTGGTGATAACTTTGCTGTTTTGGAAGTAATTAAACTTCACTATAGAGACGCTGGACAGACACAGTAATTCCCACACAGTCTTTTCTAAAAATCTCATGAATTCCGAAAAGACTGGTCAGACTTGGGTCACTTTGCAAATCATCGGACGTAGGACCACATATAAGTGGCCCGAATCAGAATCGAAAAGATCCGATTCCATGTGGTTTGTGCTGTTCACTCTGTCAAGACAAAAACAGATGTCGCATATATACAAAAAAAAAAAAAAGATGTTCACACTGCAAGCCTTATGGCTGGTTCACACAATCAGAACACTCTTTTGCTGTTAAAAATCCGAGAAGCAGTGGAATGGGGAAAAACGGCAAGGTCATGATATGTCTATTTTAACTTGAACACTGTGTTTTTAGAACACTGTGTCATGCGTGAGATGTAAAACACAAGCACAACAGTCAAACACGTCATGTTCTAGCGCATGTTTACATAGAAAAATAATGGAAAAGTGGTGCAGTGGAATGGAACTGGTGGAACTGTTACTGAACCGCATGCACAAAAGACCACTGACAAAGACAGCCATGGCAAGCTGCCATATGGAAGAAAACACAGAGGCCACTGAAGGACGCAGATGAGAATGAGGAGAATTTTTTTTCTCATAGTTTTTCTTCATTTTTCGCCTGTATAGAGCTGTCACCGTAATAATTATGAGTATAACAGCTCACTCCACTAACTAACTTTCTGCCGTCAACCATATTCACACATTAATTCTGTGTGTTTGTGCTTGATTCAGGAGATGGAGAGGTTCAACCCCATCCTGATGCTCCAGAAGCTGGATATGCAAATGCACAATCCATCGAGAAATATGGTACAAGCATTTTTTGATACTATGTATATCTACCAGGATGAGGTGTGTAAATCTGCATATAAACATCTCTCACCCTCTTTTTTTTAAGGAACTGGGGATTATACAAATGGAAGAATACAGCCAGAAGGTAAAAGTAATGTTCAAAACTCTGCTTCTCTGAATGTTGCAAATCCTGTATTTACAGATATATTTATATATCTGTAAATATCTATATAATCGCAGGATTTATTAATTGTGCCGACCAGGATCAGAAATGAACTTTTCCAGAATTTCCCCCCCAGAATTGATTTCCAGTGACTTTTTTTTTTACCTTTAAGCCAATTTTAATAATTACATCATTAAATGTATCTATCTTTGTCAAAAACTAAAATGTAGCTAATTACTTCAATAAACCAGAATACTGTTATTATTAGCATCAACAAAAACCACTTCACAACACTGCAAAGGTGGAACTAAGGCTGCATCTGACAGCATTTATGTCTATGTACACTGTTTAATGCTGCTCAAAGGTGGCATACATGTAGTTACACAACAACTGCATGAATAAAAAGCCTACATAAATTGTATATATTAAAAAAAACTCATTATAGGGTAAGGCTGCAATATTATGAATAATCATTATTGTTGATAATTGCTCTTGATATTGTTTTAATAACTATTCATTTTGATTGATATAATTATAATACAAAAACATTTGTGTTTGAGGAAACGGCACATCGTATTAGGTTGGCTACACAAATGAAACAAGCTTATGAAGAACCGTTTATGAATTGGTGTTGCTCTGCTCCGAGACTCGGGTGCAATGCATACAAGACTTTGCAAAGTAAGAGTGAATACACATGGCTTATATAGACAGAGCTAACCAGATAATGAAACACAGGTGGAAGTAATCAAACCACAATGAGTCCAGGAAATGGGTTATGGGAAATGTAGTTCATGATGAGATAAAGCAGATGGAAGGAGTGTCCTCTGGTAAAGATCAAGGGCACTCCAGCTGGTAGTTGTGAATTAGTTTATGGCTTATTACACATTAGATAATCAATACTTCACATTGTTGTTGTTTTTTTAAGTAGCTTGAACAATAACAGTTTATTCCCAGTAAAAAAAAACAAAAAAAAAAAAAACGTCTCCATCTCTGGAGCGTCTCTTATAGCTAAATCTATTATAATCACTAAGCTGTTTACACTGCTAAATGAATGTCTAACATCATATCTGCATTTTGTTGTGTATGATTCAGCTGCTTTTCAGACGTGAATAATCTAAACACCTTTGATTGGCTATGGCATTTATAAAATCAACAGAAATGTGATATTATATATAATACACAATACTGCAAAATGATTTCACATGAATTGCAACAGTCGTAATTGATTTACCTAAATTGTAGAGGGGCATTTTATCCACTTAAAGGGTTAGTTCACTCAAAAATTTAAATTGGCAACTCTTCCTTTTACAGTACAGTACTTACAGTGTACTTACCTAGAAAGTATTGCTAATATAAGGTAAGTACGTGGAACAGGGGTAGGTTTAGGGGTAGGTTCAAGGTTAGTACTAGTTATTACCCAGTAATTGTAGTTACTAAAATAAGTACATAGAATTTACATGGGTAACTGGACTGTAAAAGGAAGCGTTACCTGAAAATTCTGTCAGTATTACTTACCCTCATGTTGTTCCAACCCCGTAAGACCTTCGTTCATCTTCGGAACACAAATTAAGATATTTTTGATAAAATCTGAGAGCTGGATCACTCCTGCATACTAGTCCATAGGCTTCTTGAGGAATTGAAACTTGCCAGCCTCAAAGTTATTGAAGACATTGTTAAAATAGTCCCAGTGACTACAGTGGCTCAATCTTAAGTTTATCAAATGATGAGAACACTTTTTGTGCACAAAAAACAACAAAAATAACAATTTTATTTTAACTATTCATTCTACTTCTCTCTCTGCCTCGAGTCAGTTTACTAGTTTAACAGTGTATGATCTGTTGTACGTCACACGCATCACACACATGACTAGCATCGGCCAATAGTGCGCCTACGTGTGACGTAGCTCTATGCTAACCCACTACGTTAACTGACTAGAGGTGCAAAGAGAAGGAAGTGAATAGTTGAAGTAAAGTCGTTATTTGTGTTGGTTTTTGCGCACAAAAAGTATTCTCGTCGCTTGATAAACTTAAGATTGAGCCAGAGAAGTCACTTGGATTATTTTAATGATGTCTTTAATAACTTTTCGAGGCTGGCAAGTTT
>NW_024121410.1:5351580-5479798 GCF_016745375.1 Pimephales promelas
TAATTTCCAGAATATATACTTTTTCATATTATTATTATTATTATTATTGTACAACTATATATTGACATTTTTATCATATTGTTGTCAGCGCAATAAGCTACTTAACACTTTCCACCTATTTAATGGTGCATTAAAGGGATACTCCACTTTTTTTTTGGGAATAGGCTCATTTTTCAACTCCCCCAGAGTTAAACAGTTGAGTTTCACCGTTTTCTAATCCATTCAGCCGATTTTCTGATATTTAGAATAATATCAGTAACCAGACAGTCTCTGGTTTTATTGACTTCCATAGTATATTTTTTTTCCTACTATGGAAGTCAATGGGACCAGAAACTGTCTGGTTACGGATATTCTTCTAAATATCAGAAAATCGGCTGAATACATTCGAAAACGGTGAAACTCAACTGTTTAACTCTGGGGGAGTTGTAAAATGAGCCTATTTCCAAAGAAAAGTGGAGTATCCCTTTAAGTGATTTCAGAGAAACGCTGTTAAAAGTGGATCAGACCGAGCGCCAAGCCGCCAAAACACACTTGTAGCCAATCAGCAGTAAGGGGGGCGTGTCCACTTATGAGGAGGGAGTTGCCTGTGCTGTATAGCGTGTTTGTGAATTCGGTGGGGCGGAGCTATCAAGATAAGGGTGTGATATTTTTTAGATATTTTTCAAGATATTTTTTAACTTTGTGCATTCTTTTTAACAGGAAAGGAAGGCAAATACAAATTGAGTGGATTCTTTGGAAATAAATACCAAGGTAAGGGTAATGTGTAATACTGTATACACATTTAACATTAATAAAACCCAAGATAAATAATTATTTTATATATGAATAATAATGTGGCTTTTTTCTAACACATGCCTTACTTTTTTTCTTAGGATAATTTTGAAGTGGAAGTTGTTGCTGCAATAATGTGTATCTTCACTTGATTGCTCTTTTTTTTTACACAATGTTTCTGTGAATGTTGTACATTTTCTGTCATTTTGAGTATTTTGTTCTCCTTGTATTTTAATGTATTGTTGATATTTGTTACCTTGCCATAAAAATAAACAGCTGCTTGTACAAATAAAGACATTTTAGATTAAATAATTATATCTGATGCATCTTTTTTCTTTTTAAATTCCACAATTCCACAAGTTTCTTGTGTTTTATGTTTTATGAATTTATGTTTTATGTAGAAGTTTTCTATAAGCCACTGTTATTTATTTCTGTTTAATTTCCTGTAGCAAGGCTATGTATGGTTTTGAATAAATACTCTAAATCCAACCCTCGTTTAAATCTTTAATTTAAATCCATTTTAGGGTAGCTTAAAGAATTTTTTTGGGATTATCATATTTACCGTTTCTGAAATAAATGTCCGTAAAAAGCAGATGTGTCGAATCTACCAGCAGACTAGTGTTTGTACTTAAGGAACTGTAATCTTCCATGAGCTCGCCTCTGCTGATCCTGACTGCTTCATGCTGATTGGCGGACACTAAGTAGCAGTAAATTGGCCCACAGCTACTTTGCAAGCAACAAGTTGCTACAGTTCTACCTGGCAGTACTTCCAAGACAATGGGTATCTTAATAAGTAACTTTTACCATCACTAGTAAGCTAAAACTAGCTAGTTAGCTAAACCTTGCTGACCATGCATTTATAGCTTGATGTAAGAAATTCAAAGAGATTACAGGCTTTCCTCCCAAAGGAAGATGAAACTGGTCAAGGACATTCGAGCATATTTAACTTTTTCTGCTATGGATTTTTTTACTGGGCCAAAACTTCTGGATTTTAAGAATTCACCACCACATCTTCAGTTCAACAAATATGTCCTGAAAGGATACCGGCCTATATCCACTTCCAAAGACTGTCTGCGAAGTTTGTTCTATCTGCATAATGAACTTGGAAACATCTATACACATGGTATGGAGAAAAAAAAAAGCTTAATTTGTACTGTAATGTCTAGAAATTGTTTAACAAAGGATCAACTGTAAACTTGTAGGAAGCTATAAAGTAATTTTGTGGATGTTAAATTCAACTTATAATTCTTGCATTATTCCACTGATGGGAGAGTTACTGAAATAAGGTTCGGGGAAACACCCATGCACAGAGGAGGGAAACCTTGTGAACATGTAATTTAGGGCAACTTTCTCTACGGTTCACTCAGTAACACTGTTCAGAAGGGCTTGTAAATAGCATTACGTGGGATTACATCTAATCCGCGTTAGAGAATTGCAGCACTGGATGTGATAATGTACTGTATAATTGCTGTGAGCAGTAAAAGTGCAGTAACACTTTGGTGGGCCTAAATTTTGGAAGGAACTAACAGTTTTAGTAATTTTATTAAACTTAATAGAATTAACGGTAATACTATACAATATGGGTGCACGAATATGCATTAATTTATGCTTAACTAATGCACAGATAATCATGAGTTAATGTATAACTAATGAAGAACTAAACCATTAATTAATGATTACTGCATCAGCAACTAATAAAGAGTCTATATGATTAATAGATTAAGTAATACATTAATTGCTATTAATTCAATGTGCCATTGTGTCTTAATTCCTTAATAACATATTTTATTAACTAATAGTGTAAATTAATGTTTTAATTACCACAATTTGTCAAAGCTATGCACTTCAACTTCCAGTTGTCTGCTTTAATTAATCATTAGCTAATGAATTTGCAAAGGTATCATTATGTTATGACTTTACTTGTTGGGGCACATTATTATTAAGTAGTCATTTAGTAATTGTAGTAATTTGCACACGAATTTGCACTAACAATGAAGTAATTAATCATGTATTCATGCATATTAGTGTACCTGTCATATTATCTGGAAGTTGAAATACAAGGCTTTGGCTCATTCTGGTAATTAACATATTAATTAACACTATTAGTTAAAAAATTGAGTTATTATGGAATTAATCCACAATTACATATTTAATTTAAAACAATTCATGTATGAACTAATACATTAACTTTACAGACTCTTAATTAGTTCATAATGTGGTAATCAATAATGAAGAGCTTAGATAATCATTAGTTACACATTAATTCAGTATTATTTGTGTATTAGTTAAGCATGAATTAATGCTTATTAGTGCACCCGTATTGCAAAGTGTTACCGAATTAACTATTAACTAATAACCCTATAAAGACTATAATATTTCATATGCTAATTTCTAAGGCCTCTAAAATATCTCCTGTCCTCTGACTGATAGTTTATGCTTTTTTTAGGAAGAAAAAAGCATTTTAGTAAAATTCTACATGTCTTTTTGCTGTGAAATCTAAAATAACTTTTACATCATTAGTAATATTTCAAGATGAATACACACATGACTGAAGCTTTACTTGATTATCCATACATCATTTTTTAGAAATCGTGTTAAAATGTATGATACAATATGGCACACACCTCTCAATCATCATTGTATTGCATTGCATCTATATTGTCCCCCCCAGAATAAAAACTACAAATATCATCTTAAGACACATAAAATGCATATAAATATCAGTTGTCACCCAATAATGTAAGATTGATGTTCTATAAAGATCTGATTTACAGAATTTCATCTTTAGAGCCATAAATATCAGCAACCGCATCAAATTGCATATTTTGTCTCAATAACTCAATTGGTTGATTGAAATGTTGTTCCTGGAACATGTACCTGGTGAAATCTGGTTCTGCCATTTGGTAACATGTTTTTTTGTTGTTGTTTTGTCCATAAGGTATCCCCTTCATCTGTTTTTTGCTATTTTTGCCTGTGAACATCCCATGGGCTGAAGTGGATGAGTGGTGGATTGGTGTGGTGCATTATCTGGCTTGTCTGTCTCCCACCATTTGTTCAGTCTTCTACCATCTCTTCATGAACCACGAGGGTGGAGCACATGTTTATGACACACTGCTGTGCTTCGACATGGTTGGCGTCTGTCTTGTCAACACTCTCGGTGAGTGCCTACCAAATTTAGAATGAAATTTGATGAAGACTTACAAGAGAGGGACAAGGCAATAGGTTAGGAAGCAAGCTAGAAAAGAGAAAAACAGAGAATAAATCCTAGTATCTGTGAAATTGCATTGGTTTATGAGTGTGGGTGGGGTGGAAAAATGTCAGCTGCTTCTTTTCAGGTGGAGGATGGCAGCTCAGTCCACTAGAGAGGAACAGAAAGGGTGAATGTTTTGGAGTGACTTTATGCCTCAATGTCAAACAAGGCATGGCTCATTCAGTGAGCTGGCAAAAGGGACTATACAGAGATGACTGTGTTACCGCATTGTAAGGGAAACAGCTCAAAGGGGATTATTATTAATTTTATAGGGAATTTCGAAAGAGTCACTCATTTTACAGCCTAACAAATGATTTGTCCCACGCTCAATTGAACGGGCTGTAAATATCAACTCTGGAGCGTTGATATTACTATCCGAAATATAGTGAAAATACTATTAATAGTCAGGTAACAAGATCAGCAGTTTAAAGGAGTAGTTCACTTTAAAAAAAACTTTTGCTGATAATTTACTCACCCCCATGTCATCCAAGATGTCCATGTCTTTCTTTCTTCAGTCGAAAAGAAATTAAGGTTTTTGATGAAAACATTCCAGGATTTTTCTCCATATAATGCACTTCAATGGGAACCAAACGGTTCAAGGTCCAAAGACAGTTTCAGTGCAAACTGCAAACTGTTCAAAGGGCTTTAAACGATCCAGACAATGAATAAGGGACTTATTCATTTTGTTTGTGACTCTCCTGTTCAAACTCGTTCATCAAAGTGAACGAATCTTTTCAACTCGTTTATTTCGTTCGTTGAATGAACCAAATGACACAAAAAAGATTCATTCATTTTGATAAAGGAGTTCAAACAGGAGAGTCACGAACGCGCATCACAGAACAGAGTAAGGCGAGCATTTAAGCTTATAAAACTTAAACTTTATTAATTTTTTTTAAATGAGCGATCGTTTTGCTTGATAAGACTCTTATCATCTGGAATCGTTTAAAGCCCTTTGAATAGTTTGCAGTTTGCACTGAAAGTGTCTTTTGGACCTTGAACCGTTTGGTTCCCATTGAGGTCCATTATATGGAGAAAAATCCTGGAATGTTTTAATCAAAAACCTTAATTTCTTTTCAACTGAAGAAAGAAAGACATGGATACCTTGGATGAAATGGGGGTGAGTAAATTATCAACAAAAGTTTTTTTGTTTTTTTTTATAGTGAACTACTCCTTTAAATAAGCATACAACACAAGACACTTCTCTTTAAATAAAAACGAGACTTCATTGAAATATTCTAACAAACAAAACTAATATCTAACACAAACAAATTCACACAGATTGCAGAACGAAATTCAGGAAAGAAATTATTTTAAGACAGTGAATTGATGAAATCTCAAGTTTCTAGCATCCATGGAACCTTCTACTGCACAAATGTTCTAAGGTCATTTAGATCAAAATGTTCTTTACATTAAGAAGTTATTTGAACTGTTCACTTAACCAAAAATGGTTCTTCTATGGACCTTTATTTTTTAGAATGTTTTAATCAATTCTTGTACAAATCGTTGCTGCTTTCAAGCAACATGACATCATGACTTTTGCGTAAACATATACGCTACTTTCGAGTCAGGTGGCATGTTATCTATACGCATTTTGAGCTATCCGCGTGTATGCGTGTATGTCTACGCCATTAACGTCCGCGTCATTCCGCGTGTCTGTACACGCAGTCAAATCTCCAGTCATAAATGCTATTAACCAAGGTGACTGTTAAGTTTAGGGATGGGGTTGAGGTAAGTCATATCTTTTTTTTTACCAAGGATGGTAAGGGAACAGTCATAAATGCCATTAACCCCAGTGACGGTTAGGTTTAGGGACGAGGTTGAGGTAAGTCATATATTTATATAACGTTAAGTCAACGGCGTTCATAAACACGCTGAAAGGCGATTATGCGTCTTGATAGCACACCACAAATGGAAATACGAATTGGCGTGTCATACACACGCTACTTCATGAGATCAGTCTGTTTCAAGGGCCAAAGTTCAATGCATCTGTTGTACTTTTCTTTTTGCAGGTGCTCTGCCAATCATTTACATAACTTTGTTGTGTAACCCATCTTCCCGTTGTGTGGCGATGCTGGCATATCTCCTCCTCTCTGGCTATGGTGTTTACTGCGCTGTCACTGCACGGGATAATGTGCACCGACTGCAGTCTTTCGCCTGGCAGGCTTTGTTCCGCTTCGTTCTCTTTCTGTTGCGTCTGACTGGCGCAGGCAAAGGAAGCCCTGCATCCCTCCGTCTCTACCTCACCATGGATGCTTTGGCACTGGTAGGGGGACTCGTCAATATTTCCCGCTTGCCTGAGCGTTTCAGCCCTGGTCGGTTTGACTACTGGTTAAATAGTCACCAAATAATGCACATCATGGTCATCCTGTCCATTCTGTATTTGCACTGGGGCACGCTAGAGGATTTAAAGTGGCTAAAGGTGTATCACTGTCCTGGTGAATAAACTTGCAGACTGATATGTCATCATGATAATTGAATAAATGCAGGGAAATTGTTGTAGAGTTTTCAGTGGTGATTTCAATTGGTAATCAAATGCTAATTTCTTTGATATACATATGGGTCATTCCGTGTTTAACTCAACCAGAGGAAGAAGCAGAAAGCCAAAATTTTAAATGTGCTGGATGCATATTTACTCGCTAAGCCACTTATTTTTTTTGTAGAGTTGGGGTCAAATTTCCAATTGGTGCTTTTCCACTGCATAGTACGGTACGGTTCGGCTCAGTACGGTTCGACTCGGCGCGGAACAGTTCGGATCGCTTTGCGTTTCCACTGCAGTAGTACCCCTTCAAAGTGTGTGGGACTGATCGTTATTTGCGCGCGCCTCTACTGCCATGACATCATCTTAAAAGCGCCACATTTTCAAACCCACAACACAGGAACAATGGAAACTATCGAGGGATGGTGTTCCTGATTCTCGGTATGTGGTTGTTTTTAACTGCTAGACGGAAAAATGTGTTTAAAATGAGGCTGATGGCAGCAAAACAAAATACTGCTAAAAAAGTGTCTCGTGTCGCAAATCCAATGACGCTAGTAGTGACGCTGGTAGTGACGATTCTGTCTGACCAATCAGTGATCTGCAGTGTTTCACGTCAAATTTTAGTACCGGTACCGTACCGTACCATGCAGTGGAAAAGCACCACAAGTGAGCCGTACCGAACCGAACCGTACCGTACTATGCAGTGGAAAAGCGCCTAATGTTTGCCTGAAATTTTGAGCCAATTTACAGCGGGGTAAAAATGACTTTAGACTTTATTTTGATTTTACACAGATTAGTAGATCTATTAGTTAAATCAGTTGATAACAGTGAAAGTTCAAAAATAGGAAAAGCACTTCTTGTGTTTTTTGGCCCAAGTTTGCAAGTCACTTATTCAATAATTAAAGATACCTTAATATCCATTTAGATTTGGAGGCCAGATTCATAAAACATTTTTGAGAAAACAATTCTTCTTAACTGCCAATTTCCTCTTATTTTATAATGCAAGGAAAAAGCTAAGAATATTTTGTATTCTTAAAAACTTTTCTAAAGAATGTTCTAATTTTTTTTTTGCCGGAGATTGTTCTTAGGATCAATTTTAAGTAAAGAAAAGCATGTTCTTAAAAATCATCATAAATGACTCCTACCTGTCTTGTGGGGCTGAGCAGGTGGTATGTTGTATGCATTTGTTTTAATAGAGGGAAATTACATTATTTATTCCTCAGACATTCCCCTTTAAATGCAATCAGTGTCAGAAGTGTGCAAAGTGAACCACATTTGGTTGTGGACCCTATAAATTGGGTTAAATACAACAAATTGTACATGGAGCCTCATTGAGATCCACAAATCTTTATGGGCTTGAACCATATTGGGGACTTGAAAAAAAGGTTGGTTACACTTTATTTCGATAGTCACTTTAGACATTCTACTATTTATAACTAACTTTTCAACTACGTGTCAACTAAATCTCATTAGAGTATTAGTATATTAGTGTAGACTGTCAGTAGACTGTTGGGTTATGGTTAGGTGTTAGGCTTTGGGTTAGGAGAATAACTTTACTTGTAGTCGCCAAGTTACTTATAGTCAGTTGAATGTCTGTTGGGGGACCAACAAAATGGCAGATATTAAGCTGACAGTCTACTAATACTCTAGTGACAGTTAGTTGAGATGTAGTTGAAAAGTTACTTATAGTTAGTAGAATGTCTAAAGTGGACTATCGAAATAAAGTGTTACCAAAAGATTTCAAATGAAAAGTTAAGAACCAGAATCTAAAATCATATTAAGATATCTTTAATTATTTTTGAGTGACAGGCACGCAAACTTTGGAAAAACAATATTTGTCTTTCAGACAGGTAAATTCTATGCAATTTTGTTGATTGAAAAAACTACATTTCTAGTTTCAACATTATTTTTTGTTCAGATATTCTTAATATATTTAAAAGAAAAAAAAGTATCATCTGTATGCAAAGTGACCCACATGTGTTTTTTGGCCACTGAAAATGTGTTCAGTTGACCAATATGGAGCCATTAAGATCCCCATATCTATGGGATTACATATCGGGCCTTTAAAATGGAGATACCAAAAAAAAAAAGTTTATTAAAACCAAAATAGGGCAGACAGATATTTTAATATGGTACTTCTGGAGTTGCAGGCATGCAAACTTAGGGCAAAAAAAAGTAGTGCTTTTTCCCATTTTTTTACTGTCTCTGTTGGCATAAAATGCAACAAAGATTACTAAAGTCAACAGATTTAACTAATAGACCATCCAAAATAATGGTGCTGCCAACTTTCTAAAGTCATTTTTACCCCCCTGTAATTTGGTTCCAAATCAAAGGTGAAAATGGTTGTTTTGACCACCCTCTACAAAATAGTGAATTACTCAGTAAGTATACATCCATGACATTTAATATTGCCGGGGAAGTTCCGGAATTTGGTTGATTTGACACGGAATGACCCATATCCTATTTATGTCAAGAAAATAAGAGATTCATTTATGACAGATGTTGATGAGGGAACAACCTTTGATGTCAACAACAATATATGGAAAGAGTCCCTTTTCCTTTAAAAGTTGATAGGCCTGTATATTATGCATGCACAATTATATGGTTAGTTTTGCATTTAGCACTGTTTTTCACCACTGTCTGCAGTCATTTCAGAACAGACCTCTATTTTTGAGTCGAGAACCAAGGAATACCATGGTAAAAATGTATAGTTAAAAAATTAAATAAGATGTTATGAAAAGAAACCCCAATACAATGTGCAATGATAATCTTTGAACGCACTTTATCCTTCTACGGTTCAGAAATTCAATCAAAATGATTGTATCTGGGATTTTTATGGCGTTATATTGGTAAACCTGATGATTTCTATATAAAAGGTGCTACATGTGTAAAATATGAAATGTATATCAATATAAAATATTACTTGAATTAAACAAGCTGGACTTGAAAGTCTTTCTCTGTATCTCACTGAAGTATGTAATCTTGGCATGTGTGGGGAATGTTTATATATTAAAAGTATGGACTTTTATATTTTCAACAGTGCAATATTTTCCATTTTAGCCATTGATAATGACATAAATAACTTAAAATTGCGAGGCTTAAGGTGTGCTATAACTACTTTGTTAATATAAAGACTAGAAAATGGGCAAAAATACAAAGCCATGGGTCTTTGGCAATATCTAGATAACATAATGTCATGGAGACCTGTAGATATGTTCTTTACACATTCAGCCACCCAGCAATACCTTAGCATAATTTCTTCGCGGCATATGTTGAACAAAGCAGAAAAAATACAAAAATCTGCTATGAACTTATAACAAATACAATTGAAATATAGTAGTCCTTTATGAAGAAGCAAAAAATAATGAAGACAACTACTCACAGTGTCCTGCATTTGATAGTGTGCGCAAACAGGGGCAGGACACTACAAAATTTCATCTTTAAACAAACACAAGCTAGCACTCATCAACATGAGCATCTAATATAATATGATCTCCAGAAGTTTTGACTCTTTTTGGTCTGTTAAACAACGGACTAGGCCAGTGTTGCCTACATGTAAACCATCTATTGGTAATTTTGAAAGCTTTTTTTTTTAGTTGACTAGAAGTCTGGGAATTGAATTATTGTTTTATAGTCAATAACAACTAGTCATATTTTAGTCATATTTAATCTATTTTTCTCAAAATTGTAATCGGAATTGAGTCAATTGAGTTTTTTTTTTTGTTTTTTTTTTACATTGTACCATAATTATTGTTCCTTCAAATCAAGAGTATGTTTTATTTTAGTCATTTACTCATCTAGTTTATTGATTTTTTGAATATGATTTTATTTATTATCATATAAATTAACGAGCACTACGTTATAACTGGTAAAACTCAAAAGTGAAATTCTTAAAACTAATTCCATATTATGTTAATGTTTTTTTCTATAAAAAAAAAACAGACTTTGTATTGTCATAGAGAGGACGCATAAGTGCATTTATTCTGCAATCACACTGGTGATCCATGTTTGAATTTATTACAGTTCATCACTGAGAATGTTTGTCAAAATATTTTAACAAAACACTTTTATTTGAGCAGAATATATCAATGGAGATCTTTAGACTCCAACTTATGCGTGTCTGTGTTTTCAGATCATCTGCAATCATGGTTTCCAGGTTATGAAGATTAAGTAAAACACAGGACAGAAAATGTATCCATAAAAAAAGAAAAGCTCTGTTTTGGGAGATTTGAACTTGACATCTGGCAACCCCTAAACATTAAAGCTCATGGAGGCTTGATAAAAAGAAAAACATTTTTCTTTTTATTTTCATTGAAGAATATAGGGAGAGGTTTTGGTAAAGATACATTTTTTTTAACTATATTTTAATCTCGTCTTGATTCATCAACAACTGTCATGGAAACAAAAATTGTAAACAGACATATTTTAACACTTGTGTCAAAATTAACACTAGGACCGACTAACTAGTGCAACAAAAATAAAAAATAAATCACGTGAAGGTTGAGTGTATGCTGCTGCTGCTCGCATACAGTAAGCTCTCTTACTACTAATGCTAATCAAAAGATTTACCTCATGTGCAGTATACACACACCAGGGTTGCCAAGTCTGCGCTTTTCCTGCAAAATTGGACTTTTAAACTGATGACATGGGGTGTTTTTTTTTTTTTTTTTCCTGCAGGTTAAAGGTTTGCCTGACATATTAGACCAAATGTATTTGGTGATTGAAACTCTGGTATTGAAATATAATCTATTCTACAAATTATTTAATTGTGAATTGGTGACCCTGAAACATACTCTACGGTATTCATAAAAATTGTAAGTATTCTTTGGGTTTTACAAGAAGAGCTGTTGGCCTGTTACACCACAAATTCTGTCAGTGTGAGACGTGTATTGTGAACAGAATTATAAGACAGTGATGTGGAAGACATGAGTCATCGTCAACGAAAAAATAAGTTACAATAAATCTAAGCTACATATTAACTGGAAATGGCAACTGCATGGCTAGGTGAGTTGCATTTGCATTGCTATTGAGACTAAAATGTGTGTAATAGTGTAAATGGATAAACTACTTAGTGTGACTATATGAGTATGTTTGCCATTACTTCAGTGTGACAAACTGCAATGCTGACAAAGAATTGGTCTATTAAAGGACAAGTTCAGAATTTTACAATTAATTAATTTTCAGTTTCTGTAGTAGCAACCCCTCCCCCTTTTTGGTTCAAGATGCTTTTTTCAACAGGTTTTATCGTAGGTTTTGTACAACTCCATTGACTTGTATCGTATGTTCTGTGATGTACGGTATTACTCCGCCGCCGGAAACGGAAATGGGGTTGTTTGTATTCTTTCTGTAGTCTTATGCAGTTGCGGTATTGTAGGCTACACTATACAAGTGGTTTGCTTGCAATTGGCAAAGGTGCATTATCACCACCAACTGGGCTGGAGAGTCTATTATTTATTATTCAAGCACTCAACGGAAGAATGTATGGTTGTTGTGAGGCGTTCGGAAAAATAGGTCTACGTAAACGATCTTAAAACAGGGCTTTAATTGTAAAATACCGAATTTGTCCTTTAAGCAAACCACTTTCTGAATTTACTCCATTAACTGTTGAAAATGACATTCAAAAAATGGCACGAATGGTGTTATTCTGAGTAGTATTCATAGAAAACAAATGTGGATTGAGTAGATTATTTTGTAATTGCATCAGTCATAAATAATCAAAATTATCAAGGTTTTTGTAAAACTTCAACTGCTTTTAAATCCTTTATTAAGGCCATTATGGATTCTTATTCCATTTAGTCCTAAATGTGAAGCATTCCCAACCTTTCACACAAGACCATAATGTTAGTCTTCATCAGAGCTGCTGTCCTCAGGTTCAGACACGTCAGCGATGGGGAACCTCAGGAGGGCCGCCACTCCACTCAGCTGATTCAACTCTACAGAGACAAATCGCACCATTTCAGGCACATGACGATCCAAAATTATCCTCTCTGAAACCAAGACTTTGAAAAAATAGCTTACGTTCACCAGATACATGCAGGCTTGAGAACATTCTAAAAGGAAAGCAGGGGGGGGAGGAAAGTCAACAATATTGGTGATGAGCAAAGATCAATGTTTTTCCATAACACATATAGAACTACAAATGCATGACGTTACTGAAATTGAATTGAAAATTCATACAAATACCTGACAGTTCCTCCATTTTCCTTTACAGCATCTACAAGCCGAACATACCGGCTGCGGGTGGCTATGTCTTGATGTCTATCATGAAGAAGAAAAAAAATAAAAATAAAATAAGTAAATAAATATTTATATATATATATATATATATATATTTCATATAAGTATATTCATTTTCTATTTAAAGTCATAAAAGGTAAATAATGAATTTATTACTTTCAAAATTACCTGAATAGTTTGTCACTGATCAACAGGATGTCGATGGCTAAAGCCTCACTCGCTCTTTCCACATGAGCCAATCTGTCCAGAAAAAAAGCTTTATTAATGGATGAAAAGACTGTCATAAATAATCACATTCAATAACATGTCATTGATTAACCTGAAATGCAAATGTTTTTTCTCATTCAGGTTGTGTGTAATATAGAGAGGAATGACTCATTTAAATGGTAGTGAGTTTGATCACCCATAGAAAGCTCGATCAGGCTCCTGTTGAAGCATCTTGTAGAAGTCTTCCAAAGCCTTTACCTCTCCAGCAGCCTAAAACAGAAAATAAAAAAACCCTAATAGCAATAGACACCAAACTGTGCTTGCAGAATGCTACAAGCTTTAATATGTAGATGGAAAAATCCAAACTTAGTCACCTTGGTGTCAGACAATCGAGCCGTGACTGCTGGATCACACAGCACTTCTGCAGAAGTAAAATCTCACATTAATAATGTCACTTTAAAAACTGGATATTGCAAAAGTTGACTAAATAAAACCCTCAATATACATTGCAGCATCACCTCTTTTCTAAGTGTCTGAAACGGTTTGACCATAGCCTGGGAAAACCCAGACAACTTCCGGCAAATTTAGATTTGCTCTGAAAGTTAGTCTGGAAAAGAGCTCATTCAAGCCCATTTCCAATCCGTCGAAATCGACGGATTTCGACACCAATCAGAAACGTTGGGGCGGGCTTTACATGATGATGACAGCAGCATTATGAAGCAGATTTTGTAGCCTACATAACAAAAATGGATGCTGCCATTGAACATCACTCGTTCTAATCAATGTTTTAAGCGATTTGAACGTTTCATTTTTGTTAAAAACCGAGCAAAGAACAACACTCGAAAATGTTTCTCCGCCGCTCGGCATTCATCATCTCCTTCATCGCTCTAATAAAGCATATGTAACAGAATACGAATGCATTGATAACTACTCCTTAAGCAAAACCCTTATTATAAAGAAAACGCTTAATAGGCTACTAAGACAGTGATAAAGATCAAATTCTGTACACACCTTATTAATAAACCATACCAGGCCTACAGAAAACGCAATGTATTTAATCACACAGTAAAGGGTTAGTTCACCCAAAAATGAAAATTAAGTCGTCAATTACTCACCCCCATGCTGTACCAACCCCGTAAAACCTTCGTTCATCTTCGGAACACAAATGAAGATATTTTTGATTAAATTTAAGAGGTGGATCACTGCTACATATGCTCCTAAAGGATTGAAACTTGATGGCCCAGAAAGTCAATATTCCATGTGACTACAGTGGCTCAACTATAAGTTTATCAAGTGATCAGAATACTATTTGTGCGGAAATAAAAAAAAAATAACAACTTTATTCGACTATTCCTTTTCTTCCTTCTGGGCCTGAGGCGAGAGTTCAAGAGATTTCCACGACGCATGCGCGAGAACTGTGTGTTCTTATTCTACTACTTCTTGCGCAATTCTTGCGTCGTGTGAAACAGACATTTTCTTCAATGACTTTCTGGGCCGTCAAGTTTTAATCCCTTAGGAGCCTATGTAGCAGTGATCCATCTCTCAAATTTAATCAAAAATATCTTTATTTGTGTTCCGAAGATGAACAAAGGTCTTACGGGCTTGGATAAATAAAAATCGCTTGTTATTACCACTAACAAGGCTCAAAATAGCCCCACACTAACACGGTAACATAATAAGCGATTAACATTAAAACCGAAGCAGTGAGAACTGTCAGTGTCCAAACAGTTTAATAAGAAGATATTTTATACATACAGTCAACTTCGCGAATACAGGAAGAAGCCATCTTTGAAAAATAGTCTCTACCAGTCGATCTACGAACACCGATCCAAGTGCGCTGGTGAGATGTGAATAAGGTGATAAGGTGAGCGCGGACAGTAGGCTACGTGTACATGCGAAGAGAAGAAAATGGTTCGTGTTCGTGTTTCTTCCGGAAACAATGGACCATATGAGATTCTGCACAGTTCAGCGCACATGGATCGGCGTTCGTAGATCGACTGGTAGAGACTATTTTTCAAAGATGGCTTCTTCCTGTTTTCTCGAAATTGACTGCGTGTATAAAATGTCTTCTTATTAAACTGTATGGACACTGACAAAGTTCTCAATGCGTCGGTTTGAATGTAGAGACCCTTATTATGCTGCCGTGTTAGTGTGGGGCTATTTTGAGCCTTGTTAGTGGTAATAACAAGCGATTTTTCTGTCATTACTCTATGCCCTATATACTAGCGTTATACTAGCATTATAGGCTAAACTGTTTTTAGAGATAAAACTATTTGCATTCGGCAATCATGAAAACAAATCTCAGATAACGGTTGACTAGGTAACAATGTGTAATAAGACCAAAGGTTCATTTTGCGCCAGAGTTCTCCTTTAATGACTTCATTTTCATTTTTGGGTGAACTAACCCTTTAAGTGTTTTCCTCCCATTGAAACCCATTATTATAAAGAAAACTCTAAACGTGTTCCAACATGTACTCTAAACAGAAGAAGTGCGTCCAATCATTGTGTTCTTGTGTTAGCAATAGTTGCCTTCAAAGAAAGATGTATCATTCCCTTTGCCTCAAAATTGCCTCACATGCAAGGAAATTGCGGGTGGTGATGGCGCAGTGGATAAGACACATGCCTTTCGTAAGAGAGACCCAGGTTCGAATCCACTGTGAGTCACCAATGTGTCCCTGAGCAAGACACTTAACCTCTAGTTGCTCCAAAGGTGTGCAACCTATACATAGCAATTGCAAGCCCTCTAAGAGAAACTTCTAATGATCCAGGAGCAATGTGGTGATGATCTATACAATTTCCAGCATGATGAAGCACCATGTCACAAGACAAGAGTAATAATAAATGAAGTGGTTCAGAGATCATAACATTGAAGTTTTGGATCCGTGGCCATGCAACTTCCCGAATCTTAATCCCATAGCTAATCTGTTGCTAGTTCTCAAAAGGCAAGTGGACAAGCAGAAGTTCACAAATTGTGATCAACCCCAAGCAATAATAAGGCAAGTATGGGTCACCATCAGTCATGATTTGGCCCGGAACTGATATCCAGCATGCCAGAGCGAATTGCTGAGGTTATAAAGCATATGGGTTAACACTGTAACATTGCTAAACTGACATTTACATTGTTTTTGAACATAAATGTGTCTGTGTGCACAACCACCCTATTATGGTAAAAATCCTTCCAATCCATTTGCCACATCACAATGGCATTGTGGCATCACAATGTAAAAGCACCCTGCCCACGACTGGCGACTGAATCTGCATTATTAGCTCAGCTCTTCACAGTCCTCGTCCTCCATGAATATGTCATCGCTACAGCATTTAATCGGCTTTTGTACTGCCTCACACAGTTATTTCTGTCAAATACAAGCTAATGTTTTCTGTCAGTGCATTTGTAATAACGCACATGTAACACTAATCATCTGTCAAGATGATCTGGCTGTCAAAGTGTTTCTTTAGGTCAGGGGCCAGGGCTGCACAATCCTGGTCCTAGTCTGCACTGTCCTGCAGAGTTTAGCTGCAAGCCACTTTACATTATTGAATGCTATTATATTCATTAAGATATTGATTAATACAATGTCTTTGCATGGCATCTACCCTTGTAGCATTTCTAACTGCTGCTATAAACCATGACAAGCCTACTAAGAAATTATGAAAATGTAAGGTTTTGCACATCCCTACTTTAAAAGGTGAACAGAGGATTGAGGAACTCTGACCTTTGAGAGAATACTTGTGTCCGGATGAGGAGTGCACCATCATGAATTTAGATCTGTTCTCCAGAAGAATTTTGCAGTCTTGTCTTACTGCCTCTTTAAAGAGATATGAGATGAACTGATCTTTCACAAAGCCTGGACTGGCCACCAGAATACACTTCACCACTGAGAAACACATAAATAAATAAATAAATAAAAAACATCAGTATTTATTTATCTAATGTATATTTTTATCTGATTAAAAAAAAATTACCATCAAAATTGAAGTGTCTCAGAATGCCCTGCATGACAGCCTCATAAAATCGATCTAACGCCTGAAATAGAACACATCAGTGTCACTGTATATAACGGGTCTCATATTTTTTAAATATATGCAGTAATTTCTATATGCATTGAACCGACAAAATCTGGAGTACACAACAGAGTACAGTGCAACCAGAATTAATACCAGCAGTGGCATCTTGTTCTGATTCTTAAAGTTTAATTAAAAATGTATGGATGCAATGGATAAAAAAAGTAAATAAATTAAAAAAAACACATATCTGGGTTCTTGGAAGAGAAAGATGCATAATTGGTTAAACTTGAGAAACTGAACAAATACAATTTCTCCATTCCCGTTTGCTCCAATTACAAATGTAAAAAAAAAAACCATGATTGCATTTCCACGATTCTCCTAAAGAGAGAAAAAAGTGATGAGAAAAATCGATTACAGCGATCATTAGAGAGAACATCAAATTCACCACCCGCTCAGAATCCTTTATTTATCCCAAAATGTAGTCTGAACCTGTTTTTCATGGCAGACTAGTTTAATGGGGTGATATAAATACAAAAAAGTATAATTTGAAGATGTGTGAATCAAATATTCAAGAATATTCAAATATTCTGTTACACAATCAGCATCACTCCAGACAACGACAACAGTTTCTTTTGGTAATACACAAAAATATCAAGCTGAATTATTTCCAGTTTTAAAACCAAAACCAAAAAGAATGGGTCACATTTTGTCTTTCTTTTTTATTTTATTTTTTTTAAAAAGAAAAAAAAAATTGACCAAAATAAGCATGTTGTTCATGATGTTTTCCTTTGTGTTCTTGTTCAATTTTTCTTAGGTTCTATATATTTTTTTATGTTCCTTGAAACTGATTAGAGACCCGTAGGCAGTAGGATGTATATACACACACACACACTATGATATCATTCAGTTTCACACAAATCTATACATAGAAGATGATATCCCTTGGGTAAAGTAATATGTATAATTTACATTGATCTACTATAAAATTTAGAGAAATATAAGTTTGTGTGACTCTTCCGACCTCTTCTACCCAACATACAATATTTAACGGAAACAGTCATTTTTATTTGTTAAAAAAAAATGTCAGTCATATTTATTGGTGCATAGTTTTATCGGTTTACCTTGTCATGTTGAGCACAGCTGCCTTTCCTCTTGCGGGGAATGGTGACCTCAACCTTCGCCCTGAGTAAGGTCATGGCTGGTGTTACGAGAACCAAATTGGCCAGACCTTCCTGCATCACGACTGCAGCCACATCTGCTTTTTGAGCGGGGTCACATGCCTGTTCTATAGATCAGGATTCAAACAAACTGGTGATGAGCTGGATCAGATTCATTATCATTTTAATATACTACTCATAGATGTCCTATGCCATGTATTGAAAGTGAACGGTGACTGCAGTTTTCATGTCAAGATACTTGGTCGCATTACAACAACAAAATGTGGCACAGTTACTCGTACAATAAGGCAAAGGCAACATGTTTCTTAATGCGGTGTCCTTATGAAGCACACACGCCTGTAAATGCTCACATAAAAACGTGCATAGAAATATTACTTTCACTCCTGCCTTTTAGGTCTTACCCATACTTCTCTTTGGAGTGATGTGGAAAGAATTAAAGGTGTAATGACATGAGAAATCAAATTTTCTAGTTCTAGTTTTACATAACTTCACCATAGACCTCAACCACTGGCGTTCAGTTGCTTAACGGCTACACGTGATTAGCAGTAAACTGCTGGGTATTAATACTATTGTCTATGCACTGACGTTAGCCAATCATAACAGTGGCCGTTTACTGACAAGCCTTATAGAAACTGCTCCCTAAAAATTGATCATTTCAGACAGAGGGACAGAATGAAGGTTGAAAATAATTGTTTCGCCACATATATATTTGTTGCACAAACAGCTTTAACATTATCAGTGAACCTCAAGAAACATATTAAAATAATTTTTAAAAATCCATGTCATGACCCCTTTAGAGTCCTCATTTACCATAACAGCAGTAAAAAGTCTCTTCAGCTTTTTTATCTATCTAATAAATTGCAATCAGATGTACTTTTACTAAGATATATTGGCAAAAGGTCAAAGGAATCATTCAAGTTTGGGTGTAAAATAATGTAAAGAGTGAGTGTAGACTTGCTTTTTACATTACAAGGGTAGATGGATGAGAGCCATGTCCTATGTGAATGCAAATAGGTCAAATAAAATAATAATAATACTTTTTCAGCTTCCATTTTCACTGTAAAACTTTCTTCTTCACAGAAGAAAGAAAATTCCTGTTTCCATCTATTATAAAATTTCTTTTTTTATTTTATATTTTACAAAATAGCTCTAAATTTCAAACATTACATAGTATGTAAAATTGTTATTAGCTAGAAAAGCTAATTTTACTCCAAAAATACACAACACATTACCAATTCTGTCGAGAACCACACTGTCCCAGACTTTTTTGGCGAGAGTGAACTTCCTGTTGAGCTCCAGCTCAATGGTATGATAGGCACCCATCTATATAATGACAAAAGACAAGAAATATGACTTTCATTCCAGCTTTCACATTTAGACTAAAATAATATATGGAATTTATCCCAAGGATCAGTGCCAATTATAAACGTTATTCCCATTAATATTCAAATGTATAAATTATATTTTAGGTGCTAAGTTAGCACTATAGTAACATTATAACTTTTGAAAATTAAAAAAAAAAGGTTGAAGTTAAACATTTTAGAAAGTACTAAACCACTGACCTTCACATACTGGTTCTCCTGGATGTTTGTTCCTTTGACTCTGAGCTGACAGGCCTGGGAATCAAAGTCTATCGTCTCCACACATAAAGTCAGGGTGGTACGCACACGTGAACTTCCCACACTCCCCGTGGAGGACTCCGTCTGCACTTTCCTGTTTGTGACATCAGATTGTTTTCATCATTGAACAGATGGGAAAAATCTCTAATATGAAGAGTGATAAACCAAGACTGGAAAAAAGAGGCAGGCTAGAGTGGTTGTTGGAGAAGAAAAAGAGGCAGACCTGATGGTTGAGGCTCTGAGGCTGTCGCCCACCTGCAGCAGGTTGTAGGTGTGCCACATATCCTCTGCCTCATCAGGTATTAGTGTCACCTGACTAAAAGAAGGAAATTCAATATCAATTGTTGGTAACATATCTCCATGTTTGTGTTGTCACAATATTGTATTTTATGTATATACACATACACACACAGTCATATATACATACACCCTGCCCACCAGGCTATTGGCTCAGACATACATCTGACATGAATGGTTTCTTACCCTTAAATGATAAGTAACAATATATATATATATATATATATATATATATATATGTGTGTGTGTGAATATTTCAGGTTGATTTATTTGAAATTTAAACAACTACTATGGCTGAGTCATGGCGAGTCTGACCTCAATTCAACAAAAATGTGTATTTATCACAATTATTTGACGTTCAAGCGGAAAGTGCTAGATAGTGAAAGTTCCATTTTATTTGTAGAGTAATTATTATTATTATTATTTAATACAACATTGCAGCTAAAACCTGAGGCTTAGTCTTTATACATCCGCAAAGGACTCGGCCCATACGGTCAATATTGGGCGCTACAGCAAAGGCAATATTTTGTGTGAAAGTGAAACATGCCAAGTTTGTCAACAGAGCACCGGGTTAACAATGAGCATTAGCAGCATTTTGGAGTAGTATTGAACAGAATGCGCGTTCCGAGTCAGTTCGTCAATCAAAAAAGCACCACCTATCATGTTTTTATTTAACGTTAATAGCAACCCAGGTATTGTCATATGATACCATCACCGCACTATAGCACTCAACTCGGAAAGCGCACATGTTGTCCAAAAGTGCTGTAGATTAACACTCACCCGGCATTATCCTTCTCGATGTCTTTATGAACCAACTTCATGTTCAAATAGGTTAGCTATTCAAACACGAAATGCATATTTGATTGCGAGTGTCCTAATCCATTTAATCGTCAATTTTGTTGACGTTTCCGTATCAGCATTGGCAAATTCTGCCACTTTGGAATGAATCAGACGACGATTCGAACTGTCGCTTTCTGATCTCGTCATCATTGGATATTAGATCCAGGGGCGGAGTTGGATCCAGATCTAAGGGGTGGAGATGGGTAGGATTAGGGGTGGGGTTGGGGATCAGAGGGCAGAGATGGGTAGGATCGGCTCTGGGGATGGGAGGAGTTAGATCTGGATTCAACTCCTTCCCTGGATTTCCCAGTAGCACCTCAATGCAGAACATGAGATCCACGGGGAGGAGTCGGATCACGATCCAAGGGGTGGAGATGGGTAGGATTAGGGTTGGGTTTAGGGATTAGGGGTGGGTTTAGGGATCAGGGGGCGGAGTTGGTTAGGTTTAGGTGTATGTAAGGTGGGAGGAGTTGGATCTGGATCCGACTCCTCCCCATGGATTTCATGTTCCGCAGTGAGGACCATCTCGGATTTCCTGCAGTGAGGCCCATCTCAATAAAATATACTTCCATACTAGATTGAAATTACACTGCTTTATGTTTCGATTTTTTTTTGTAACAGTACATTTTATGAATAATTTGCAGTCGGTTCTAATAAATAAACTGTTCAACATAGATTGTTAAAAGGATCGAACCTGAGAAAAGATTTTACATCGCTATCTCATCAAGGGTTAATAGCGTTTTGTTTAACTTATATCGGAAATCTGAGATTCATACTTTGATGAATGCGGTTTTAATTTGCTTATTAACCATTAAATATAGAGAAGGATTGACAAACAGAATATCCTATTGGCTCTTCGGATGTGATATTTGAAGCGCTCGTCATGAGCCGAGAATAACCAATCAGAGACATACGCTTAGTGTTTTCCCCGCCCCATTTAGTGTTTCCGACTCAGCGGTCGTGGTGCTAGTTTTTCTAATACAACGAACTACTGAAGGTACCATTCACGGCAATAACAAAAACTCAGGAATACTATCAGTTGTGGGATCTTTTATAAATACATTTTTATAAGTTATTACCGTGTATTTGCATCGGGTGGATTCCTAGGTCGTCTTGTTCCTGGCTCTGTTGGCCGGCTAATCTCCAGCGAGCGACAAAATGGCTGAATCGGACAAATTAAACATCGATTCGATCATCCAGCGCCTTTTGGAGGGTAATAAGTGTATTATTTTTCATTATTATTTCAAACAGTGTCGTTTTATAATGTTTAATAACGGTTAAGTGTCTAAACACGTATTATTTTATTTGTTCAATATCATCTCCAATCGAATTTACATGTAGCTATGTAGTAGTACGTATAAATACTTAACCCTATCAATCCAATTCAAATATTTATTTGCATAATTTCCATGTTTATTGCATATAATCTGAACAAACTTTAGCGCATGCGCAGTACGTCAATCTCGACGCGTTCGGGTTACTAAACGGAGGAAGCCACAAAGACGTCACTAGTGCAGTGTTGTGCTACATTGAGTTCCTGTCAATCATCGGGCCAAGATGGCGCTCTGACTAAACGTGCTTTGAAGAGCTCCGCAAACTCAGACTAATAATTCGATTTGTAGTGCGGTAAGAAAGACTGCCTATTTTTATTTTGGTACACACGATACCTTTTCTACGAAATTAATAATCGAAAATGGGAAAGTCTGAAAAAAGAAAGAACAAGACCGTGAGTCAAGCCAAAGCTAATCCTACTAAAGTTACCTCGGCAGAACAGCAAGTTTCAAACAAACTTTTGAGTGACAATTTGCATGATTACCTCGAGTCGGAAATGGATAGTGCTGATATTATGCCTGCTGAAGTAGTTTTCTCTACTCTCCCCGAAACACCATGCAAGTCTCCTGTTATAAAACAGCGGAAGATTGAGAGCATTGATGCCGCTAATGATGTCCTCTCGCAGCTCAAAGAACTCACAGTGCTAATTAATAATCGTTCTGATGCCCTGGAGCGAATGGTGGCGGAGAATGCACGAGCAATCGCGAGTATGAAAGAGACCGTTAACGAAAACACCAAACAGATAGCCGACGTGAAGACAGCGGTTGAGTTTGTGTGTGCCGAAGTTAATGATGTTAAAAGCCAACTCGGTATAACGGAGACACGGGTGAAGAAGGTTGAGGCGAAATCATCTGAGCATGAACAACGTCTATCTCATCTCGAAGGATACACACGTCGTTGGAATCTGAGAATCTACGGGATCCCTGAAAAGGAGAGGGAGGATGTTCGAGATAGGGTTATCCAGGTCTGTGAGCAGCTTTTACCAGAAGCAAAGGACAAACTTCAATACACCGTTGACACTGTTCACCGACTTGGCCGGAAACAAGGGAGCAACGACAAACCTAGAGGGATCATCTTTCAGTTCACCTCGCGCTTCTACCGTGATGCCATTTGGCGGGCTGCGAAAGACTCTCAATTTCTCAGAAACAACAACTTAAAATTGTCTGAAGATCTGTCCCCGACAGATAGAGAGAAGAGAAACAAACTGTGGCCTCTCGTGGACAAGGCACGGCGGGACAACAAGCGGGCATACTTTGTAGGAGGAAGGGCTTTTGTGGAAGGAACCGAAATTTTTCCACCAACCTGACTGAGTCTTTTGCTACTTTTGTTTATTTACTTGCTTACTCTAGTAAATCTGCACCTTTCCGATTCAGGACCAGATGAACCAGAGTATATATCCACGCGAAGCATCTAACGTTATGCCCTCGAGTCAGGTATTTTGTTCCTTTTAGGGTTTAAACTTTAACGTTGCACTTTTTTTTTAAAGTGTCACTGAGTTTAAATTAGTAGCTCATAATTTGCCGAACAAAACGGTACTTTATTGCTATTTGTTTATTTTACACGTTTGTTACGTGTTTATTTTACACGTTTGTTACGGGTTCTTAAACAACATTACTTCTGTTTAAAAGTCTATAATCTGAACATTCATTTTGTTTTTTGTACTGCACTACATCAATATTTTGTCTTTAGGCTACTCTAGTTTGCTGTGCTCATTTTATGCACATATTTCTCTAGTCTCAACGAGTTCATTGTATTAGCTTTTTCAAGATAAATCTTTTTTTCTTTCTTTTTTTTTTCTCCTTTTATGGTTCTTTCTATTCACTCACTTAATGTTCGAGGGCTAAGAAACCTTACTAAACGTAAAGCTATATTTTTATATCTTAAACAGTTTAACTCTGATTTTTATTTTTTACAAGAGTGCCACTCAGTCAAAGAAGACTTTAATTTCTGGAGATCACAATGGGGGTTGGACATGTGGATGTCCCATGGAACATCAAGTTCAGCTGGAGTTTGCATCTTACTTCATCGTTTTAAGGGGAAAATTCTGTTTTCTGATTGTGATCCAAATGGTCGGTATATTTGCCTCCTACTTGAAATTTCAAATATGATGTTTATTGTTACCAATCTTTATGGTCCTAATCAGCAAAAAGAAAATGAAGATTTCTTTTATCAAATGGAAGAACGCATACTTTCATTGTTAAATAAATACCCCAACTCCTACTTGCTTTTCGGAGGAGATTTCAATGTGGTTATAGACAATAATATTGACAGATGGCCCCAAAATCTAATAGCTCTAATTCATATTTAAAAATGTTCATGCAAAGGTTTTCTTTAGTTGATAGCTGGAGGGAAACTCACCCATCTTTAAAGGTATTTACTTGGAATAATAAATCCTTCTCATCCCAATCTCGCATTGACATATGGCTTGCTCCTAAAGAGCTGCATAATATTTCAACTGATATTATACCTTCACCATTATCGGATCATAAATGTGTTTCTATTCGCATCGCTCTCTCAACTAATGTGAACTCCCATAGGTCTCCCTCATATTGGAAGCTTAATAACTCAATTCTTGCCTATGATGAAGTTAAAAATAAAATTGATGACATTATTACAAATTTTTGGAACAAAGCAAAGGAAGAAAATAATTACTGCAATAATTGGGAATTAGTTAAATATGAAGTCTGTAAATATTTTCGAAAATTCAGTAGTGATTTGGCTAAAAAGAGGAAGTCTAATGAGAGTAATGTTATTTGTAAAATTGCTAATCTTTTGGCTAAAAATGTGGAAGATATTACTGATCTTGAAAAAGCTGAACTTGCTGAGCAACATCTACAATTAGACAAAATATATAAATACAAAGCTGAAGGAGCTTACATCCGATCACGCAGAAAGTGGCTTGAGGAAGGCGAACAAAGCTCTGCTTATTTTTTCCGTTTAGAAAGACAACAAGCTAAAACAGGTAATTTAGGGAAACTCATGATTGATGGAAAATTAAATGAAGATCAAAAAGTAATTGGAAAATTTTGTTCTAAATTTTACACAGACTTGTATACATCTAAATTTTGCCACCGAGATGCATCTGATTTTTTTGACTCTCTTCAGAATGTACAGCAATTGAATATGGTTGATAAAGATTTTTGCGACGCTCCTATTACCATGAAAGAGATTGTAGAAGCAATTAAATCATTAAAAAATGGAAAATCTCCTGGCACTGATGGACTCACTTCAGAGTTTTATAAACTTTTTAGTAAAAAAATAGCATCCTTTTTATTAGAGGTTTTTAGAGAAAGCATAGAGAAAAAATGTCTTCCTCCCACCCTATGTCAAGGAATAATCACCTTAATTCCAAAGCCAAATAAAGATCCCCTTTTCATTGATAATTGGCGCCCAATCTCTTTACTAAATAATGATTATAAAATAATAGCTTTAGTTATGGCCAAAAGACTCAAATGTGTCCTAAATTCCATTATTGATGAAACTCAGTCAGGATTTTTACCAAATAGACATATATCAAACAACATACGCTTAATATTAGATCTATTGGACTATTCATATTTACTCCCAAAAGAAAGTTTTATATTATTTTTAGATTATTATAAAGCATTTGATACATTAGAACATCAGTTTTTGTTTCAAGCTCTAAATAAAATTGGCTTCGGGGACTCCTTCTGTAATATGGTTAAAATGCTGTATGTGAATAGTAGTAGTTCCATTAAGTTGAGTAACGGTACCTCTCCCAGATTCTTCTTAAATCGTGGAGTGAGACAGGGATGTCCAGTATCTCCCTATCTTTTTTTAATTGCAACACAATTTCTTAGTTCGCACATTAAAACAAGCCAGCTAAAAGGCATCAGAATTGGCAATACAGAGATAATTATTAATCAGTTAGCAGATGATACTGCCTTATTCTTGGAGGACTCTCTGCAAATACCAGCAGCCTTACGCACTCTTCATCTCTTTTCTAAAGCCTCGGGCCTACATCTAAATCTTAATAAATGTGAATTACTTCCGATAAAAAACAGTATGTTCTCTTCAATTGATGGTATTGCAGTTAAAAACTGTGTTACATATTTAGGTATAAAAATAACCAAAGATAACTCTAGGTGCTCTGCTAATTTGGACCCAATTGTTTCAAAAACAACGAAACGCCTAAACTGCTGGCTGCAGAGAGACCTTTCTTTGAAAGGCAGAGGTTTGCTTGTTAAAGCAGAGGGTCTGTCTCGCCTGACTTATGCCGCTCAGTCACTGTACATTGATAAGCACACCTGTAAAATTATTGATGGAGTTTTAGTTAAATTTTTATGGAAAAACAAATCCCATTATTTAAAAAAATCAGTGATACTTAATTCTCAAAAAAAGGGTGGCCTGAATTTAATTGATTTTAGTTTACTAAATAACACAATTAAAATAAATTGGCTTAATCGATTCCTTAAAAACCCCAACTCTATTTGGAATATTTTCCCTCAGCTTGCCTTCTCGCAACTTGGGGGTGCAAAGTTTGCTTTAATGTGTAATTATGATGTGTATAAACTCCCTGTCAAGCTATCTAACTTTCACCAACAAGTTCTTTTAGCATGGACTCTCATTTACAAACATAATTTTTCTCCTCATCGGTGTTACATATGGAACAATAGGAATATTTTATTTAAGAATAAGTCTTTGTTCTATAATCACTGGTTCTGTAATGGAATAATTCATGTTAGACAACTCTTTAATAATGAAGGTCTGCTTTTTAGGTATGCAGAGTTTCTTTCAGAATATAATATACCTGTAACTCCCAAAGAGTTTGCCACAGTTATGGATGCTATTCCATCTGGGATACTCATACTTTTCAAAAATAACACTGTCTCTTTGAGTTCATTATCTTTGCCTGAACCTGTCAATACTCCTATTGGTGAGATATGTTTCACTGAAAAAAAAGGAAGAAATTATAAAGTAAGAGTTCTATTCCTTGAGAACATTATTTCTGTCCCTCCTGCAATGTCATATTGGAATGGACTTTTTGATAACTTAAATTGGCAAAAAATATGGTCCATGCAACATAGGTTTCTCCTCACAAATAAAATCAAAGAAATATCCTTTAAATTAACTCATAATATTTACCCAGTTAAAAATTTCCTAAAGAAAAAATTTAGATCTCATTTTGCTCTAATTGCTCTTTCTGTCAGAATGACACTGAAACTCTTCTTCACTTATTTTGGTCATGCAATTTTACTCGGCAACTTTGGAAAGATGTTAGTGGTTTTATCTCAAGCAATATCTTGAAGAATTTCTCCATGAATCCCAAAACTGTTATTTTTGGTTTTTTTGAAGCTGATTCAAATGCCTGCTTTATTATAAATCTACTTATTTTCTTGTGTAGATTTTATATTCACAAGTGTAAGTTTTCAAATTGTAAACCAATTTTTCTGGTGTTCTTGCATGAGATAAAACATTACTTCACTACAATTTCTTCCTCTCTTAACCCAAAAGCACTCAAAACATGTAAAATTTGTAAGTCCTACAAACTTTTTACTTTATTAAATGTTTAGATTTATTTTCATCTATGTATTGCCCTCTTTTTATTTTTATTTTTTTTTTATTTTTTATTTATTTATTTTTTTCCTGTTTATCGTTGTCTAATTTCTTTTTTGTGCTATTATGTTGTTGATGTTATTATTATGTTGTTTTACTCTGTAAACTGAATGTTTAAATAAAGCATTTAAAAAAAAAAAAAAAAAAAAAAAAAAAAAAAAAAAAAAAAAAAAAAAAAAAAGAGTTCCTGTCAATATAATACATCCCTCATTAAGACTGCTACCTGAGTAACAAATAGAAATGGGAGAAATGTATTTGACAGTGAGACATCAACAACAGTCTTGATGGTGATAGTCATAGTACGTACCGTTGCCTGCTGTTCCACCATTGTGTTTTGCTACACACACACATGCTATTAGTTCAAATCTGGGGAAATAAAGATCTTTCAGTTGTGTAAACTGTTAATCACTACATCAATCAGAAATTTAAATAGATATTTTCTTGTATGGGTCTAAGAATTCAGAAATTTGGAAATCGGGAGCAGTCTGTATGTAACGTTACCCAAATATCAGGCTAGAGATGCACAATTCTGGATTGAGAACCACGATTCTCCCATTATTCTGAATAGACAAAGTTCTGAATGGTTCTAGAAAAAATTCTGCACTCTATTAAAAAATATATTTAGTCAAATTGAGATTTTTTTATTAATTATTTTTCCATCTGTTTATGCTTTGTCTCTGTCAAAGAGTAATAAGTACTTTGAATAAGCCCTTCAAGACTATATAATAGAAGTATGTTATTTATAGTATGAATGTATGAAAGTACTCTGAACGTATTACATTGGCCATGTATTAATAGACATATTTTAATCTGCTTTTTTTTTTTGCCTACTCTTTTATGAGTACTGTGAATTTGGACATGCTTCAAGCCCTTTTTTCACATACTTTCTTTCACCTATATTGCAGGGAAGTATGTGATTTTTGATGCAGCCTCAACGTTTTTGAATGAATAATGAATTACTAGGAAGTAGAGAAGAATAAATCACTGTCATATTGCTGTCAGTTTCACAAGTCAAAACAGATTTTACACTGCAGGACTTGGCATCTTACCAACACTAAGTTTGTGTTAAATGATATTCAAATGTAAGTGTGGAAAGTAGGTTGAGATTTCGGGTAGATAGTACGTGGTCTTACTAGATTCATGAAGGTGTTTTAAATATGGTCACGATCAAATAGACTTTCCTTGAAAGAGACTTTCTTTCAACACACAAACAGATACATGCACAAATACAGTATGTAGTCACAATGCTTTTATGCATTTTTTTGCAATTCAAATAGTAAGGTTAACCTTTGTGTGTCGTTAATTTTCAGTGAAGGGCTCAAGACCTGGTAAAAATGTCCAGTTGACTGAGAACGAGATTCGTGGATTGTGTCTGAAATCTCGGGAAATCTTCCTTAGCCAGCCGATACTGCTTGAGCTGGAGGCACCGCTGAAGATTTGTGGTAAGTTTCTGATAAACCTTTGTTTGGATTTAACTTGGTTCAGATAAAGCCAGCTTAGAACAAAATGTAACTGTTTCTCTTCCTGCAGGTGATGTTCATGGTCAGTATTATGACCTGCTCAGGCTTTTTGAGTATGGAGGATATCCTCCAGAGAGCAACTACCTGTTTCTTGGAGACTATGTAGACAGAGGCAAGCAGTCTTTGGAGACCATCTGCCTGCTGCTTGCGTACAAGGTCAAATATCCAGAGAACTTCTTCCTTCTCAGAGGAAACCATGAATGTGCCTCCATCAACAGGATATATGGATTTTATGATGAATGTGAGTATGCTTTTTATATTTCTTATGTCACAGTTGGGATAATGGTGAACCATGCTGGCAAAACGAGTCGGAATGCGCACAAGATAGTTATGAGCTATAGGCAAAACAAGTGAAATATGTCAATTTTGGTCGAATTTGAGATTTTCACAAAAAACGTGTTCATATAAGCCCTCGTCTAGTGCTCCAAGTAGCCATTAAACTTCTAAAATCATCTTTATTTGTATGTTTTCTGATCGGTGTTCCTTCCTAAATCTTTCCTTAGTTTTAATAATCCATGAAAACCGCAATTGTTTCTCTGTTCGCTTCTCAAACACTGGTGCTTCACCTCAGCACAAGTTTGGTATCATTGTAAAGTGCAGTATTCCAACTTTGTAAATATTCATAGCGAAATCTCATTGCATGAGTCTGAACCAATGAAATGTGATTTGATGATCTGATGTAAACAAAACCAACTTGTTGCTAACCAGTCTTAATAATACCTTTCGATGATTAATCAAAGAACCCTGTGCCGTGGTGCACTGTGCTATCATGGAAGTGTCCATCCTCTGAAAACAAAACGCTTTTAATTGAATGTTTAGTCGATATATGCCAGTTTTGTAATGGATATGGATGGTTGCGAGAGTTCTCTGTCTTTAAATGCACTGTGCTCGATGAATCTTGTCGAAGCGATTGACATGGAACGTTTTGCTCAACATTTATATTATACATTCTGTGTAGGGGTTGGTGCTCTTAATTTTGCTCTCAAAAAGAACACAGTATTGATGCATTTAACTTTAAAATGTCTGTACATGCACATGTTTTTTGGCAGGTAAAAGGCGGTATAACATCAAGCTTTGGAAGACATTCACAGACTGTTTCAACTGCTTACCTGTAGCTGCTATTGTGGATGAAAAGATTTTTTGTTGTCATGGAGGTATGCAATTTTTTAAAACATTTTTAGTACTTTTTTTTGTGTAATTTCAAGAACATTTTTAGTGTTGCTCTTATTTTAAGATCAGATGTCCTCTGCCATAATTAAAGCTAATTGTTTTAATATGTTTTTCTGGAATGTCTGCACAAGGTTTGGAGAATCTTTTGGATCAATTTCATGTCTGGAAGAAGTAATTTGTGTCATTCTGAAAATGATGAAGTGTAGCATTCACGTAATGCTTTTGTATAAAAATGTATGATGCGAAAACGAAACCATCGAGCGAAATACCGGAGTGAACATGGCTGACCGAGTTTTGCTGCCTCCTTAACCTGATCCTCCATGAGTGCAACCAAGGGGGACACAATCACAACTATTACCTTTGGCCTCCCAAGGTTTGGCCGGCTGTTTTCCGGTCAGAGGAAAACTGAGAGACATGTCTGATGTAGTCTGGCTAGGGAGCATCTATAGAAAGAACCTAAAATGGATTCTTACTAGGGAACTCCACAAGTAACTGGTACTTAAGAGGAGGAATGATTCTCTGTTCTGACCTGAAAAGTTTCCTCCTTTAGGGCCACTACAACCCACTTTAGGGACAAACCTTGGAACCACACACTCAAGAAACTTTAAAGAACGTTCTGTGCCATTTTTGGCTTTTTATTTATTTAAAATTTTAGATGTTTAAATGTTTGGATTCTACCCGCCAATCGGTATCAGTTCAATGCCAATCGGAAGTTTGGTATTGAACTAAATTAATGTAAATGTAAAGCTAAAAATGAGAGAATTTTGAGGTTCACTAGACATTTTCAGGAAGGTCTGTAGGAGCTAAACTAAGCAGGAAAGTGGCCCACCAAAAGCAGGATTGGACACCCCTAATCCTAATTATCTAAAGCCATTCTTAACTGCAGGGATCTGTAGTTAAAGCAGTGGTGTCTGCTGTTAAAAGTTACTGAAAAAGGTTGTCACATGTGGATAGACCTTTCTCATTCACACACACACATTTATATATATATATATATATATATTGAAACTTAAATATTTTCGGGAAAAAAAAGATTAGTTGGTTTGTCGGACTTACTGGTTGACCCTAGTTATGTGTTAATGTCTTAAGCTTACAGCTTTGTGTTGTAAAGCACGTAATAGCTTATTTTCCCAGTAGCACCTCATTGCAGTACATGAGATCCAGGGGCAGAGTTGGATCCAAATCTAAGGGGTGGAGATGGGTAGGATTAGGGGTGGGGTTCGGAATCAGGGGGTGGAGATGGGTAGGTTTAGGTGTATGCTAGGTGGGAGGAGTTGAGTCTGGATCCAACTCCTCCCCTTGGATTTCTATTTACCTGTAACCTGTGTATAATCACATGGACAGGTTTGTGAAATAGTCAGGGAATAGTGGAACCTCCAATAGTGGAGGTTCTTTATACTAATCTGTGTGAATTCAAAATATTTCCTCTAAACTGCAGTTGAATTGTTCTTCACCCAGGTCTTTCTCCAGACCTGCAATCTATGGAACAGATTCGCCGTGTGATGAGGCCCACAGACGTTCCTGACCAGGGTTTGCTGTGTGATCTGCTCTGGGCTGACCCCGATAAAGATGTCATGGGCTGGGGAGAGAATGACCGTGGTGTCTCTTTCACTTTTGGTTCTGATGTTGTGGCCAAGTTCCTCCACAAACATGACATGGACCTCATTTGCCGGGCCCACCAGGTAAGTCATTTTAGTTAATTGAATGTTGTCATCATTGTAACGCATACTGTGACGCAGATTGGAAGTTTCTTATTGTACACCTCATTCAAAGAACGAATAATCATAATGATGTTTCTAAACCAATTTGTCATGAAAATTATCTTCATTATTTATCCAGAAAGTGTTTTTTTTTTTTTATGAAATAAGAGTGAAGAGTTGAGGGAGGCTACACTCGAAAGTAAGAGTGTTTCTATGGAATATAATGCATTTTGTGGAATTTACCCATTGTGACTAAGCTTTACACCTTGTGGATATTCACTAGAGATCATGTTCGGTGTCTTTGGATGTACTCTACACAGCAGGGCTCCAGACTAACTTTTTGCCTTGGTTGCACTGCACCTAACTTTTTTATTTAGGTGCACCAGCACAAAATTTAGGTGCACTCAATTTTTTTTTTTTTATAATAATAAAAGTTATATGAAATATAAACATTTACATGGTGGGTGCATAATGCTACGTTCACAGCGGACGCGAATAGGGCGTCAGGCGCGAATGATTTCAATGTTAAGTCAATGCAAAGACGCTTTACGTGCGTGAAAAATTCCTGCGGCGCGAATGAGGTGTGGAGCGCGGCGCGGAAGACGCGAATATGCCTCGTTCGCACGAATGGCGCGAATTGAGCGTCTGGCACGTTACGCGCGAATGATTCAGTTAGTGCCATTTGCGCATTCACGCCTTTGACGCGAATTCGCGTCTGCCGCCCGAGTTGAAAAATCTGAACTTTGGCGTGAATTCGCGCCACGTTAACCAATCAGGAGCCTAGCTGCTTGCTCACGTGGTGAAGTGTCTGGATGCTTCAATAAATTATTTTGTAATATGACTAAATGCATGTTGGTATTATGCACAACAAAGCAAATGTTTTATCACTTAGAACATTATTTCTATATACGAGACATGTTCATTTTGTATTGAATGTTATTCATTCCATATCTAGATTATATGAAATAGTATTATGATGTAAAGACAATCAACATATGTGCATAAATTCGTGTCTGGACGTGAGAGAGAGAAAAAAATCACAGGACAGGTTAATAAATTTTGAAGGCTGGCTCTATTTATCATCAAAACAAAAATAAATGACATATAGATTAGATGGATGAGGGCGAGGGTGATCCTCGCTCCGATTCGGGACACAGGTCATCAAATTGGGCGTGTGACAGGCGGAAGTACCGCTGACAGCGGCCGTCATCCAGCACAGCTCCTGGAGCGAGCAAATGGTGAAACTCGCCAAACGGTTCGGCTCCAAAGGGTCGGGTGGACACATATATATGGCAACGATGATCCCCACGCCGCTGTTCTGCTCTCCAGAGTAAATGAAGAGCGGTAACTCTCTTGATGAATGCTCGGTCGACATAAAAACAATGGCCGCCAACGGATTTCGATTCTGATGCGCGACACGCGCGTAAATTTCGCTTCAAACTTTTGTTTTTACGCGCGCCAGTTTCGCTCTTGACACGCGAATTAACACAAAGTGGTCAAGCGTCAAACTAGACGCGTCAGGCGCGAATTTGACGCGCGATTCGCGTCCGGTGTGAACGTAGCATAAGAACTTGCCAGATTTTTTCAAACAACATGCATTAAATATTAAAAAACATTAAAAATTATAATATGTAATATGGTGCTCATATTTGGCAAAATGCTCCTCTCTAGAGTTAATTTTTCCAGATAGCTAACGAGTTTATGGTCACTGGATATGTTTTTTTCTGAGGTAAATGTGATGTTACATTACATTGTTTACAAGCATTTTACTGACGTCTTTCTACGGTTGAAACTAGGGCTGCACGTTTTCAAGTTTTTCATTAACCGTTAACCGAGGCCCTTATCGGTTAATAGTCGGTTAACCATAGTGTGCGCGCCGCAACCTCGAGACAGAGTTAATTTTTAACACCTTTAATAACTGGTTGGACCCCATTTGAAACGAAATTCATTTATAGAAATAAAATGCAGTGGTAAGTACAGAGCAGTTAAAGTAAGCGCGTTTCCATCACCCTTCAAAATGAATTGCCAATTGAAAATACGCACATTGGAAACACGTCCATTTCGCAAGAACTCCGCAATTCGAAAAAAGAATATTTCACAAAACTGCAATGCGACATTTTGTGTGTTTTGGGTCCGTGTCCGCAAATAATAATAATAATCATCATTATTACAATCATTATTGTAACATTTTATTAGGCTGCATATGTAGAAGACGCCTTTATCCAAAAAAGGAACAAAGCACAAATAAACACAATATTTTGACGTATATCCAGCTGGGGAAGGATTTGCTGCAGGTTTGATTCTTTCTTTACGGATCACAGATTAAGGCGAGAGACCCTACAGGTGAATAGGGTAATTTTTTAACTAGCAGATATAACCATGAAACTTTCTTGTTGATTACCTAAATTAAGATGAGAAAACAATATATTACAAGTTTTCTGTAATTTTATGTTTAAATATGCAAATGAGGCATTATCTAATTAAATATGCGCTCATTTGCATATATTTTAAAAATCACAAATCTGAGTATTGGATAAAGCCATGTTTAAAATTCTTTTTTCAATGTGTTCACATATTATATGAGAAAAAAAATTACAGAGGGATTTATGGATATCTACTTTGGTTATCCTGTTAATCAGAATATACGACCAATTGCCTTAAAAATGTTTTTTTTTGTCAGGCTAGGAGTAATATATTTACAAATCCCTCTGTAAATGTCTTCATAGTATAACTAGGTACTAGACTGGAAAGTCTGGTGTATATAGGTGGTGAAGTGGAGATTTCGGACTTGGAGTATGAGAGAAAAGTAATTTTGAGAAAAGTGCCTTTAAAGGAACACTCCGACTTTTTGGGACTTTAGCCTATTCACCTTACCCCCCAGAGTTAGATAAGTCCATACATACCTTTTTCATCTCCGTGCGTGCTATAAGTCTGTTTGACGCACCCACCGCTAGCCTAGCTTAGCACAAAGACTGGATGTGAATGGTTGCAGCTTTCATACTAATCCAAATGAGTGACAAAATAACGCAAACGTTTTCGTATTTACATGTTGTGGTTTGTATAGTCACCAGAGTGTGCAAATTTCAAGGCCATATGAGACACAGACATCTTTTGACCGTATAAATACTATATTTTCTGAAGGGGAAGCACTGCTACTTGGGCAGAACAATCACCTGAGACGCACCGTGACGAGGAGCAGAGAGTTCGCTTCGCTCAGTGTTGGAATAAAGAGTCAGCAATACTAACGTTAGATAGAAAAGCATAGTTTATCACGGGTGTTTGCTTTATTGTATGAGCTGTGACAATAAACAGGGGAGACCAGGTAATACAGTACCATGTTTCATTGATTTCCAACCAAAAACGCACCCAGATTTATAAATATCACATGAATAAATAATTATTATTACAGGAATCAATATATTTTAAATGCAATTTATTAGCTGAACCAAATGTATTCAACAGTAGCCTATATAATATACAGTATAATTGCATTACTATAGGATAGAATAAGGGGAAAGTAATAGCACAAATTGTTTTTGCACAATGAACTCACAGCCTATCGTACCCTTTTGCACGCTCAAGTTCGTTATTTCCATGGTTATTTCAAATTTAGGCTACTAGGCGCGCCGCACGCAGGGTGCAAGTTCAACGCGGTGAACGCGCTCGGTTTTTTTTCCCAAGCGCGTCCGCACCACATCAAGATAAAAACATATTCATACCCTAATCATATAATAGTGTCACTAACGTTACATTAGATCTGGCTAAAGGCACTGTTACAGTAGGTCATCTAAAAACACTTACCTCAGCCGCAGGTGATCCACTTGTCCTGTCTGTGCTATCGATGGGATGGCCGTATCCTTCAGCACATTATGGTCCGTGTGGCAAATTCCATTTTTTCAAAATAGTCGTCCTCATTGAAATGTACCGAGCAAACATAATGTCCCTTGATAATCTTAGGTGTGTTTGGATAAATATCCAGAGTAAGTTAGCCATTTCTTCATCCAGTCAGCGTTTTTAGTTGGAATTCTGTGAAACATGGTTACCTCCCCTGTTTACAGTCGCAGCTATTTACAATAGAGCGAAAACCCATGACTCTAAACTACGCTTTTACTATTTATAAATTGCTGACTCTGTTACCCAAACACCGAGCGAACTCTCCGCTCCTCACCACGGCGTGTCTCCGGTGATGCGGTTATTACGCCGTCAAAGTAGCAGTGCTTCGCCTTCAGAGAATAGTTCCCAGGTTTTGTACGGTTAAAAGATGTCTGTGTCTCATTTGACTTTGTTATTTGTACATTATGTGACTATATAAATCACAACATGTAAACAGGAAAACGCTTGCGCTATTTTGCCACTCATTTGGATCAGTATGAAAGCTGCAACCAGTCACATCGAGTCTTTGTGCTAAGCTAGGCTAGCGGTGGGTGCGTCAAACAGACTTATAGCACGCACGGAGATGAAAAAGGTATGTATGGACTTATCTAACTCTGGGGGGTAAGGTGAATAGGCTAAAGTCCCAAAAAGTCGGAGTGTTCCTTTAAAGATTAAGCATCAGCCAATGAGATCGCACATTCAGAGTTAAATCCCCCCTTTTACCTTCACGATTGGTTGCTTATAAAAAGGAAATGACCATATTTGGATCCGACAGCGTTGTACGGGAGAAAGAGAGCTTGATGACAGGGTGCAGATCGCTGATCGGATGATTTATAACGACGACTTTTGAAGAATTTATGAGAAATCTACAGACGCAAACAGACAAAGTGTAGTAAAATAAAGACCTAAATGTGTATGTTGGGCTTTTTTTCACCACAAGTCTGAAAGAAGACATGGTATTGAAGACAAAAATCTCAAAATTGACCAGTGAAAAAAAAAATATGTTTTTGCCTGCTGTGTCTCGCCTTAATGTGGAAAATGTTGAGAATCTTTGTCATAGACTGTCATTTGAAATAGCATTTGTTTGCTTAAATGTTCTGCTCTCTGAACAGGTGGTAGAGGATGGCTATGAGTTCTTTGCGAAGAGGCAGTTAGTCACACTTTTCTCCGCGCCTAACTACTGCGGAGAGTTTGACAACGCAGGAGCTATGATGAGTGTCGACGAGACCCTGATGTGCTCATTTCAGGTTTGTATGGGCTCTTACATTTTATTAAACTAGTAACCAGATGCAAACTGCTCACCTCATTTTACCTGCTTTCTCTCTCTCTCCTCTGGCAGATTCTGAAACCAGCAGAGAAGAAGATGCTGTCGTATGGTGGTGCGGGAGGATTTGGATCTGGTAGACCTGTAACTCCTCCACGAAACGCAGCCAAGGGTGGCAAAGCCAAGAAATAACATCAACTACTGCAACACGCCTATACATCCTGTCCATCATTCTACCTCTCCTTTCCCTTCTCCTCTTCAATTCCAAACACCAAATCAGTGCAGGGTTTTTTTAGCTGTCTCCATCAAGACGAGACTGCTGGCAATCTGAGCGGTCATATGTGTGCTTGACTGAAATGCCCTTGTGAAGCGTGTTGGTTTCTATGTGAAACGACAGTGTGTATTTGTGGAAAATGGTTTTGTTGTGCGAGTTTGTGTGCAAGTTTTTCTTCACTCTCTCTAGTAACTGCGCACCTTTTAATGCGTTTTTAGCTGTTCTGGTTGATTTTTTTTCTTTTTTTTTTTTTTTTCTTCCGATACATCTTCAGCCATTACATGATAATCCTTTTAAGGCCATTTATTGGATCTACAACACCCTTCACCTCTCGTCAGACCAAGCCTCAGGGTCCAGCTTTTGATCCCCGCTGGGGACAGACTTTTCCATTCCCCTCTAAAGCAATCTGAATGGAGGTGATTGTGCAAATCACTGCCAGTCTCTTTAATGTGAAGCTTTGTCCAAGTGCGTGTCTGTTTACAGTAGTTATTGACGGCACCCTGCACATTTTGACACATACCTATTTTGGCGCATTCTTTGCTTCTTTAAACTGCACACTCAGGTAGTATTTAGCCTGGCCTGTGGAAATGCTCTGTTTCTCTTTGGGGTAGTTAAAATCATGCACGATGTGCAAATAATACCATGTGTGAATGTCTGCTAAGTGGGTGCCATCGCCGTTTCAGTTTAAAATGCAGAAATGCACTGTTTATTGAGTGAATGTGGCTGTGTTCCAATTTGTTAACTGCAAATCTCACTTTTTCTTCTTAAAAGGACTTTTTTTTTTAGTAGTCATGAATTTAGCCAATAAAGTGAGAATCTGGTGCATATTTTGAGTTTTTATTTTGTCCATCAACTGTCGGCTGTACAAAGTGCAAAATAGCATTTGAGGAATTAAAGCTCAACTTTATTCTTGACGGAAGTTGTGCACCAATAGAATATTACAGTTAGGGAAAGAACTTGATTGGAGGTTTTGTTTTTATTACATTGTTATTATGACATTAGTAACATGTTGGTTGTTGCCATTTTAACATTTGAATAAATAGTTGTTTCATTCTGTCAACATGAAATTAAAAAGGACTTTTTTTATGGAATATATCTCGTATTTATAATAAACGCTTATTATATCTGTGCAGGGCACATCATTTAAAACTAAAAATAAAAACTTCCCCTCCCTCTTACAATGATGACATGTTCATTGGCATGAGGGCAGGACAAACTGTCACTAATGACCCAAACATCTAATCAATTCCTAATGGACAAAATCAAGTCTTTTTCAAAAGTAACACTTGCAAAAGTGGTAACAAAGTGGGAACACTTTGCAATAAGGTTCATTTAACTAACATGAACTAACCATGAGCAACACATTTTGTTACTGTTTTTATTAATCTTTGTTAACGTTAGTTAATACAGATCTAGCTGTTTATTGTTTGTTCATGTTAGTTCACAGTGCATTAACAGGAATGTTATAAAGTATTAGTAAATATTGAAATTAACAAAGATTAACGAGTGCTGAAGTATTGTTCATTTTTAGTTAACTTTAACTAATGTAGTTAACTAATGAACCTTGTTGTAAAGTTTTACCATCTTTTTTTAATGTCTGAGAAGGAATAAAAGACTACCGCAAATTCCTTTTCATCTTCGCATTTAACTATTCAACGTCAATCCTGCTATATAATAACCTCAAATGACTGATATCTGTTGTAGACGGGTATGCTTTTAAGTTTCGGTACCTTGAACAACTTACAAGAACCCTCTTTCTGTCACCACTAAAAATGCTATATGGCCTGTTACATAGCACAGATGAATGGAATGTCCATCCATCAATTTTCCAAACTGCTTGTCCTATGGGGATGCTGTCTTTCCCAGAATTTCAGGCAGAATGCAGCTGAAACACCATGAATGGACTGCCAGTCCAACACCGGTCTAACACACATTCACACTCTGGGGGTAAAATGACCTCCTTTACCCCCATACATTTTGTGGATCATAATATAGGTCCATGGTGCTGTAAACCTATTCTATCTTGTTAGGATTGTCTTTATAGCCTTAAAACTGTTTGGGCCTCAGAGAATGTACATCGTAAACTACCTAAACATGGTAGATTGGTCCAACCCACCCCGACTCATCACGGTGAATGTAATTTCACCAAGTACAACATGTTCCTGGATCAGTTGATCTTGGAACAACATTCAAATCAACCAATCTGATTTAAGGGATTGGTTTATAGTTAATGTCAGGCTTACGACAAGAGTTTGGTGCTTCTACACCAGTCTTATTCATCGATCATATCCCTTAATTTGTTTTCGGACAGGAATATTGTTCCAGGATACACAAAAGATGTCGTCTTGGCAAAACCACTGTGACCTCTGCAGTTATAAGGTGTCTAACACTAGGTGGTGCTATTATAATACTTGGTCCCGTCCAACCTCTTTACCCAGGTTTTTGCCCATGGCTCTTTTCTCTGAATCCTTGAGTCAGTTTGTTAGATGTGTATATATATATATATATATATATACTGCCATTTATCTATTTTCATTACCCAATTCAATTAAAATAAAGATAAAGAGTTTTTTTGTATACTCTTAAGGTAAGAAGAACTGACTTTTTTTGTTATGAATTCATTCATATATCAGCAGCGGCCAGGTTATTTTCAGAGCTATGATGATTAATTTCAGTTTTGTCAATTTACACTCAATTTAATTGATATTGTCACATGAATTGTTAGATTAAATGACATCATCTGAACTTGCCATACCTTGACTTTAAAGGGTTAATTCACCCAAAAATGATGTCATTAATGACTCAACCTCATGTCGTCCCAAGTCCATAAGACCTCCATTCATCCTCGGAACACAGTTTAAGATATTTTAGATTTAGTCTGAGAGTTTTCTGTCCCTCCATTAAAAATGTATATATGGTATACTGTCCTTGCCCAGAAAGGTTAGAAAAACATCATCAAAGTAGTCCATGTGACATCAGTGGGTTAGTTAGAATGTTGTCAATCCGCGTTCACGAGTCTGCAGTGACCCTTTTGGTGTAAGACGCTGACGTGTATTTGGTGTGTCCATGTATTCGGGTTCAAATAAAAATGGCTGGGCAAAAAAATGCAAGCCTTTCTCTGTGTCGAAATCCTTAGACATGTTTGCGAAGATTGTTTTGTTTACAGCGTGAGTCTCCCTCAGACAGTGTAAACGCAGCTCAGACGCACCAGATACACGTCAGCAGCGTCTTACGTCATCAACGTCACTGAACCCGGATTGACAACAGAACTGGAAGAGAACACAATGCTGAATAAAGTCGTAGTTTTTGTTATTTTTGGGCAAAAATGTATTTTCAATGCAAAACACTCTAACCTACCCACTGATGTCACATGGATTACTTTGATGATGTTTTTCTAACCTTTCTGGAAAAGGACAGTATACCGCGTATACAGAAAACTCTCAGACTAAATCTAAAATATCTTAAACTGTGTTCCGAAGATGAACGGAGGTCTTACGGGCTTGGAATGAGGGTGAGGGTGAGTCATTCATTAATGATTAATTTTTGGATGAACTAACCCTTCAAGTGAATTCATGCCATTGCTATCAGGTAGTTATTTTACAGGAACCTACCAAAACTGATTTTGGATATAATGAGGCAGCATAACAATTAAATAATCTTCAACAAAATAGAGAAAGCTTTTCTCAAAGCGAAGCAAATATTAAATTACAGAAATATTAACTCACTAGTCATAACATCAAAAGTGGTAAAAATTACAGACAGTTACACACAAACTAACCACCAACCGCAACATTCAGGTTGCTACAATGCTTATTTTTTAGTTCATCTGTCATGGAATCAAAATCACAGGATAGTGGGATATCATAAGCAGGGAAGGATGGATCAATGAGATGATGGTATCTCACAAGACAGGATGTGACATGATCATTGGATTCAGATGTGCCTTCCTATGTGCCTTTAGTTCATCTGTCATGGAATCAAAATCACAGGATAGTGGGATATCATAAGCAGGGAAGGATGGATCAATGAGATGATGGTATCTCACAAGACAGGATGTGACATGATCATTGGATTCAGATGTGCCTTCCTACCTCTGTATAGGCAGCATTTTTCAGCCTTAGATTAGTTCCAGTCCTCATACACACTTGAACCAGCTAATCAAGATCTTCAGGATTATTGGAAACTTCCAGGCAAGTGTGTTAAACTCTAGTAGCTAAACTCTGTAGCTAAACTCTACAGAACATTGGCCCCCAAGGAGCAGGATTGGACCCCCAACTATGGACTTTTACTTTACCGGTATAAGAATGATCCAAGAGGATTGTTCAATCAATAACAAATATGCTGAATATCCACAAAATTAACAACCACACTAATCCACAGCATGTGGTCTATCCGTCATTCAGATCCATACGAGCTTTACTTCTTCTTTTAATTCATTTTCTTGCTTTCCTGCTTTTAATTTCCCCACCAATGCCAAATTCAAGCACTTGTAATGTACACTTATGACAAGCCCACACTGTGGTGAGCTCCACAGCACAAAGTGCTATTTCGTCACTAAAGAGTGTGGACATGGGGGACCGCCTGGGCTTAGGATACCATTTGGAACTGGCTCCATGTTTCATGTTTCATAGCCATGAGATGCCAAAATGTTGCTATGACTATGACGGTCAATCATCACAATTTTGTCAGTGATTCACATACAAAATTATACAATTTAACAGATTCGCTTTCACATTTAAAAGCAGTTGTCACTCCTAAAACTTTGCAGAGTGTGAGCTGTTGGTCCTCTTAAAGCTTAAAGCCCTAATCCTCAAAATAATTAATGAATAGACCCAGACAGCAAAACAGTGTCGGCCCAGATCCAGCCCACATCTGGGCTGTGTGGAATGTTTTGCTATGCTGGGGGTCTGTTAAATATTTTATATTGTGCTCATTCAGCAATTGCTATGCTATGCTAATGATATCAAAGCATTGTGTAACCAATTAACAAGTTAGCATTTATTGAATTAGCTAGTTAAAGCAATCCAATTTTCCACAAAAATCTTTGTTGAGATAACATGATATTTCATGATTTTAAATTACAAGTATGAATTAGCCTACACAAATTTTTCAAGTTAAGAGCAAATTAATATCTATGAGTTCTTGCTTAAACTTTGAATTAGATACTTAACTATTTAGCTACTTAGCGACTTATTCTATTCAATAATTAGGTAACTAGATGGGAGGGGCTAGACAATCGAAAAATATCGCAACACTTTGGTAATTTTTACCAAAAAACTAATGGTCTTGTGCACTTCAATGATGTATGCTAAGCTATGCTAAAAGTGGTACCGCCAGAACCGGAGATCGGCTGAATGGATTCAAAAAAGGTAAAACTCAACATTTTAACTCTGGGGGAGTTGTAAAATTAGCGTATTTCCAAAAAAAGTGGAGTATCCCTTTAAAACATTGGTGCCACTAGGAAGGGCTTGCAGAAGCTATTGTGCAGAAATGTGCATAGCTCCAGCATGGGCCCCCTTATGGTGTACTAAAGGTTTTTCTTTCTTTCTTTCTTTTTGGAACTCTGTCACTTTCATTAAAAATAAAAATAAATTTAAAATGTGTATTTTTTTAATGTGCCTATATACTTGTCTTGAGTCAGTTAGGCCATGCTCAAGTATGGCACGCATTAGTAATCAGATGATCATTATGGAGCGCTGTTTAATATCAAGCAAACCAATAGCTCATAACTTACAACAGTCCTCTTGTAATCTGCCATTGGCCTTGTAATCGTTTCAATTTCATTTAAAAATTTGAAGCGTGAAATATTGTATTACCCAGGATTAAAACACAGTTTAAAAGACCTTAACCCAGGGTTAAGAGCGGTGTGAAAATTCCTTGGGAGTCTGTAATATGCCTTTGCTTTCTATGTTATCCAAGCAACACACTGTCGATGATCATAGCAAAGTGGGCGGGTGTATAGTTTTCCTGCGAGAACCCAATGACATTTAACTCAATATCTCTCAAGACAGACTATCCCCTTCCCCACCCAGCTTTAACAGCACTGGGGATTAACTGTTACCAATCCATCAATCTTACTTTACTCTTTCACACTTACAGCTCATTAACAGAGCACATCTTATTTTTCATGTATTCCAGTATTTTTGACTTGACCACTTGCTAACTTGCAAATACAATCTACTTAGTTAAAAAAAAGCAGAGTTATGATATTATACAAAGTATCAGACATCAATCTAGCTTTGAGTATCTGAGATTATTCACAAACAGTAATCATGGTCAATTATTATTATTATTAATTTTAATAGATTAAGCAACATTACACCCCAACTGTGTAATTTTAATTGCTCCCAGTAGGGATTTTTATTAATTTCTCATTTCTCCCATTATCATTTATCAGATGTCACACAATGCAAAATAGGCTTGTTCATACAAAAAATAATTTCTTCTTTAATTTATTTTTTACCTTGTTTGTTTGATTTGGGGGTGAAGCATGAACTGGACATGTTCTTGAAAGGTTTGTACATAATTCATTTCATTAAGGACATCATGATCTTGTCTTGTTCCCTTTTCCTTGCCTTACAGTCACCATCTTCAACTTGACACAGACACATTTAGATTTGCTTAAGCTGGTGTTCCCTTTTTCTGCTGACTTAGAACAGCTGAGCTACACTGTCAGGACACAGAGCTATGCTATATCTCATATTTATCATGCTTAAGTCCTAACTCTTGTCAATTTACATTTTGTAGACATCATTGTGACACGTATCTGGCATGTGCACAGCAAAATTATATAATTAGCGGTGCTATGAAGGCTGTGAATCATGGAAACTCAGAATAGTGGTAATAGTGATAGTAGAAATATATTAAGGAACTGAACCAGTGTCATTTGTCACTGAAAATGAAACATAGTGTATACGGCAAGTTGTTGTAGTAGTAGTGGGGTATTTTTCATGCCAAAGTTGTTTGCCTCATTATGGATGATCCACACTATGACAAAAAACATGATTCTGTTAATTTCTGTTCAACTAATACAGGTACATAACATGATTTAGTCAATGCTGTACCATGGATCTAAAGCCCTCTTTAGGATAAATTATCCTAATAAATATGAATTAGTTTTACATGAAGAGGTAGGGTAAAGTTATTATTACTAGAGCTTCTCTGTGATTTTAGTCCCATCCGACTGTGCCGGCCAATGTCAGTAAAGTTTACTGCGACTTTTACATTCTGTAAAAAGGTCCGGAAAATTATTTCGGGTAATGCTAATCCTGTGCGAATAGACCAGCTGTAAATATGTTCCAAAAAATTTCGTAATTTTCTGTTTAAAATAGTTTTCTGCGTTTTTTTCACATATGGAGGCGCTTATAGAAGCATTCAAATGCATTCTAGGTGGTGGGACAAGTCTATGGAAAACCTCATGTGTTCCCTTTCAGGCCGTATTGGGATCGCGTCAGAGAGCCCCAATCATCTTCGAGTGTAAACAGAACGAAACAATGCATATTGTCGATTTGTATCTTGCGCTCCACCCTACAGCGCAGGTATAAACCAACACGACATCATGACTTTTGCATAAACATACACGCCACTTTCAAGTCAAGTGGCGTGTTAGCTATACGCATTTTGAGCTATCCACGTGTATGCGTGTATGTCTACGCCGTTAAATGTCCGAGTGATTCTGCGTGTATGTACACGCTGTGTCTGAGCGAAACGAAGCTAAATGTAGATCTACATCTGGGGAGCGATAATTTTTCCTAGGATGGTAGGGGAAGACTCATGAATCATATTAACCCCAGTGACAGGTAGGTTTAGGGACGGGGTTGGGGTAGGTAATATATTTATACATTATTGTAACGTTAAGTCAACGGCGTTCATAAACATGCTGAAAAGCGATTATGCGTGTTGATAGCACACCAAAAATGGAAATACGAATTGGCGTGTCATATATAAGCCATTTCATGGGATCAGTCTGTATAAATAGGAACGGATGCAAGCACCAATTGTCTTTTGCTTCGGAGCCTAACAGTTCTACTGGATGTCTCTGAGAATGTAAAGAAAGAGAAAGCAACTCTAACCAGTTGATGGTATAAAACATCTGCTCAACCTAAACCCTTGAGCTCCAAAATTTAACAAAATGTTTTGTTTTATCCTTCTGCAATTTTTACTCTATTATCAGGAGAGTTTTATATTGTTGTGAGGTAGAGATGGTATAGATCCATATGTGTTAGATACAGATCCAGGTCGCTAAATATGTAATAATGATTGGCGAAACATTCATGGTTTTAAGGGTTAAAGCCCATCCACCTTCTGTCTGCCACAATTAATTCCCAATTTGTCTGGCTTCTCTTTAAGTGTGACATGCTGCCAACTGGTCTATTTTTCATTTATTTAGTTTTTAAATAGCATACATTAAGAAAACATAAAAACCATATATCAAGAGAGTATACACAACATGTAATTCAAGAGCCGCTTATTATCTTTGTACCACTTAGTGACTGGTTCAGGCTTGATTTCTTCATAACTAAGAGTTGCTGAAGTGAAACATACAGTAGGTTATCATAGAGACCTGAGGCCTAAGTGAAACCTAAAGTTTTCTGGTTTAATTTATACAGTAGTATGGGTAGAGCGGGGCACAACTTAACACATTTTGGTTTTGGCTCAATTATTCAAAACATAATTAAGTTAGATTAATCTTTTTTACACAAGCAACATACACATCTCTGCTAGTTTTTTTTCTAGGACCTCCCATATTCGTACAGTTGAACTGAAAGTGACAGAACAGAAGTGCAAATGTTCAACCTACCCTATATGCGTGGTTAATTGTAACAGACAGAGGGGCTAGTTGTAACACTGCGTGTAACACATAATTCAGTACTATTTTATCTGTTTGATATTGTTTTTGCATCTCTATAGATAGATATCCATCCATACATACATCCCTCATCCAATGACCCATTATGGATCAATATCATGGATAGATATATGAAAGGAATGCACAGTTTTGCAAGCAATAAATAAATTCATCAAATGTTGTAATTGCAATTAAATTACATTTGTGTGTGGCAGCTGCATGTAAAATTGTACACATTGTACACTTGGCAGCTTAGTTGTAACACTGTGCTACTGTAATACCCCTGAATAAGTATAAAGCAGATTAAGAATAAATCACACGAGCGCTTCAGACGTCATCACTCTGGTATGCCGAACGAAAATAATTAATTTAATAAATGAACATTACTCTTCTTTTCAACAAAGCACAAATAAGCATTTAAACAATATTATAATGCATTCGAAAAGAGACACTATATACATAAGATTCTCTATATCACACTCTCCCCCTCAAAATAAGATCATATTGCTGAAAAATCAGTTACAGCAATGCTCAATTTACTGTATTTAAATCCACCCAGCAGTTGTTGTATGCAACATCAGATTTTACAACACTGTTACCGACATTTCTTTCTTGCACATTTCTTTTTCTTCTTTTTTCAGTGTTTCTGCAACCACCCATCATTTTACCATTCAAGAGTCTGTATTACTTAACAGGCAAGAGGCACTAGTTCGTAATAGTCCCCTGAGTTAGTGTCAAACAAGAAAGTCCTCTTTAACCCTCAGCCCATTCTCACCCCCAAGGCGTCACTTAACTGACGCCTTGGGAAGCATTTGGACATGCTTCAATATCTGACGCTTTAGGCGCCCTTTAGCGTCAGTTAGATTACGCCCTAGGATCGCGTGTACCCTACCCCCACCCCACATCTAAACCTAGCCGCGTCCTCTAACTGACGCTTTCCTTTAGCGTCAGTTAGATGACGCCGTAGGATCGCGTCATGTAAGTGACGCTAAAGGGCACCTAAAACGTCAAATATTGAAGAATGGTCAAAGGTGACGCCTTGGGGGTGAGAATGCGTTGTAACCCTAGAGTCTCTTTTAGGGGAAAAAACAGTCCATTAATTTTTCCTGGCAAAAAAGACAAAAAGTTCTTCAAGCTAGAAAAAGCTTCAAAAAGTGTCAACAAGAAAGTCTGAAAGTGATTTAAAGTGTCCACAGTTTTTGTCCACAGTCCACAGGCCGCAAAACTGTCCATTTTCTTAATATTTGGTAACAGTCCATTGTTTGTCTGTTTTCTCTTTTTTTTTACAATATTTTCTCACTATGGACAAAAAACAAGTCCCGGGTAATGTGGTGTATAGTGGCATTTATTACATTCAACACAGACCATGTGATGTGGGGAGGTTTATGTGGTAGTGCATTTCAGATTTCATAGCACACATATGAGGGCTGTGGGTAACAAATTGGAATTGATAATCAGGGTATCGCAGCGGTTATTCCACTAGATGCAAAGTGTGGGTTGTGTTTTTTCTCCACCATCTGCACTTTGTAGCACAATGGGGTCCCAAAGTTGTCATATGTAAACTTTTTCAGTGGCCGTTGCTTCCTCCTGATGAATTGATGCTCGTTTTCCTCCTCTGAGGTCCTGTACCTGGACCCAAGTGCTTCAGTTGTTTCGTCAACAGGTAAGTCTTGTTCCATTGGGTCAACAGATGGTTCGTTTTCATGACACTCTTGTCTTATTGCAGGTGCTGTCTCTGGAGGATTTATCTCTGACTCGGCTGAAGGTGACTGTGGGCTTGGTTCCGACACTGGAGGACTAGATAGCGGCTCACAAGGTGCTGACTGTGGTGGTGACAGATCCCTGTTTCCAAGATCACTGCTTTCTTGTGGTCTCATCTCCACTCTGAAGTAATACTCATCCTCTTCACTTTCATTATCATACTCTGGCTCACATTCTCTTTCCATGGTGGACTGAGTTCTACTGTTTCTCGGCTGATGTCCTCACTTTGGCTTGATACTTTGAGTTGGTGTAATGTTAAGAGGTAGATGGTCACATGGAAGAAGAAGATAGGGATGTAAGTCTCTTGATCTACCTTTACTCTGCACAGGTTTTACTTTGTAGATTGGTCCATCATCTTCATCAACTTCATCCTCCCAGTAATTCCGCAGTTTCCCGGTCCCACCTCTTGGAGTCAGGTTTTTCACGAGGGCCCTGCTTCCTGGGAACAGGTCAGTGCACCTCACTTTTTGGTCTTAATTCCTTTTGTTTCTTTCAGCACACTTGTTTGCCTGTTCTCTAGCAAACTCACAAGCTTCTTGCATCCCTTTCGTCCATCGTTCCATGTACTCACTGTAGCTCTGAGAGTCATTGTCAGAGTCCGAAAAGAGTGTTGATGGGTAGCCTAGGGGAACGGCCGAACAGCAGATGGAAAGGTGAAAAGCCAGTCAAGTCACATCTCGAGCAGTTGTATGAAAAGATTAATTTGTTGAGGGCATCCTTCCAATTTAATTTTTATCTTTCAGTCAGGGTTTTCAGCATCTGCAGTAATGTCCGGTTAAATCTGTCCACCTGCTCATTCCCTTGGGGGTGGTCCTTAAGCCGGCAACACCACTATACTTTTTGAGTTGGGTGAGCAGCTGATTTGCAAATTCCCCTCCTTGGTCATGGTGAATTCTGGTTGGAAAACCAAACTTGAGGGGGAAATCATTGAATAGACAATCACCCACAGTTTTTACTGATTTTGAGGTTGTGGCACAGGCCTGGGCAAACCGGGTGAAGTGATCTACGATAACCAAACTGTACTCATAACCCCTCATTTGTCCAAATGAAGAAAGTTGATACACCAATTCGAATGGGTGGGTCATTTTGATAGTTTTAAGAGGTGCTCTTTTCTCACGGCATGGCTTTTGTTGTTGTTGTTGTTTGATGCAGGAGCAAGTTCTCAGGACATGGTTCTCAATGTCTTTCTGCATGTAAGGCCAGAAGAACCAATCCCTAACAAGGCTTGTGGTGTGGTCAAGACCCTGATTACCTGCTGTTCAGCGTGAACAGCTCTACTCTTTTCATATTTTCGCTTGTTTTGTCTTTCAGATTCATTGGAACAAGCAATGTTAAGTTTGTCCGACAACACTTCATCTGGAACAGTGGGATTGGACAGGCATGGTTGGAGGTCACTTTGGACACAATCATTTTGCAATCCGGTCAAGACTGTGTGCAAAAACATATTTTTGACCAAGGCAGGATCATATTTTAAGCTTGAATTTTCTGTCAAAGATCAAGGGCTTGTATTAGGAAGTTTTGAGGCGTTTCTCTAGAGCGCTGAGCTTCGGTGCTGAGCTGCTTATATAGTTCAGTAGAATTTTTTCTCCTGATAATGAGACCGAAGTATTCGTCTCAGCATTGGGAGTGTCAGCCCTGCCTTTCCCTCTAGATAGCAGCTGAGCAGCTGAAGCCCTGGTGTGGTACAGTAGCTCTGATGACAGAATCTATTATTTCCTGTTCTGGATAGCCTTTCTTTAAACCACTTTCAATCTACCACTTTAAACTGACTTTACCTTGTAGCAACTCCAAGTGCACACACTGCTCAAGCGGTCTCTTCCACCACTCATCCCGAATGTCTCACACTGCTGCTTATCTGGGTAACTAAGAAGGGGATGATGTTGCTAAATGGGCTCTACCGCTCAGGGAGTCATTCCACCGAACATCAATCCCAGCAGTGTCTCCAAAATTGTAATACCCCTGAAGAAGTATAAAGCAGATTAATAATAAATCACATGAGTGCTTCAGTGATGGCTTCTTCATATTTACTCTGAATGAAGCACATCACGGGCTACAGGTGTGCCATGACTTCATCACTCTGGTATGCCGAGCTAAAATAATTAATGTATTAAATGAACATAAATCTTCTTGCTTGCATTGGTGTGGGCTCTGCAAAAGTGTGCATTGAGGGCACATATCAACCACAAAGTATGCAAGAGCAACCGTCTGAAACCTGAAATGAAAAATGAGACACCCTCCGGTCTCATGGACTTAAGGGACACATGAAATAAGTACATAAGATTTAAAGTTATATGAAGTGTGCCATTTTGTTTAAAGCTTTGTTCAATGTATATTGTTAATCATTTGACACAACAAATGTATAAAGTATTATTTTAAATTTTAAAAAACTAATAACTAAATATATATAACTAAAATTGTCTTTCCAAAATATTCATATAACCCATTTGAAATCTATTGTTTGCCTTAAATCAAATTAAGATTGTATGTTTGGTAATTGAACCTAAATTAATTTAAAATTAATGTCCTTTATTTCAGATCAATATATTTGTTTTCCAACCCAACAGAGAAATCCCCCTCCCCACCTCACACAGAAACACACATATACACAGAGAAAGCATGGCAGGGTGCACTCTCTCTGTCAGAGGGAGACAGAGAGAGAGAAAAAAATCTACATTAAAACCACAATATCTGATTTTCTGTTGGTCGGAGACACACCGAGTTTAGTGGTGATTTAATTAATTTCCTAGGAGGAGTACATCAAATTAATCAAAGTTCTACAGATACTAGACACATGACTTTCAAATGAGAGATTAGTATCAAAGAGCACACACGAAGACTTAACAGAGCAGCCATTAAGTGTTAGAGAGTATTCTAGGCTGTTATGTGTGGAAGTTTTTTGTCCAATAATTAGAATCTCTGGCTTTTCAGTATAAGTAGGAAATTACTTGTCGTCCAATTTTTTATACCAGCTATGCCTTCCGTTAATTTTGTGAATTGGTAAGTTTCGTTAGGTTTTGAAGAAATATACAGCTGGGTATCATCAGCATAACACTGAAAGCTAATTCCATGTTTCCTAATGATATCTCCTAATGGTAGCATGTACAGAGTGAATAGCAGTGGTCCTAGGACTGAGCCTTGTGGCACGCCATACTGAACTTGTGATTGATAAGACATTTCTTCATTTACTGCTACAAACTGATAACGGTCAGATAAGTATAATTTAAACCATTCTAATGCAGTTCCACAAATGCCAACATAGTTTTCTAGTCTATTTAAAAGAATGTTGTGGTCACGTGTGTCAAATGCAGCACTAAGATCGAGTAACACTAATAGAGAGATAAAACGATTGGATGATAAGAGCAGATCATTTGTGACTCTAATGAGAGCTGTCTTGGTACTATGATGTGGTCTAAATCCTGATTGAAAACCCTCGCAGATATCATTTCTTTCAAGAAAGGAACACAGTTGTGAGGATACTGCTTTTTCCAGTATCTTTGACAGAAAAGGCAGATTCGAGATTGGCCTGTGTAATTAACTAATTCTGTAGGATCAAGTTGCGTTTTTTTAACAAGCGGGTTTATCATAGCTAGCTTAAAGGTTTTTGGTACGTAACCTAGTGACAAAGACGAATTAATGATATTAAGAATAGGATCTATGACCTCTGGAAGCATCTCTTTCAGTAGTTTAGGCGGTATAAGGTCTAGCATACAAGTTGTTTATTTAGATGAATTAACAAGTTTGCAAAATTCTTCAGTTTTTAAGGCCTCTCTGTATGCAATCGAGCTCTCCTTCCATGAAATCTGGAATACCTCTAGTTTAGTTTTCTTCCAGCTACGCTCCATTTTTCTGGCTTTTTCTGGTCTAAAGTGCTGGAAAAGAGAGAGTTAAAAGTTTCTGTCACGATATCAAGTTCTTCTAAGCTATCCGGGATGCTGAGATGATGAAACTGATTAGGAAGATTATCGATAAAGCAATCTTTAGTTGCAGAAGTTATGGGTCTAACATATTTATAACATGGAATCGGCTTTGCTGTGAAGCGCCTTTTACGTAAAGTGAAGTTTACATGAGACTAGATGTCATTGCTCTACTGCAGAATTTCAATGGCATCAACATCCATTCCATGTAATCATATTAGATCTAGAGTATGATATGACAATAAGTGGGTTCTAACACTAGTTGTCTAACTCCAATTGAGTTTATAATGTCTTTAAATGCCAATCCCAATGCATCTGTTTCATTATCTACATGTATATTAAAGTCACCAACTATTAGTACTTTATCTGCAGCCAGGACTAATTATGATAGAAAGTTCGCAAATTCTTTGATAAAATCTTTATTGTGTCCTGGTGGTCTGTATACAGTAGCTGTGATGCTGGTACCGTGGTGTGGCAAGAAGCACGAGAAGGAGGCTGGATCCAAACGCAGTGTACAGGCTTTATTTAGACAAACTACATACTTAGACAAAGACTCAGATACAGGACTCAGAAGCAGGAGCGATTAACGTCGACATCACACGTTCAACAACTCACAAACTAAGGCAGAAACACAGGGCTTAAATAATCAGACAAGCAAACTAAACAAGGTAACAAGGGGTGTGGGAAATAGGAAACACCTGGAAAAATCAAAAGACAGGGAACCACTGATAACACAAAGACAAAAAATACAAAACCACATCATGACATAGCCCCTCCCCTATGGGCGGCTCCTGACGCCCATAAAAACAACAAAAAGTTCAGGTGGGTGGTGAAGCGGAGGCGGTCTGGGGGAGGGACGGAGGGCCAGGCCCGTGCAGGGGAACGGGACCAGGAGGTAGCCAAGGCGAGCCAGGGCCGCAGAGCGTGGCCGGAGCAGGACGAGGCGAAGGCCAGGGCGGAGCCGGACGAGGCAAAGTCCATGTCTGCATCGCCTCTATGGGACTCACAGGGTATCTACTGCCCCCCCCCCCCAAAAAAAGTTACTTGGGGAAATCCACGGGAATCCACCGGAGCTTGAAGGCTGCAGGAAAGGCGAGGCGCAGAGGCGGGGCCGGCAGGGCGAGGCGCAGATGTATGCTCACCGGAGCCTGGCGGACGAAAGGAGTCCTCCTTCTCCTCCTGCGGCGGCGTCTCAATTGACTTGATTGTTTCGCTGGGCCCGAAGATTCACCCACTGGGCCTGAAGTAGACTCGCTCACTGGGCCTGAAGTAGACTCGCTCACTTGAACTAGAGAAGACTCGCTCACTTGAACTGGAGAAGACTCGCTCAATTGAACTGGAGAAGACTCGCTCAATTGAACTGGAGAATACTAGTTCATCTGAACTGGAGAAGACTCGCTCATTTGAACTGGAGAAGACTCGCTCATTCGAACTGGAGAAAATTCGCTCACTTGAACTGGAGATTCACTCGCGGGGCTTGAGTGAAGTGCATGCTCGTCGGGGCTCATGTGAAGCGCGGGCTCGGCTGGGCTGACGTGAGTCCCGGGCTCGTTAATGTACAAGTGAAGCGCGGACTCGTCTGGAAGCAGATCTGGTTCATCCTGGCTGAATTGGACCAGCGGCGAAGAAGGTGACGAGGGCTTCGTGGGGAAAGTACACTCGGCAGGTGTCCAATAGAATAAGCACGTAGTAGACAAGAGGTCTTCCAAGGAACAAGCCTGAGCGATATACCCGTCAAGAGTCCAGTTGGTAAGGTCCCGCGGCATCCATCAAGCGATCTCATAATCCAGCCCGTTCCAAAATAGGCCCATGAGCTGGATATCATCTAGCGCTCCCAGATGGCAAATGGACAGGAAATCCTTCGCGTACCTTTGGACAGACTGGCCCTCTTGCAAGAATGACGACAGGTATTCTATCAGAGACCAGTTGCTGACGACTGCTGGATCCATTTCGTGGTGAGTTGTTCTGTGATGCCGGTACCATGGTGTGGCAAGAAGCACGAGAAGGAGGCTGGATCCAAACGCAGTGTACAGGCTTTATTTAGACAAACTACATACTTAGACAAAGACTCAGATACAGGACTCAGAAGCGATTAACGTCGACATCACACGTTCAACAACTCACAAACTAAGGCAGAAACACAGGGCTTAAATAATCAGACAAGCAAACTAAACAAGGTAACAAGGGGTGTGGAAAATATAGGAAACACCTGGAAAAATCAAAAGACAGGGAATAACACAAAGACAAAAAATACAAAACCACATCATGACAGTAGCCAGCAGAATTATCAAACGTGATTTATCATTTACACTGTATATTTTTACACTAAGTATCAATACTTCAAAAGAAGTAAATATAAAACTAGATTTCTTAGTGTTTTTGAGGATATTACTATAAATTACAGAAACACCTCCCCTTTGCCTTTCAGACGAGGTTCATGTTTATAACTGTAATCTTGCGGGGTGGACTTATTTAAAGTTATGTAATCGTTTGTTTTTAGCCAGTTTTCTGTCAAACACAGCACATCTAGATTATAATCTGAAATCATATCATTAACTATGAGCGATTTTGAAGTAAGGGATCTAATATTCAGCAACCCAAGCTTTATCATTTGCTCATCTGTATTTATCTGTTTTTTATTTGTTGAATATTAATTCAATTTTTAATCTGACATTTTTTGGATATCCAAATTTGGGGAACAGACACCGTCTCTATATAATATCTAGGTGAAAGAAGCTCTATGTGTTGGGATTTATCTGACCTTGGTGACACGAGGCCGCTAGCAGACGGTCGGTTTAGCCAGTCTGTCTGCTTCCTGACCTGGTGCCAAATTTGTCATCTTTTAGCTCTAAGACTATGAGCCAAATTACAAGAGAGAAGAGCAGCACCAGCCCTGGAGGCATGAATACCATCTCTTTTCAACAGGTCAGGCTTGCCCCAAAAACTTTTCCAATTGTCTATAAATTCTACATTATTTGGCGGACACCACTCAGACAGCCAACAGTTAAGTGAGGACAGTCGACTGACTATCTCATCACTCCTGCGAACAGGAAGGGGGCCCGAGCAAATTACAGTGCCTGACATTGTGCTTGCGAGTTCACACACCTCTTTAATATTAATTTTGGTGATTAATAAAAACTGGCGAAGTCAAACATCATTTGTGCTGACATGAATAATGATTTTAGACAATTTACGATTAGCATTAGCCAGCACTTGAATTTGCTGTGATGACAGGCACTCTGGCTCCCGGCAAACATGTGACTATGGTTGCTGGTGTCTCTATTGTCACCTTCCGTGTGATTGAATCACCAATTACCAGGGCACAATCAACAGGATTCTCAGTGGGTGTTTCACTGAGTGGGGCAAATCAATTTGTTATGGGAAGCGGAACAGAAGAGTGGTTCTTTGATCTGCGACTAGATCCCTAACCGTCACCCATCTGCCCTGCTGCATGGGCTCTACTTCAGCCAGAACTGAAACATGTGAAGAGTTCACTATGCTAGGAGCATCCAAAACACTATCTAAAGATCTAGCAGTCTTCCTATCCTCAATTAAAGTTTAGATGCGCGTCTCTAATTCTGAAATCTTCTCAGTCAGCCTGACTGTCTCCTTGCATTTATCACAAACAAATCCTATATTGCCATCGGAGAAGGCTATACTAAAAATGTGACATGTGACACAGGTGACAATAACAGTACAAGACATTGCTAACCGTTTTGTGTTTATTGATTCTTACTCACCGCGTTTGTTGTCTGGTTTTACTTACCGGGCTTTTTCTGAACTCAAAGGCATGGGCGCTCGAGAGAAAATGAATAAATATATGAGCGTTAACAGGCTAGCGAGTTACTAGTGTGTTGTACAAACAATAACAGAAGCTGTGTAAGGTTAATCTGAAATGTTGGGTAAAAAGTATTTAGTAGTATAAACAACTAGAATTGATGGTTAAAAACAGAAAGAAACACGAAGCTAATACGAGATTTAAACAGAGCATACAGCCTTACAAAAACAAACACACAGCACAGCAGGCAGCAAGGCAGCTACACTTTTATTTATATGGCGCTTTTTACAATACAGAGCAGCTTCACAGTGATAACATTAAAATAATACAACACAGATCAATAATATTGTTGATGTCCCCAACTAAGCAAGCCAAAAGCCAAGGCAACAATGGCAAGGAACCAAAACTCCATCACGTGACAGAATGGAGAAAAAAAAACCTTGGGAGAAACCAGACTCAGTCGGGGGCCAGTTAGAGACTGAGTTTAATATTGACGATAAAGTGACTGATGAATTTTGGTCAAATGCTCTGAAAGAAACTGACTCAAGTGATGATGAATTTGTTGAGTCTGCAGAGTGTCTGAGGAGATCAGAGGTTGGGCAATAGACACCCAAATACCACAATGCCATCTAAATGGGCTGTTGGGCATCCTGAGAAAATCATCCATATCTCCCAAAGGATTCCCACACCTCTTTGAGGCACTTCAAATAATTTCCATTAGATGTTATGCATCTGTTTTTTCTTGGGGTTGTGAGAAAGTCGATAGGGTTTTGGATGAGGGAACCACTTCCAACTTATTTAGGTGCTCATCAGATATGCTTAATTTATGCAGTGCTTATGTCCTTTGCCATGAGACTTCCCAGAGAGTTTGCACAAAAAGGGAGATCCCTTGAGGTAGATAGGTGGAAAGCAACCGAGTTCAGAACTTTTCTCCTGTAAACTGGTCCAGTAGAACTGAAAGACCATCTGCAGAAAGTTCTAAATCACAATTTTATGCTTCTGCATGTAGCCATTCAAAGTCTCCAGTACTGTGATTTTGCTGAAAAATTACTAATCACATTTGTCGAGCATTTTCAATTTGTTTATGGAAGTTATGTTGTGTATAACATACACGGGCTGACACATCTTGCCAATGATGTAAGGCAGTTTGGTGTGCTGCATAATTTTGCAGCTTTTCCATTTGAGAACTTTCTCTATACACTATAAAAAAAAAAAAGATTAGGACCCCTACCCAGCCCAGCCCCTTCAACAGATCATCAGGAGATTGTCAGAATAAGCAAGTGTCAGAACTAAAACAAGGTTTTGCAAGGATGGTGTTGTCAATCGCTGCCAATTGTTAAATTGATTGACTGTCCTGATGAAACTAAATTCCATGCAGAATTTCTTCGTCAATACCATGAAGTCCTTTTCATGATGTTTCAATCAGAAATTAAGAGCCGGGGGCATCACACCAAACAAATTCTTATGAGTCTGTTAAAAATTGTATTGAGGGTCCACTTCTACTGAGGTTCTCATTAATTTCAGTGATGCCCCTCTTGACCGGATGTGAAAATACTGCTTACTAAATTATAGAGACATTTTAGAACTTTCAACCTCCAAATTATTTAATTTTCATCCTTTGAAAAAAAAAAACCCTGACCTTTTTTGTGTGTAAAATGAAGGGCAATCAACCAAAACCAAACCAATCTTGTGAGAAAAGGTGGTGATTTTGTATGAATTTGTATGATGAATTCCAAAAAGTAAGATCGAAGGTCCACCCCCACACCTAATTGTCTGTGGGGTCAATGTAGATACAAAAATAGTTAATAATTGTCACGAGAGTGATGTGCATGACAGACATATGATTAAGAATGTGTATTTAGTGTTTAGTCATGAGTCTTGGGTAAATACCTGTCGATGCTCTACTTGATGTTAGTTTCGAATTGTACCTTAATGCTGAGATAGATCTAAAAAGGATCATAGGAAATGATGGTGTTCTTTTTCATGCCAAACCAATGTGTGTTCATTGTGACACTCTCTTATTTAAGCCTCACATGTAACCACACTCCTTCTAATGCTTGTACTAAATTAACCCTGCAGCAATCTTCTAACTCCCCCCTCCTATTAGAGGCCATTTGGCCCATCACTCACTCTAACTCTCTCACCTTCTCCACTCTCCTTATTCCACTGACCATGCATATTCCAAAAACAGAACAACTTTTCATTTCAGTGCTACCCCCTGCATATGCAATCCCCTCATGCTCCTTGGCCACAAAATAACCCCCCACACCTTCAAGTCTGAGATGTCGTAGACGTTCAACCCCTAGTCTATAACTCTGCCTTGCAAAGCTATACGCAACTGACTGGAATTTTGGGGTGTGGTGACGGGCAACTTTGACCAATAGGGCAGCTGGCAGCAGTATAAAACAGTGCACATGTGTGAATTTAATCGCTCTTTCTGTCAGTCCATCACTCCTGTACGGAGGGGGTCCAAGTAACGGGGGGCATATTTTCTTTTAGTACAGAGAGTAACAAGAGCATTAAAGACTAAAAGGCACGGATAGACCTGTTTAACTAAGCTTTCGCTACTCGTAAAGATCCTTCACCCCTGACAGGATGGAGGACGCCTACGCCAAGTCCACGGCTGAATGTCTGGCCTTCTTTTCGGTTAATGAGACCACCGGGCTTTCCCCTGATCAGTTCAAGAAGAACCTGGAAAAGTTCGGCTACAATGGTGAGATTAATGAGATGTCTTGAAGATGCATTCAGGTTTTAATATAAAGACAACCAAACACTCTAAATGGTGGAAGCATTTATTTTTAGGAAGGCACACGGATTGACATACAGCCGTACAGTAGTACAACAGAGCTTTTAGGTGAAAGTTTTAAATGGCGTATATAATAGTATAAACAATTGCATAGATTTTAGACAATCTCGATGATGGGTGGCTTAGTATATTCTGAAAAGGAACACAAACAGGTTGTGGCATATGAACTGAGAAGTTGGGATTGAAAATAGACTTTGGCAGAAGAGGAGAAGGGAATAAAGACAGGTGATGGCACAACGGCCTTGCTTGGATATTTGAGAGGTCTTATTAGATTAGCAGTATTTTAGGCAGATGGGGGAAGAGAAGTTGGCCTGAGAGATCAGATATGTTACTTGCATCACAAAGTCGTGATTTAAAAACATAATCACTTGTACAGAGAGGACCTAGCATGCACAAGCACTTTTTCAATTTCAAATATGTGCTGGAAAGCAGGTTTCACATTACTGTTCAGAGGTGTATATCCATTTAGTTATTATTACCATTTAATTATTATGATTATTATTATAATTAGTAGTAGTGGTAGTGGTAGTAATATTATCATTGTTGATATTTGCATACAATTAAAACGCTTTAGTGGGGATGTATATGTTCCTTATTTAAACATGTTTCTCATATGTCTATTAAAATATATTTGAATACACACGAATACTAAAGCTGGGACTGAATGTCAGCATTGCTCTCACTGTTCATATTTTAAAGTTGAAATATGTCAATTTCATGTCCAATAGCTGTTCCGGTGCAAACATACTAATACTTGTCAGTCATCTGTAAATTGAATGAAATGCATCAAGTTCCCTTTTTATAATAATTTTCAATGAAATCAATTAGAAACTTCTGGGATACAGTAAAAGAGTAAATGTTGTCTTGATTTCTAATCAATTATTATTATTTTTTTCTTTCTTCTGTCTACTTTGTTTCTCAGAGCTGCCAGCTGAGGAGGGTATGTACAAACATATTGCTAATAAAGTAACAATATTAGAAATGAACTAAGTATATTAACTAGTAGAATCTCAAAATCTATGCAGTAACGACTGAACAATATTTCTGTTCCTTTTAGGAAAAACCATCTGGGAGTTGATCGTTGAGCAGTTTGAAGACCTGTTGGTCAGAATTTTGCTGCTTGCTGCCTGCATCTCTTTCGTAAGTTATTTAATAGTGTATAATTCAAAAAAAGACTGCAAATAAATCAAGATCAACAGAGCCAACAATCAACAAAAAAATCAGGATTACCATATATTAGTGTCTCTTTGGTCCCAAAAAATATTTTAGAATACACACAAAAAAGATTGGATATGACTAATATATATATATAGAACAAAGTAGTTATTTAAGTTGACCAAACAAAGACAGTAATGAGTATGTTGTCATAGTGATGTACATACAAAACATATCAAACACATTGTTTCATGGGATTTAATCAGATCTGTCAGCATATGGATACAGCATGACACACACTTTTAAACATACCCTTTCAATTTGAGTGTGTCATGTAAACAGCTGTTGCAACAGTGTGTAGGTTGCCTTACTGCACTTAAATCTGTAACATACACCACGGCCATTTAAGGTACACTTGGTAATTTGCCCTTTTATTTAGCACAAAGGTTATTTGCAAAGGTCTAAATAGTAGTGTGAACAGTATAGCATCATCCTTAAGATATGATAGCAGTATTACATATTGCAATGTCGCATCAAATAGTTTTTTATAGAGTTGATTGATCTTAATTTATTGGGTCAGGAAGCCATACAGGTGGTGTTATTTATCACATAGTTTTCTAAGCAGGAAAGACTGGATGTTTGGAAGGTTCAGCGGTTATTAGGAGGTTAAAGGTGAACATTTGGGGGGGGTATTAATGTCCAACCCCCACACTGCGCCTTAACCAGCTGTTCGAATGTCCTTAGAAGGAAAATATTGAGGTGCTCAGAAGATGTGTGAGAGGGCGAAGGGGTTTATTTTAAGCAGGACTCAAGTTGAAGACAGAAACTCTATCCTTTGAAAAGGTCAGGAGGGATGCATGAGAGAAAGTACAGGGAGAGGAGATATAACTGCAGGCCTGTTGTGCAACAAGATTGTGAAATAATGTTTTGATGGCTTTTAATGTGTACATGCTTTGCACAAGATGAGAAATGAAGCAACCTGACTAATAGCGTCATGATAGTATTTCCCGTATTCAAATATTTAGGATAGGCCTTTAAGTGAGCCTCTCCACTGGTCAATAAATCAAGTTTATACAAATACAAATGTGGGAAATGTCTTTTTTTTATTTTCTCTGAAACCTTCAAATAATGGAGTAATTGCCTAGAAATTGTAGCCAACTACATTTTGACACCAGATTTAAGTCCAGATTACTGTCTTTCTGAGCCCGATCTCATGAAAGTTCGTATCTATAGCACGAATGTCATTTCTCGTGCCATTTATACGGCAAATACATTTTTTGGTGTATATGGTACGCGTTTTCCGCTTTATGGCGTGTAGTACGCACAAACTCCCCACCCCTACCCCCTAAACCTACCCCAGGGTTTTTAGTGCGTAGCATTTGCACGCACAAAAACATTTTTGGCGTATAAATGCCACGAGAAATGACATTCGTGGTATAGATACGCATTTTCATGAGACTGTGTTGGTCTTTCTTCTCCAACGCATTCTCACCCCAATGCGTCACCTTTGACCATGCTTCAATATTTGACATTTTAGGCGCCCTTTAGCGTCACTTACATGACGCGATCCTACGGCGTCATCTAACTGACGCTAAAGGAAAGCGTCAGTTAGAGGACGCGGTTAGGTTTAGGTGTGGGGTGGGGGTAGGGTACATGCGATCCTAGGGCGTCATCTAACTGACGCTAAAGGGCGCCTAAAGCGTCAGATATTGAAGCATGTCCAAATGTCAGTTAAGTGATGCCTTGGGGGTGAGAATGGGCTGTCTTCTCATAGAAAAACGAGTATGACACAATACTAGATTAAATACAAATTACAAAAACTACATTAGTCAAGTGCATTCTGAAAATATTTTAATTAAAAGTTATTTCAATATATTCCATTGGTGATATAAGACTCGTATTAGGGTTCTAACTATATACAAATTATTTCATTTATATTAAATACCAAGATGCACAGCCTTAACATTATCTGCCCTAAAAGGTGGACATATAAACCCTAAATGGAAATCAAGAGAAATATTGTGCTGGTCTCTAATGTCTGAATGTGTGTGTGTTTTTTTAAGGTACTGGCCTGGTTTGAGGAGGGTGAAGAGACTGTGACTGCCTTTGTTGAGCCTTTTGTCATTTTGCTTATTCTCATTGCCAATGCCATTGTTGGTGTGTGGCAGGTAATGCACCAAATGCACACATTTACTTAATCACAGAAGCAGATAATATATGTAATTGAAGAGTTCAGATGCAAAAGCCTCTAAATGCCATTTGAAATTTTCTTCTTTAATGATGATTTTTATCAAACTTGTATATTTAAGTTCAGTAATTTCACTTAAATAACAATTAATAGGTAATTATCATTGTCATTTAAGTGAAATCACTGAACTTAAATATACAAGCTTGATAAAAATGATCATTCTAGAAGAAAATTTCAAATGGCACTTAGAGGCTTTTGCATCTGAACTCTTCAATTATTGATTTCACAAAGTAAAAGAAGTGAATGCATTACACAAATGCATATGCACACCAAGCAAATGAATTGTCTGTCGAACAGGAGCGTAATGCTGAGAGTGCCATTGAGGCTCTGAAGGAGTATGAACCTGAGATCGGTAAGGTCTACCGCTCCGACAGAAAGAGCGTCCAGAGGATCAAGGCCAGAGAGATTGTCCCTGGTGACATTGTTGAGGTGTCTGGTAAGACTCCTTTATGTTGTTCAATCTTTAGTTTGAAATATATATATTTTCGGAATAGAATCCTTTGATGACTCATTATCCACTATCTTTATTACACTAAATGGATGTGAAATTATTGTTTTGAGTGTTGAGGTGTATGCAGAAGTGATACAGGCAAGGCCAGATGAGATTGATGCTGTCAGTCTATCTTGGGTTCTGTAGGAAAAGGTTAATGGTAGAAAGATACTACTGTAAAAGTATGCTCAATCTTAGATATAAAATTATATTACCTGGTTTGCACACTACACACCCTGTTTGATTAACAGAAGCAACAAGATGTGAAATATCATAAAGCTGCATAGTGTACATTTAGTACATTTATAGTTTGAGGTACAGTAGCAGGTCATTATGATATAGTTCTCAACAAATCTATAGCCTATATACACTTTAATATTTGTGATGGCTGTATATTCGTGGCTATATATTCAAATCATATATATTTAGTAGTTTCAAGTGTCCTGTAGGTCAGATTTTTGATTCAGGCTCTTTTTGTTGCAGCACTGGTCATGAATCACCACTATTTTCCATACTGAAAACTCTCTCTTTCCTCTTCCCTAGTTGGTGATAAAGTTCCTGCTGACATCAGGCTTACTTCTATCCGATCCACCACCCTTCGCGTGGATCAGTCCATCCTTACTGGTTAGTGCTTTTAACAGTCTATACCTATATATTTTGAAAATATACCTTAGCAGTCGGGACCGGCTTGTGGTGTCCTACACTGTAAAATCCAATTAGTACACCTTACTTGAAAAAAGCATGCAAACCGATTGCGCTCAAAAAACTGAGTAAAGTGAAATAGGAATAATATGTAGTACTAACAAGTGCATGCCTAGTAGTGTACACTTACAAGAGAGTTCCATTAACTTAAAACAATTTCTATACTATACTTGATCTTTTACTTTCCAGTATCTGTGAACCGAGGAAGTGTACTCCCAGAGTGCATTGCGGCATGAATAAACTAATTGCTTTATTTTACTATTTTTGGCTTTATTACAATTTTATTTGCTATCGTTATTGGGGTTATACTGAAAAGAGACAGCAAATAAAATTGTTATGTCTAATTAATTAAATGATTTTTTTTAAATGTTACCACTGTTGTGGTTTGCATGCTGAATGTTGAAGTCTGTGTGTGACTCAACCAAAATTGCAAGATATTGTCACAAATATAGAGGGATTATATCAACCCAATTAAAGATTTATGCCATAAGCGTTAGCAATAAAATGTTAAAAGATCATTATTATACATGAAATATATTTATGTTATATATAATTTATTAATTCATTTAAGTATGTGTGTTTGTGTATATATATATATATATAAATTACTTCATTTCCTTTGAAATCAAATAATTATGATTTCAAGTTGCATCACTGCAAACAATTGGAAGAGAACAATAATATAAATTAAGTTTCAAGTGCCCAACCAAAGGGAACATCAATCACAATAATGGTGAGAAAGGGAAATCAACAAGTCAACTAAAGAATTTTGATGTTCTCCCAAAAATATTTAGGTGTATTGACAATAACACTCAAGATGACTGGAAAATGAGCGAAAGCAAATTGAAAATGGTACTCAAACCAGTCAAGTAATGTTTACAAGGTTTTTCTGAGTAACGAAAGCACACATGCAAACAGTACAGATTACTAAGAAATTTTAAGTAAGTTCAACAAATTATTGCACTTTAAGTAAAGTTAACAAAAAATTCTTAGTAAGAACAATGTTAGATTTTACAGTGGTAGGTGTGATTGTGAAATTTAGCCCACCGGTGTCAAAATTGTCAGAACATTAAAACTATATAACCACTACAAACATTACTTTCTTTTAAAAGAATTTGCAAAGCAGCTGTGCTGCTTTACATCCCTCTGTTTTCCAGTGTATTGAGAACAAAAATGTTCTCAAATATGTAGTTACATTGAGATCATTATATGTGTACCTTATCTCAGGGCTCCCTCAACACAGAGGGGTAATTTGTGACCAAAACTCTGCTGTAACTGAAATATTTATCTCCATGATTACGTAGCTTTTTTGGAATGAACTTTTGGGAAGTTGGTAATTTTGAGGTCACATTTTATTGTATTTGTATGTAAATATGGTTTTCTTTTTGCACAGGCGAGTCTGTCAGTGTGATCAAGCACACCGAAATTGTTCCCGACCTTAGAGCCGTCAATCAGGACAAAAAGAACATGCTTTTCTCTGTGAGTTTCCATCGATACAATCCTCCAACTATACAGATTCGTTTTCTACCTCTCCAATTAGCTACATTTCTCCATACACACAAGGTTCTTCCTCTTAATAATAACCCTAACCTTAACCCAACCTGGTGACCGTGATTTTGCCTAGTAGGATGTGCTTTTGGAAGGTTAAGTAGATAAGAAAGTTGTTCAAACTCCAACACACCAGCCTAATCTAAATACTTAAATAATCCAAATAAATATTGTTCCAAGAACAAGACGTTGATTCCGGAAAAAATACAATTTGGGTAAATCATTAGTTTTGTCTCCCACCTTTAGGGCACAAACATTGCTGCTGGCAAGGCTATTGGAGTTGCTGTCGCTACTGGCGTAGCCACTGAGATTGGTAAAATCCGTGACCAGATGGCTGCCACAGAGCAGGAGAAGACCCCTCTGCAGCAGAAACTGGATGAGTTTGGTGAGCAGCTCTCTAAGGTTATCTCTCTGATCTGCGTTGCTGTCTGGATGATCAACATTGGTCACTTCAATGACCCCGTCCATGGTGGATCCTGGATCCGTGGTGCTGTCTACTACTTCAAGATCGCTGTTGCTCTGGCTGTGGCTGCAATCCCTGAGGGTGAGCATGAGAACACTTGCAACACATATCTCAAAGTTTTTTTTTTAATGTAATACCCACTATGCCCACAAGTGGGCTAAAAATTGGTCCTTTAGTCTATACTTTACATGAATATAATATAATATAATTGACAGACATTAATCCATCCATAAACTCCCATCCTCTTGTCAGGTTTGCCTGCCGTCATCACTACATGCCTGGCTCTTGGTACCAGACGTATGGCCAAGAAAAACGCAATTGTCCGTTCACTGCCCTCTGTGGAGACCTTGGGCTGTACCTCTGTCATCTGCTCTGACAAGACTGGCACCCTGACCACCAATCAGATGTGTGTGACCAAAGTAGGTGTTGCATGTACACGCATCCACTAATTAATATGCCTTATTCACGGCAGCGCCATCTTTGATTTTTAATGAGAATGAAAGCGAGGCTGTGAGGGATAAACATGCATCTCTTCAATGGGCTGTACTGTTATTTCATGTGTTTTCGGATTGTTCTGCTCATGAAACACTGGAAAAATATCTTTCCAAGAGATGTCAGTTGACAAAAAACTCCCGACAACGTAAGCTGAGGAAAATTGTAAGTAATCTAGGAGCTTTATTCAGCTTTTTACAGCGGATGCCATTGGAAACATGGTAAGGGCCAATCCCAATTCTACCCCTTACCCCTTCACTTTCCCCTAGCCCTACCCCTTCGCCTTCCCCTTGACCCTTGAAACAGAATGGCAATGCGTAGGGGTGAAAATATTCCCCTAAGAAATGGGACACCACTACGCCTCAGTTAAACGTCATTATAAATTGTCGCTAACGCCTACGTCACAGGAGATGCGCCGATGTTTATCACAACTTCCAAGATGCCGTCGACAGCTGCAGTTATCTCAGTCGCGAAGTTCGCAGGAAACAACGAAGACGACGAAAATACGTTGCGGGACTATCGTTAGCAAACTACAGTAATTTTAGCGATTTTTTTTACAAGTGTTTCTGTGAAGAAACTGACTGTAAATATGAACACAATATTGAATGTAACATAAAGCAAATCATTATTTGTCGTTACAATACTTATTAAAGCCACAAATACTTAAATTTATGGGTCTCCTTTGTCGCTTGGGCAGCCAGCCCTGGGTTAGCAGTGACACTTCTCATACCCCTTCGTTTGAAGTGTGCTCCCGAAAAATCTTCGTTTGAAGGGCTATCTGGCCCTTCCCCCTAGCCCTCCCCCTCCAACCAAAAGAGAATTGGGACTGCCCTACCCCTTCACGTGGACGCGCAAAAACGGGGAAGGGGAAAGTGAAGGGGTAAGGGGTAGAATTGGGATTGGCCCTAAGTCTATCCCTCACAGCCTCACTTTCATACCTGTCATGGCGCTGCTCTGAATAAGGTCTATAATGAAGCTATTCATAATACTGATATACTGTGGTCTTAAAGGCGAAGTGTGTAACTTTTCCAGTGAAAAACTAACTCTTTTTACAATTTAATATTATGGTAGGCAATTTCAGAGCGGCTAGCAATAACGAGCTAGCTTTGATTCAGTATGTTGTCCAAAGCCATGCATTCTCTTACACACATGAATGCAACACGCACACACAACCGGATCAGAGTCTACAAGTGTCACGAGAGACACCGTTAAACTACCTCATGTCTCAAAGCACATTACAATGATAATGAGGAACATAACTTAAAGAGCGCTGACCTGTACCAATGACTGCTGCAGATTAATTTCGGGATTGATAGTGTTAAATGTAAATGGTAAATGGACTGCATTTATATAGCGCCTTCATAGACCTAATGGCCACCAAAGCGCTTTACATTTGCCTCACATTCACCAATGGCGGTGTCAGCCATGCAAGGCGCCAGCCAGCTCGTCGGGAGCAGCTGGGGTTCGGTGTCTTGCTCATGGACACCTCGAAACTTGGTCAGGTGGAACTGAGGATTGAACCACCAACCTTTCGGTTCATAGACAACCCACATGAACCACTGAGCCACTGCCGCATTCTGAGGATGTGAACAGCTTTCAGTAGAAAGTCATGGGTTGCCATCTCTTAATTTAGGGTAGTTATGACATGAACGCAGCATAAGTTTGTTGTATGGTATAGCAGGAATTGTAAAAGGCGGCTGCTGTTGCTCTACAACTCTGCATAGCAGGAAACACGCTGATGATGTGACATTTTATGGTCATACGCCTTACACAGAAAAAAAAAAAAATATATATATATAGACCATTTTACTTAATGCTTGTTATATATGAAGAGACTCTCAACTAGCACAACAAAGAAATGTCTACCATACCTTTAATCTGTCATTAGTAGACTGACTTCCATAATTCACTTTCAAAACATAGCTAAGATAATATTTACACTTTAAGCAGTCTGATTTGCCAAGTGTTAAGGGTTTGAGGAAGGTATTCCTATATTTTTAACAATTGCAGCTTGCAAAAAGAAGTACTGTAGGTGTGTTTGGAAACTTTTTTAAAGCACATTATTTTTGCATTTTCGTTGGGTGTTGCAATTGGTGCAGAAATTACACACTTCACATTTGAATATAAAGTATATGTCACATTAATATTGACATATTATTGCTTTCATACTAAGATGAAATTGTTTATCATTACAGATGTTCATCGTTGATAGAGTTGAGGGTGATCACGTTGATCTTAACTGCTTCGATATCTCTGGCTCCAAGTACACACCCGAGGGTGAGGTGTAAGTACACAATTAAAAACTTCCCCTAAAATGCTCCTTTTTATTATCAGGATATCAACAAGTCATAAATGTAATCTGAGTGGCATCTTTTTCTCAGCACAAAGGGGGGTGCTCGTGTTGACTGCAGCCAGATCGACGGTTTAGTTGAGTTGGCCACCATTTGTGCCCTGTGCAACGATTCCTCCCTTGACTACAATGAGGTGAGAGACACATACTCTTTTACACTTCATTCCTCCATTGTCTTATTTATTTTTGCCCCCCCCCCCACTCCCCTGTAAAACCCTGTAATCTTCCTTTATGTTACAGTCCAAGAAGATCTTTGAGAAGGTTGGTGAGGCCACTGAAACTGCTTTGTGCTGCTTGGTTGAGAAGATGAATGTTTTCAAGTCCAGTGTCAACAACCTGTCCAAGATTGAGAGAGCAAATGCTTGCTGTAGCGTAAGTAGAGGTGTACCTTCCTAAAACATCAGTAATGTAGCTTGGAGCTGATTGTTATGTAACTCAAACCTGTTTCCATTTTCATCTTGTGCAGGTTGTTAAGCAGCTAATGAAGAAGAACTTCACTCTGGAGTTCTCCCGTGACAGGAAATCTATGTCTGTGTACTGTACACCTACCAAGGGTGATGCAGGCTCCAAAATGTTTGTGAAGGTATGCTATTTCACCTAACCCATATCCAGATAAATATTTACTTTAGTAAAAGTAGAAGTAACACAATAACAACCATACTTAAGTAAAAAGTACCTTATTTTAAATGTACTTTAAGTATTAAAAGTAAAAGTACTTGCATAACAATTGATTCTCTTAATGACTATTTTCTAATGATTAATAAAACATTTAATTCTAACTCATTCAACCTAACACTCCTATAATGACGGGAAAAAAAATTGTTGTCACCATTTCTGAAACAAGCTTGCAATTAGGCAATATAAACATCATGCTTATCCTTACTATATGTTAATAACTATGTTTGGCAATAAACGCAATTAATTTATGGTGTAATTCTGAACGTCTTGGCTTGCCATAATCCTAACCAAACGTATATTACACACGGTGCGTTTCCTATAAATGTAAAAACAAATTTTCACGTATAAATTGCACGATAAACACACTGCGTGCGAGACGCATTTAGTGTGACCGGGTTGATATATCTATGGCAACCTTTACAGTCTATGATGGCAACCAAACGTCACTGGTGAGACAAACGTGCAACGGACGGACGGTCAGATTACGTTTTGGCAGGGGAAAACTGATCAGAAAATGTAATGAAAATGTAACAGAAGTTGTAGAAATGTAGTGGAGTAGAAAGTATAATAACTGCTGCAAAATGTAACGAAGTAAAAGTAAAAAGTATCCACTATTTATTCTACTTAAGTAAAGTAAAGATACTTGAAAAATTTACTTAAGTAAAGTAACAAAGTATTTGTACTTCGTCTCACTGTCTCACCCATGATCACCCACTAACTCAAGTTTCAGGGTCTCTTGAAAGTTCCTTACAAATACTGTGGGATATGATATGGTACAGCGTATATAAATGAAAGTAACATGGTATTGCTAATCACTGTACCACCACAGTTTTTTTTAAGGATCTTAAAAAGTAAATTGTCACAAAAATGGTACATATTGATGGAGATCTTCCTCTAACAATAGCCACATCATCTGAATCCTCTTTTTTTAGGGTGCTCCAGAGGGTGTGATTGACAGGTGTGCCTATGTCCGTGTTGGTGCCACTCGTGTACCCCTGACTGAAGGTGTAAAGGATAAGATCTTGGCTACCATCAAGGAGTGGGGTACTGGCCGTGACACTCTGCGTTGCCTGGCACTGGCCACCAGGGACACTCCCCTGAGAATTGAGGAAATGGCTCTTGAGGATTCTACTAAATTTGCAGACTATGAGGTGAACATCAAAGCTATAATTAGTCTGTCATCCTATGTTCAAAATAGCTACTTTTTAGGAAATTAAAAAAAACTTATATTTTTAAATAACTGAACAGCATGTCATCAAAGTTGGCGTTGTGGCTTTAAATATGGTCAGATACTTGAATGTGTCATTTTATTAACATTTGACCAAAATTAAACTCAAACAGTGCTCAATTTGTTTCAATGAGGTTTTACCTACAGTTTGAGAATCCAATGGAGTTACAAATTTAGTCACAACCTTTAATTAGTTAAATATAACTCAGAGATACAAATGTAAAAGGTGACCGACAGCACTGATTTATGAAAAATGAGAATGGCAATATGCTCCAGCTATGGTGGTCCAGCAAGAATGATGTATGGGGGGTAAATGAACAGATAAAATCTTTGACTTTACAAATCTTTGACGTGCTACTACTTCTGTGTCTTGTTTAGACTGACTTGACCTTCGTTGGCTGTGTTGGTATGCTGGATCCCCCCCGTAAAGAGGTTTCTAGCTCCATTCAGCTGTGTAGGGCTGCTGGCATTCGTGTTATCATGATCACTGGTATGTTTTATTTTATCCATCCTCTCATCAGTCATCTCTTTCAATTTTGCAGCAACACCTGACCTGTCTTCCAAATAACTAAAAAATATTTGGCTAACCCTCAGGTGACAACAAAGGTACCGCTGTGGCCATCTGCCGTCGTATTGGCATCTTTAGCGAGGATGAGGATGTAACTGGAAAGGCTTACACTGGCCGTGAGTTTGATGACCTGCCCCGTTCTGAGCAAAGTGAGGCCGTCTGTAGGGCATGCTGCTTTGCCCGTGTTGAGCCCGCCCACAAGTCTAAGATTGTTGAGTTCCTGCAGAGTTATGATGAGATTACTGCTATGGTGAGACACTTTACAAGCCAACACCCACAACACTATATCACCTGAGACCTGCCTTTAAGATGATACAGTACTGTTGTAATCTTTGCTCTAGACTGGTGATGGTGTCAATGATGCCCCTGCCTTGAAGAAGGCAGAAATTGGCATTGCCATGGGCTCTGGCACTGCCGTTGCCAAGTCAGCCTCTGAGATGGTCCTCGCCGATGACAACTTCTCTTCTATTGTGGCAGCTGTTGAGGAAGGCAGAGCTATTTACAACAACATGAAGCAGTTCATCCGTTACCTGATTTCTTCCAATGTTGGAGAGGTCGTCTGGTAAGAATCAATGGCAATCAATTTAAAACCATGTCTAATGTTATCATGTATGCTCACACACAGAGGTGGACTTAAATACTTCATGTGAAGACATACGTGTACTTAGCAGTGTTGTAGTACTCGAGACTCGAGACCATATTTTAATGGTCTTGGTCTTGTCATGGACTCGTGTGCATTTGGACTCGGAATTGACTCGTACTCAAACATTTTTTTTTAGGACTCAGACTTATTCCTGAGTCCACTCGAGTTTAATTCAAAATATTTTTCATGATTATTAATGTATGTTAATAAAATATTTCTTTAAATTGATTGACACACCCAGTGATTGGTGATTTTCTAGTGCGCAACTGCGCATGACAAATTGTAATAAAATTACTTTTAACACCCCCTACTATGTGGCCTTTTTACCCTAAACTGATCATATTTTTTAAACTCTAAGTAAATTCAGTAAAATAAAAAAAAAGGATTTCTCTAAGTAAATAAATGTAAATTAGGTAATCAATCCTCACTGGCCTCGGTCTCGCTCTCGGACTCGACCGTCTCTGGTCTCGGACTCGACTCTCTATGGACTCGGTCTTGACTCGGACTCGACTCTCTCTGGTCTCGGTCTCGACTCGGACTCGAGTGAGGTGGTCTCGAATACAACACTGGTACTTAGTATACATAATACTTTTTAATCCATTACAAGTTGATGTAGACTTAAAACTACAAAGTACATCTCACACGACTTAAATCATTTCGCATTTAAAGAAAGACGAGGGTAAGTATTAACAGAATATACATTTTTGGGTGAAACATCCCTTCCAGACACAAACGTTGAACTAGAATAATTGGGAGTTTTAAAGTAACCATTGCTGTAGATGGATGAACTTGAGTCAAGTGTGAATGCAGCTTATGATTAGTTGATTATTATTCTAAAACTCACAATATATTTAAATGTCAAACTACTGTAAAATCTTCAGCTAAAATAATCATAATCATTTTTTTAAATAGTGATTGTGACACATTTATTTACAAGGTTTTAGTATTCAAAAATACTAAAATGGCGAAAAATCTCTTCTGCCTCTTGTTTTTAAAAGTAGGTTTGGTTACACTTTATTTCGATAGTCACTTTAGACATTCTACTAACTATAAGTAACTTTTCAACTACATGTCAACTAAGTGTCATTACAGTATTTGTAGGCTGTAGTAGACTGTCAGTAGACTGTTAGGTTAGGGTTAGGTGTTAGGGTTCAGGTTAGGAGAACAAGTTGACTTGTAGTTGCTAAGTTACTTACATTCCGTTGAATGTGTTGGGAGACCAACAAAATAAAGTGTTAACAGATATTAAGCTGACAGTCTACTAATACTCTAATGATAGTTAGTTGACATGTAACAGCAAAGTTACTTATAGTTATTTAAATGTCTAAAGTGGACTATCAAAATAAAGTGTTACCGTAGGTTTAAAAACACTGCAAATGAACTTTGAAATCCTCAAGGACAATTAAATGTGGAAACTTTATTTACTTTTTACATTTTTTGTGGGTAGGTATATTTAATTGAGTTTTTTCCGCTTAGTGAAAATAAATATAGTAAAATGTATTTGAAATAATATATATATATACATATATATATACACAACAAAAGTATACAACAAAAAAAAATTACATTTTACATACGCTATATATATTTTTCCCTTGTAAATGTACTTTTTGTATACTTTATTGGTATTCTTAAAGTCTGCTAAATTGCAACAACTAATTTTGCATTAAATGTACTTTAGTTATCCAGAAATAGCACTGAGGTCCAACTAAAGATACACTTAAGTATATTTGATTGTGCTAAGGGGGATCTATTGCTGTTATACTTTGGGTAAATTTTATATATGTTGCATTTAAAGACTGATATTATACAGAGATCATACTATTTGTAGTATACTTAGTGTGACATTACATTTATTTTAAATACATTTTGTTGTAGTTTTTTTTTTTCACTAGTGGTATACGTACTGTAACTTAAGTACAATTTCTTTCCACTTTTTACACTCCTTCTCACATGTGACATTCTTCTGGTTTCTTGTCTTCTTTTAGTATTTTCCTGACTGCTGCTCTTGGTCTGCCTGAGGCTCTGATCCCAGTCCAACTGCTTTGGGTGAACTTGGTGACTGATGGTCTGCCCGCCACTGCCCTGGGCTTCAACCCCCCTGATCTCGAGATCATGGGCAAGCCTCCCCGCTCTCCCAAAGAGGCCCTGATCTCTGGCTGGCTGTTCTTCAGATACATGGCCATTGGCGGTTGGTATCCTTGTTATTTCTGTGGAATATCTACTTACTGATATTTTCTGTGAGAGTTTGGGTGTTACTCTGATGACTCTGATGTCCTCAGGATATGTGGGTGCTGCTACCGTGGCTGCTGCCGGCTACTGGTTTCTGTATGATGATGAGGGTCCTAAAATCACCTACTACCAGCTGGTGAGCAATATAACCATCATACAATTATTATTTTAATCTAACATGGAAAGAAAGCTTCTTTATCATGTCTGTTTATGTCTGCTAATTTATCTTCCTGCTTTAGTCTCACTTCATGCAGTGCCACGAGGAGAATGAGGAATTTACTGGCATTGAATGTGAGGTGTTTGAGGCTTCTGCACCCATGACCATGGCTCTGTCTGTCCTGGTCACAATTGAGATGCTCAACGCCCTCAACAGGTGACATCTTCACTTCAGTTTTTGTCTAATCCAGTAGATTTTCAGTATTTCACTAGTGTAATTACAATTTACAAAGCCGCAACGCATTATGGGATTTTATTTCTGTAGAAGATTGCATGCATTGCTGTCAAAAATTGCCATCATTTCCTCCCACTTAAGTTGTTCCAAACCTGTATGAATTTCTTTCTTCTGTTGAACACAAAAGAAGATATTTTGAAGAACATGAGTAACTAAAAAGTTGCTGGTCCCCATTAACTTCCATAGTACAGAAAAAAAAAGTGTATGTGTGGCCCCACAACTGTTTGGTTACCGACATTCTTCAAAATATATTCTGATGATGATATGAATTAAACTATGACAGAATTGAACCTGCCCTTTATTGGAACCTAAGATGCATTACAATGCTGGAACAAAGCTAATGTTACCCTGACATTGATGGTGGTAATAAGTGTTCCTCTGTGCATCTCTTTGTCTTTCTCATTAGTTTGTCTGAGAATCAGTCCCTTCTGCGCATGCCCCCATGGAGTAATGGCTGGCTGCTTTCTGCCATGACCCTCTCCATGTCCCTCCACTTCATGATCCTCTATGTGGACCCCCTGCCTGTACGTCTCTCTCACCTTTATTTCATCCTGTTCATTATATTTAACTATATCTCTTCACCGGCCACAATCTTCCTTTTCCAATTACAGATGGTTTTCAAGTTGACTCATTTGAACGTAGAACAGTGGATGGTGGTACTGAAGCTTTCTTTCCCTGTTATCCTCATTGATGAGTTGTTGAAGTTCGTTGCCCGTAACTACGTCGAGGGTGAGTTCTCAAACAAATGTAAATATACATGTGTTCACATAATTAGAAGATAACATGCATCTAAGTAAACACATTTTAAATGTAAAATTACATTCGCTCTCATACTCTATTCAAACTTACAATCTTATACTGTTTATTCTGATATGGTTTATACTTAATATGATTTACTCCTAAAATTGAACTTTGATTGAAATTTTCTTTGTCTATTTAATATATTAATGTTTTTTTCTTTATACAACTTTGTTGCACTAAAAAGCTAGTTATTGATCCCACACTCGTCATTCTTCTGCTTTATCTTATCTCTCACACTCTTTTAATTTATTTCCCACTAACAGTCACAAGTTTGAAGTAACAGAAGCAAGGTATCCAATGCCCCTCTCATAGCTGTTGTGCTGTACCTGTCTTTATGCTTGCGTCTCCATATTTGTGCATGTTTACTGTGTGGTTGTTGTTGCTTTGAGGGAACGTGGTCTGTAATTAATAATGCATGGAGTACCTGTGAAATGTATGCGTAACTTTTCATTTGTCTTCCTCAGTGGGAAGGGTTTCATCTATTCACAGGCTGCACCAACCTGTAATTGCATTGTCAGCTCAACACAAAAACATCTGCATCTTAAAATTGATATATTTCTAATAAGTGAGAAGTTATATTTTACATCAAGTGCACTATAAACTAACTTGCATAAATTATAAACTAATTACAAGTTAAACGGCATGTTACACAGATGCAATGTGCATTTTGTCAACCCTAAAGATAACTCTAAAATCTAGAAGGAATGTTGTTACAGGACCATTAAGGATGACCCAGAAATGTCCAATTTGGGTAAATCATGTTCTAAGAACATGTTTGCTTGTGTAAATCATGTTGAACTCAAATATTTTATATTTGTAATATGTTTCAAGAAACAGTGTTGTGAATTAATACATTAGTTTATAGTACAATAACATTTAGGCCTATTGTAATGTATATGTGGCTGTTGAGTCCAATAAATGTGGCTGTTGAGTCCGATAAAACGGTAGGCCTTGTTAAAGATAAATGTTTTTTTGTTTTGTTTTTTTAAAGGGATACTCCACTTTTCCTGGAAATAGGCTCATTTTACAACTCCCTCAGGGTTAAACGTTTGAGTTTTACCGTTTTCTAATCCATTCAGTCGATTATCTGATATTTAGAAGAATATCAGTAACCAGACAGTTTCTGGTCTCATTGACTTCCATAGTAGGAAAAACAAATACTATGGGAGTCAATGAGACCAGAAATTGTCTGGTTACTGATATTCTTCTAAATATCAAAAAATCGTCTGAATGGAATTAGAAAACGGTCAAACTCAACTGTTTAACTCTGGGGGAGTGGTAAAATGAGCCTATTTCCAAAAAAAGTGGAGTATCCCTTTAAGCATGTGTTAAATTGTTTTTGTATTGTTTGCAATGTGAATATGAGGCTTTGTGATATATGTTGTAGTGATGTATGCATTTCGATACATATTGTATCGTGAGGTAGCGAACAATACCCATAAAAGAGGTTCACAATGACATTTAGTGCTGCTTAATATTCACTCGGTGACCTTCTGTTTATTAAAACTCCTCTTTTTGTGATTCCTAGGAAAGTGTGAGATGTAAAGACAACGATGTGGGAATGAAAGAAACTGAAGATGGAGAAGACAATAGGAAGAGAATGAATGAGGAAAAATGGGAGAAGAGAGCATTTACATCTATTGAGACAGAAGCTGTTATGAGCCCATTCACAGAATGGAGAGCACAAAATTATTGGAATATATATATAAAAGACAGAAAAAAATACTAAGTTTAGGAATAAAGATTAATATATAGGTCAGCCCTTCCAAATTAGTGTTTGAATGATTCATTGTTTTATTCTTAAAAGTGTATTAAACATTTTTTGTTAAATTTGTAGGCTATACAATTTTACAGCTTTTTATTTTGCTTAATTCAATCTCTACATATACCTTCAGATTTTGTTTTAATTCCATTCCTTTATTTACCTTCAAGAGGCATCTTCCCCAATAAAGTCATGAATGTGCCAATTATTTGTTAATTAATGATATTTATTTTATTGGATTCAAAAGGAATTGCAAAAGAAAGGTATTGTTGTTGCAAAACAGTCAAGCTTTTTCTCAGCTTTGAAGAAACATATAAGCATGGTGATATGAATGATGTGCATTGAAGACACAATGGATGCACACATCTGCATAAATTAGTGAAGCAAAGGTGTTGTGTTCAAAAACAAATCAGGTCTTGAGGGGAACACATGGTTACACATTGTTTGGCACTGCAAGGACAATCAGTTGTCCATCCATCTCCCTGTAGCACGGTCTTAGGTGACTTACATTATAGACATTGCAGTTTATTGTAGGGATGCACTGATGTATCGGTGTTATCTGATAAAATAAATTATTTCCACTATTGTTTAAAAACAGGCTGATTATATCCTGTGTTAAATTTAAGGAAAGTTAATGCGACAATAAGTTAGAAATATTAAAGAGCTCCTATCATAGCATTTGAAATGTTCCTATTTTTGTTTCAGGAGTTCCCAAAAACAGTTTAACGTGCATGCAAGGATAAAAACACTTTTTTTGTCTTATAATATGCATTTATTTTTACCTGATTTGCTCAACGACTCCCAAATGATTCGTTCGACGATTCATTTTCCCAAACACCTCCTTTGAGTGACGCGAATCTGCGTCACTCAAAGGAGATTGGTCAAATGAATGACCCATTATCTTTTTATTCCATCTGAACTGTGCCCTCAATTACACATATGATATTTTGTCAATTTAAAGTCCCCGTGAAATCAAAATTGAACATATTTACTTTGTTAGCGCATATTACTAGTCTTGTGGTGAACAATTAATCCGTGCAAGTAAAAATATATTTAAAAAATGTTTTACCTTGGTAATCTTTAATCAAAATCTGAAAAGTTACTTCCGGTCTGGAACGGTTTCTTTTTCTGATGATGTAGGTTTCACAACTTGGGTGGGGAAACGCTTAACCACTCCCCTCAAACCGTTAGTTTGCTATGAGCGAGAGATGGAGAGGAGGAGCGCTAGAGTAAAACCCTGCCCTCTGTTCAATATTCCGTTTCACTTGGAAATACGTCACAGCACTGGAGAAAAATCGTTTGCAACTTCCGGTTCACGGGGACTTTAAAAGATAATTCTGAAAGTCAAAAACGTCGCAGTTTGTCATAAAACAGAAGAGTAACATTTAGTTTTATGTGAAAATCGCTCTATGAACTACATCTCCAGGGAAGCGAAACAACGAGTGAGATCCGCTGCTCGTGTGTGTGCAGTCTGGTACAATACACTCAGGCATGACAGCGTAACGTTACGATTATAACGTAACGTAAGACTATAGAAACAATGACAGACAATAGCCTCAGTATCATTGAGAGAAAATGTGCGCCTTTGGGGTTTGTAGTCTTTGTAATTACGTATTTTCACAGTCTTATACCTCAACAATTTTACATCAAACTACGACGATCTTTACTTTAAAATGTATCTTTTAAATTGACAAACATCATATGTGTAATTCAGGGCATAATTCAAACGAGATCAAAATATTTGTTGTCTCTCGCCATTGACTACCATTCAATATTTTTCCGAAATAAGGTCCCATGGTGGTCGACCGGAAGGGGAGGGACTTAGGCTCTCTATTGGTAAACCGCAAACCGTAGGCAGAGATTGTCGGAAATGGAACGCCCATCACCATTAATGGATTATAGCTTGTCAAGTGTTGAAAATTGTATACAATGTATGAACAAACGTGTCAGAAAAAGTGCACTTTCCACACGGTCCCTTACTCACGTCTCCGTCAAGAGCGAGCTTTCCCAGTGAAACACACTGCCGAAGTTAAGACGTCACTCTAGGCCAAAACGGAAGTGAGTTAGCATTTTAGCACTACGGCAGAGAATGTCTAATTGAAGAGAATTGGCACTGGCTGGTTACTTCCGGGTTCTGGACTGGCTGCAGTAACGCGTTTCTGTCCATGCGGGGGCGCTCGCGGTCGAGTGCAGAATGAATGGGAGTCAATGGGGTTACACCCCCAGAAATCCACTTTTCTCAGGATGTAATTTTTTGTCAAGTAATTTCAAAGTTGCATTCAAAAGGGAGGGCTAAGAAAATACACTCAGCTGAAAATTGCATTTTTAAGTTCACTTATCTGTTCTAAAAATGAGAGGCGGTACGATGATGGCGAGTTGAGCAGTCGCGTTTTCTGAAGCTCGTTATAGCTGTTCCCAAAAGTTTGTCTGAAGTAAGTAAATCCAACTGATTTGTCACGCGATGACTTCTCAAAAAATAATTAAACCTGCTAAACTAAAACTAGACCCCAAAGGAAAAGATATCTCGCCTAATATTAAAAAGAAAATTGAGGTCAGAGAATCGGAACATGACTACGCAATGGAGGTCTCTGTAAACAGCAAAAGGGGACGCGGTGAGGCCTCCCTTCCTGCAACGCCGAGTAAAAATCCTGCGGATAAAAAGGTCAAGCCTACTACTGACAGTGAGAAGATGGAAATCTCCAAAGAAAACATTTTGGAGGCAATTTTAAAACTTGAAAGAAGGGTGGATGAGAAGCTGGCGGATTTAAGCGAGCAAACTAAGCAAAGCAGCATCATGATTGCAAGCTTATCAAAGGCGATTCAGTTCAACACAGAAGAGGTAAAAGAGTGCAAGAAAAGAGTCAAGGACTTGGAGATTCAAAATGAGCTTCTTCGTAAGGATAATGAGGATCTTAAGGAGAGGGTGAGAGAACAAGAAAGATATAAAATGAGATGGTGTCTTCGAATCAAAGGCATTGAGGAAAAAAAAGATGAAGATATCAGATCACATGTCATTCAGATTCTCAACAAGTTTGCACCAGAGATGGAGGGAAAGATGGATGAGGCTGTTGACATTGTCCATAGGCTGGGGAAAAGGATCGACAATAAAAACAGGAATGTCATTGTGCTGTTTACTCAAAGACGGGTGAAGGATGAAATCTGGCGTCGAAGCAAAAATTCTCCTATTTGCAAGTCTGAAGGTGTTCGGTTCGCGGAGATGCTTCCTCGAGAGGATTTGGAAGACAGACGAAAGCTTTGGCCTCAAATTGATCAAGCAAGGAGAGCAGGAAAGGTTGCGTTTTTTCGCGGTCCATATGGCTTCATTGAAGGACGACGGATCGGCGTTGATGGGTGAAATTATACATTTTTAAATGTCAATAAGGTAACTTAGTTGGTAACTTTTCAAGGGGACACTAGAGCTCTATTTGAAAGTCGTGGTTCATACGTGACTGAGTGAGCTTAAGTGGTTCGATTTTTGGTTTTATAGTTCTCTTGTTTTTGTTTGTTTTAGTGCAATGATTAAAGACAAAATCGTCTTCGGTTCTTTGAATGTTAGGGGCTTAAAAGACATTGTTAAAAGGAAAGCAGTTTTTTTTATTTTGTAAAGGGCAGAAAGCTAATTGCATTTTTCTACAAGAGACTCATTCTTCGGACTCGGATGAATCTTTCTGGACTAATCAATGGGGGGAGAAGATGTTTTTCAGCCATGGTTCTAACCGTTCTGGAGGAGTGGCAATATGTTTCAACAAATGTCCGGGGGAAATCATCGTTCATAAAGATGATGGAAGTGGGCACTGGTTGATGGTGGTACTGAAAATTGATGGTATTTTTTTCATTCTAATTAATATTTATGGATTCAACAATGCTGCACAAAACCAGAAATTAGTAGAAGATATTTCTAATATGATCTCTGAAACTAAAGTGAGGTACCCATCTGATAATGTGTTGATAGGAGGGGATTGGAATATGGTTCCTGACGAGTGGAAAGATAGATGGCCTCCCAGACTTAACAAGGGGCGGCTTAATGCCAGTGTTGATTTTTTGATGACTGAAAAAAATTTGAGTGATGTTTGGCGACACTTAAATCCTGAGATGGAATGCTTTTCATGGTTTAAACCAAATGGGGAGAGCAAATCTAGGATTGATTATTGGTTGGTCAGTGATAACATTCTAAAATATGCTTCAAAATCTGCAATTTCTAAAGCTCCGTTAACGGATCATTGTTTCATAGATCTTGTTTTACAACCCACAACTAAGCATTTTAGAAACAAAGGTTATTGGAAGTTCAATGCCTTCCTTTTACAAAATGAAGAATTTTGCAATAAAATTAAGGCGTTAATAAGAGATATAGAGATAAATAATTCTTTTGATTCTAATATAAATAAATGGGAATTTCTAAAATTTAAAATTCGTGAATTTTCAATTGGTTTCTCTAAGAAACTAATAAAAGAAAAAAGAGAATTTGAAAGAAATTTAATCTGTGAAATAAATCAATGTTGTAACAAACCTATTTTAAATGATTATGAAAATGGTAAGGTGATTGAGCTGCAAAGTAAATTAGATAATTTATATGTTGAGAGGGCACAGGGTGCTTATATAAGATCGCGCGCCAAGTGGATTGAGGAAGGTGAGAAGAACTCTTCTTACTTCAGCAATTTAGAAAAAAATAGGCAACAAAAGAACTCTGTCAGTAGTTTAATGATCCAAGGAGAGGAATGCAAAGATCCTAAAATAATTGAAAAAGAAGTGTTTCAGTTCTATTCCAAATTATATTCCTCAGATTTCTCCTCCTATGAGGCAGATCTTTTTTTTGCTCAAATTCAAAACAATATTCCACGTATTGAGGACTCTTTCAAAGTTTTATGTGATTCGGATCTTAAAATAGAAGAATTGGATTCAGTTGTTGAGAAGATGCCTTTAAACAAATCCCCAGGGACAGATGGGCTCACTAATAATTTTTTTAAATATTTTTGGGGGGTTTTGAGAAATCTATTATTCTCCGCCATAAAAGAAGGTATTGAAAAAAAAGAGTTGATTGAAAGTATGAAGCAAGGCTTGATTACATTGATTCCAAAAGCTGGTAAAGATAAAAGAGTCTTAGACAATCTGAGGCCTATCACTTTGCTTAACGTTGATTATAAAATCTTTTCGGGAGCTATCGCTGCTAGGCTGAAAAAGGGTATTTCTACTATAATTAGTGAGACGCAATCAGGTTTTTTGTGTGGAAGGTCCATTCATAATAATATTAGATTGGTTCTAGATTTACTTGATTATAGTGAAATGGTTCAAGAGAGTGGGTTTCTTATTTTTTTAGATTTTTATAAAGCTTTTGATGCTGTTGAACATCCTTTTATTTTGAAAACTTTACATAATTTTGGTTTTGGAGTAAAATTTATAAATTTAATTGAAATGCTATATAACGGAATCAATAGCTCTGTAGCTCTAGGGCATGGAACCTGCTCAAGATTTCCAATTAAAAGAGGGATTCGTCAGGGATGTGGTAGCTCTCCATTATTATTTATAATGGTTGCAGAGTTATTATCGATATTGATTAAAAATAATGGTATGGAAGGTCTTACAGTGTTGGATAGTCATATAATTATAAGTCAATTTGCTGACGATACAACGTTGTTTCTAAAAAATGAACACCAAATTCCACTAGCTTTACAGTCTATTAACCAGTTTTCTAAAGCCTCGGGGCTACATTTAAACCTAAACAAATGTGTAATTTTATCTTTGCATGAGTTTCCTTTGCAGTCATTATATAATATACAAATTAAAAGGGAAGTTAAATATTTGGGGATTATAATTTCTAAAGATAAAGAGGTAATGGAGACTAAAAATGTGTTGAACAACTTAGATAAATGTAAGTCCATTCTAAATAGATGGCTGCAGAGGGATCTTACGATATTTGGAAGGGTTCTTTTATCTAAAATGGATAGTTTGTCCAGACTCATCTATCCAGCCTTCTCCTTACCCATATCGTCACGAATGATTAAATTAATAAATAAAGCTAATTTTAAATTTATTTGGAGAAATAAATGTCAGTACATAAGAAAGGATGACATGATTAAAAGATATGAAGATGGTGGGGCGAATGCTATAGATTTTGACATTATGAATGGTGTTTTGAAATTGAAATGGTTAAAATCCTTCATTCAAAATAGCCACTCCTTTTGGTTTATTGTCCCCAATTCTATCTTTAACAAACTGGGGGGAATACATTTTTTGTTATGTTGTGACTTTGAGTGCACCTCGTTACCAGTTAAACTTTCAGCCTTTCATCAGCAAGTGCTGCTCTATTGGAAATTATTGTTCAAACATAACTTCACGCCTCACAACACTCCGGTTTGGAATTGTAGATATATAAAGTTGGGCAGAAAATCTGTGTATCTTGAGGAATGGAAATCTAAAGGGATTTGGGCTATTGCTCATTTCTTGGATGAGAATGGAAATCTGTTACTGTATAGAGAGTTTTGTGAGAAATTCCAAGTACAGTGTACCGTTGATATGTTTAATAGAATGATTAGAGCCATACCAATTCCTTTAAGATTAATGGTTAAAGAAGACATGTTGTACTCTCAAATCTCCCCAGTTCTGAGACAGCTCTCCTTAGATGGTTATGATTTTTGCGATAAAAAATGTACAAATAAAGTTATTAGAAATTGTATTTTACAGGCTAACTACCCAAACCCAATTAGACGTCATTACGTGCTTAAAGATTTTGATACGGTTGAAATAAAAATAATTAGGAAAAATTATTTGTCTTTTCCCCTTCCTCCAAAAGCTAAGGAGGTGAACTTCAAAATTTTAAACGAAATTTATCCTACTAATGAATTTTTGAGATTGAAATTTAATTTTGAGGTAAATAATTGTGTATTTTGTGAAAAAAATATTGAGAATTTGGAGCATGTCTTCTTTGATTGTGAAATGGTGCAACCCTTTTGGAGTGAGGTGCAGAACTGGTTAGTGGCTAGGAGGGTTGAACTTCCACCTCTCTCGGTGAAGTTAATTAGGTTTGGTGTTTGTCTGGATAACAAAGATTGTGAGTTTGTTATTAATTTCTTGTTATGTTTTGGAAAGTTTTTCATACACAAATGCAGATGGTTTAAATCTAAACCCAACTTTAATCACTGGTTGAATGAGGTGAAACTCTTGTGCAATTCTCTAAAATTAGTTAAAAATCAGAAAGCCCTTAAATTGATTTCTCTTTTGGATAGGTTTAAATTAATTTAAAAGTCCCTTGTTATATTTATTTATTTTATTTTATTTTTCCTTCTTTGTATTTTTTTTGTATTGCTTTTAATTATTTGTTTGTTCTAGTCTGTTTTTTTTCTTTCCTCTGTTGTGATGCTCAACTGTAGGCTGTATAATTGAGATTATTTGCTGAGATGTGTTAATGTACCTTGTTGTTTTCTGTTGTTGAAGAATTAAAAAAAAAAAAAAATTGACAGAAAAAAAAAAAAATCTGTTCTAAAAATCCATTCAAAACTGTGATGACGTCACATAATAGCAGAATGCTAGCGTGTTCCGGCCAACAACAGCCTAACCTGTAAGAAATCAAAAGGACATAAGTACTCGTTCATTCGACTTTTGGCCTATAATCTATAATGAACTTGCAGAATCAACAATAAAATCTATTTTGATTTAACGACAAGCAGGTGAAAGAGACACATTTAGCCGTTTAGCCCCATAGACTCCCATTCATTCTGCACTCGCACGCGATCACCTCCAGTGGAATTCTAATGGAACTGCAACCAAGATGATGCACAATGGGGCTAATAGGAAGTGCCAAGGCTCTCCGTTATCCCTGGCAAAACTGTTTTGTATTTATTTTAATGTCATTGTTTTATATATTGTAATGTATATTTTGTTACTTTTTTGTACTGTTTTTGCAATTAAAAAAAAAAAAAAAAAAAGGCTCTCCGTTAGACGGGCTCTGACTACGGTTCACTCTCTCTAAAGCCTATGAGATTTTTGAATGGGTTTTTGCTAAATCGCCTGAAATAAGGTCTGTGGTGAACAAAGCCTCTAAATATTTTCACGTTTTGATCTATGACATAGAACACACAGTTATAACCTGCTTATGGTTTTTTAAACTTTGTGTCTGATTGTGTTTTTTAAAATCTTTATATAGGTAGGCTTCAAAATGTATAAATTTTGGATTAACTTGTAAAGATTATCTTGCTAGACAAAACGTGTAAGAGTCACAACCCTTTGTTAAACACAGATTTTATTTTTTGCGATTTTCCAAAATGGGTCTATGGGGAAAATGCGTTGCTTTTCGACCGAGGGAACTCATGCGCCGCTAGCTTCCGAGTTGTCCTACAAAGTGACGTCATCACTTCGGCACTCTATTGCGGCGGCTTTTGAGGGGCAGTGCTTATTATATAGAGTGAAGTCATATATGGCTAAGTCGTTTAGGAGGTAATTGCCATTTTTTCAGTGAATGTCTGGTGAATATCAAAAACAAAACTAACTTTACCCCGCTTAGAAGCTGTGCAGAGTGTACACAACACCCACAACACAATATAACTAGGCCATATTGAGCACGCAACAGAAAACATAACAGCAAACATTATTAATAATACTTACAGATTGTGATTCGGAGGAGGACGAACCTGATCCATATACACTGGATAATGAGCCCTCCTTCGGGAACAACTGGCTTGCGAATCCACATTTGAATTCATTTATGTTTTTGAATGATTCATCATTAAATTGATGAGAACACAAGGTTCGGCCTATACTGTTGTGGTATCGTTGCAAATATGAACTCTAACCACTGATTCTTCACATGCTCGTCCCTGGGCAATGAAAACAAGTGGCTGAACTGTCTTTGCAATGTAGAACACAGCGTCTTCCCGACATGATGCTATGATGAAGTATTTGAATGTGTTCTAGACTTTAAGTTTACAGTCCCGTCTGTGCGCGCAGTTGTTGGGAGCAGCCAATGTCGGCCAAGAGCTAATGTCTCGTATCTACGTCACTACGAAACAGCTAATGACTCGTTTCAAAAACAATTCATTTCATAGACTCAGAGTCGACTCTCACTTTTGAAAGACAATATACAGATGGCAGGCTGTGTCCGAAATCACCTTCTACTCACTATATAGTGGCCTATATAGTGAGCTCGCCATTTTGTAGTGCTGTCCGAATGTATAGTGATTATTATTATACCCTATATAGTCCACTCAGTATATCCCAGAATGCATTTTGAAAAGTAGTGTCCAACCGATGGTCACTAACCCAAGCCCTACATACCATCATGCATTGCGCTGATCGTAAAAATAAGTTATAATCATGTGTGGAGTAGCGAATTATAACAGAAACGGCCAGAAATGACTTTTAGTTTTTAAATTTTGGAGAAATAAGCTCAATATAATGTAATGTATTTATTTAAAAAAATCTATTTAGCCCAGAGCCGGCTCAGCACCTGCTGACAGATGACGTATTCAACGGCGCCGAGAGACGAGTAGTGTCCGAAAGTGGTGTTTCTATTATGCTGGTGAGCTCACTATATAGTGCTCTACTATGTAGGGGGTAGGAAGTAGTGGTTTGAGTGGATATTTCAGACACAGCAAATAACTTTATATACGGTGCACTTTCAGATATAAATCTTTCCAGGATGTTTTCATTCCCTTAGAGCTATATTCCACACTACATGAACAGTCATTTTCAAAAATCCATGATAGGTGCTAATATTAAGTTAAAAATATTTATAAATATAAAGTTTATGTATATGTCAAATGAGAATTGAAAAGAGATGGCAGGTAACTGTTGCAACAAATACAGTCAGACACTTTACAACACTATGCCATGTGATACTGTAAATAGAGACTGTAGCATGGTAGAAAGAAACTTTCAATTTACTGACATTACAAACTGACTTTTCGTCTGATAAGGTCATTATATCTTCACAAACATAACAGATTTTTTTTTTAATTGCTTGGACACATTTGTCAACATTTAGGTCACTTTTTTCAAAACTCTTCACACAGTGAGCACAACACAGTCTATTTGGGCTAAAATAAAATCAGACATATTTATGTAATGCAGGCAAAACCACACAGCAGTGAATTGTTTCACTGAACTGTTTTCTTTATTTCACATGTAAAGAAAACGTCTTAAAGATGTTTGTTTCACTTTTTGATTCAGTTTTATATGTTCTGTTGGTTGTATTTTATCCCAGCTTTTATGTAGTGTTAAAAAAACGAAACAGGAAGTGCTAAATGGTCTACACTGCTTTGAACTGCAGTTTTACTGCAGTTGTACTTCATTGTACTGCAGTTATTTTTCGTAAGGGAATGCCTAAATAATGTATTTTAGTAAAAAAAAACAAAAAAAAAAAAAACGATATATAAATATAATTTCATTTAATTTTAAAATTCATCTATATGATATTGTCTCAATGTTTTAATATGTTCTATTCAAGTAATGATTAATAGAAAAATAAAAATTAGCATGAAATAAATGTTAAAGAAGGAATAAGAAAGCTGTAATGTAATCTCTGGTTTAAAGGTATAGCGGAGGATCTTTCCGAATTTTAGAGAAGACCCGCCCTCTCCAATTTAAAAAAAAAAAAAAATTGCACAAACACAACACTCTTGCTCCCGAGAGGGAACGTCTATTACGCCTTGCACAATTATGTTGCAAATTCTAAACTAACTCAAAAATATTCATAAAAAAGACAACATGTCAAATGCCCTTCCGTGTTTTATTTACTTATTATACTGATCGATTGAGTGACCGAGGACTCAAGACATGATGTGCAACCCTGTATCACACGAAATAAGTTCTGAGGAAACTATTTTGCAAATCGCAATTACGTTACATAGCAATATATAAGCAGTGCTATTATGTTGGTCCTTAACCTAATATCTCTCATTGTTAATATGTTATTTTTATACATAGTTGCATATGGAGAAGTAGCTTGTTGCATTTGTGTAATAATAAACACACAAGGTTTTAGAATATGAACACACAAGATTTTAGAATATTTCAGCATGATACCATTTACCATTTTGGTCAAAAGGCTACTTTAGACAAATTGAGATGTTTACCGTGTCTATGCGGTGCATGACTCGTGCCAGGGCTAGCATTGTAGCTTGCATTAAGTTTTACTAGTGATTTTAAATGGATTTCTCCAAATAGCATGACAAACTTTAGCCTACCTGTCTGGTAGAATCTTCGCGACTCCGGCATCAGTGAGAAGCCCAACCTGTGCTTTTAGCGCACGCCAGCGTGTGATATTCACCCAAAATCACTCTGGTCTTGTTTCTATATTCTGCGGCTTTTCTCTTCTTATCATACACTTCGTAACATTTTTTCTCTTTCGACCCTCAGCCATTTTCAAAGGAATGGCTGAAACCGTATACGGAGTTATAACTTCGACATAATACACCTGAAAGTGAAAACTACATAGGGATGAGCACGTAGCCTACGACGGCCTTACGTACACATATCACCAGAATGATTGACACTTAGGTGGACCAATAGTATAGACTACCCACCCGGAAAAAGAAAATCCTCCGCTATACCTTTAAATTTGCTCGCGCCACACTTTCATGCGCTTAGTTCTCTTCTCACCGCATTGGATTGTGGGAAATAGTACAAATGTGTGAATGTACACTCGAATTTAGAGAGGATTATGGGTATAAGTAGTGAATGAATGTAGGGAATTATGTCGTTCACTCAGAATTCGGACACCACTACAAAATGGCCGACACCCGATATGTTAGTGCACTATATAGTGGATAGCGATTTCAGAAACAGCTACTATTTATATAGGAATTTGACAGAACGGAGCTGCACGCACTCTGGAAAAAGTATTTAAAAGAAAAATCAGTGTTAACGACCTTTGCCGTTGTTGCAAAAAGAATTTAAGGATTTGTGGATTACTTGTATCTCGAAAAAACAATTTTGAACGAAATAGAAAATGTGAATGTACGAACAAGTTCTCCGTTCAGGATAAGATCTCGACAATAAAGCCAACAAATCTGCTAGCATTTGTCGGACCTGTCTCAACTTTATAACACGGTTGGAGCGCGACTTGAATGATTTTACTGACTAATGATCAGCTGCGCTATGTAAATATCAATATGACCACCAACAAATGGACCGATAGGAGTCTGCGTTAAAATAGGGCCCTTACTCTCTCTAACACACACTAGCTTACAGTCAACTTCATCTAATCTAAATTAACTCCTTACAACTGACCTTGAGGACCCAGATCTAGGTTGCTCTGCATTTTGATTCTCAGGAATTTGTGGAGGGGTGTCAACATTCTTCAAAGCTTCCCTCTTCTTCTGTCTTTTTTAAGCATCTCTCCCTGTCTTTCCTATATCGTTTAGCTCTATCACTCAGATTGCTTTTTTTTTCTTTTTCCCTGCCTCTGTGTTCCTTTTCCACCTTTCACGCTCACTCCTGAGATATTTTTCCCTTCTTTCTGCGTCTGCATCCCTTCTTGCTCGATACTATCTTTGCCTCTCTGCTGCTGTTTTTGCCTTTGTGATGTCTGAAAATAGGCTATTGAAAATAAAATAGCATAATCGATTATTTCTGACAGTTCACATCACAACAACAAGTCTTCAATTGAGTGATCTACTAAGAAGTCTTGAACATAACCCTGTCACAACGATTCAACCCTGTAAATAATTTGACAGGGTTGAAGTTTTTGGATAATAGTGGCCATAGCTCACTTAGCTAAGACAGTAGCACCACATGACATTTAGAACATCATAAAATTGTAATGTTTTCCAAAACTACTATTTAATTCTTCTTAAACCGTTGTTTACTATCATTAAGTCATACAACAGAGTCGAAACGTGAGCCTGACCATCTTATTCTGACAGCGGAAAAACATGAAATATGGTAGGAAAAGATACTGATACTTGCCTTTGCAGCATATTCTTCAAGAGACTTGTGTGATGTCACTTCCTGGATGACATGCCACAGGGATTGATCCATTATTTTTATAGGGGGGTAAATATTATGGTGTGATGGGGTTGAAAACAAACTGGAGGACGTGTATAGACCATTTCACAAGATGTAAACAACACTGGTCCAGAAGCACTTCCTGTTTCAGTTTTTTAACACTACATAAAAGCTGGGATAAAATACAACCAACAGAACATTTAAAACTGAATCAAAAAGTTAAACAAACATCTTTAAGATGTTTTCTTTACATGTGAATTAAAGAAAACAGTTACAAACTGAAACAGGAAGTGCTTCTGGATCAGTATTGTTTACATCTTGTGAAATGGTCTATAAATATTGCATTTTCATATATAATTAATTATTTTTTATACATATGCATATTTTAGTTAAAGTAGACCAACATATGATTATAATAGCAGCAACATTTTGGTATTAATTGCACTTTTTATTTGTTTGATATTCAATGAAAATGTAATGATGGTTAGTGAGGACATGCCAAAATGCTTGTTGTCTATTACTTAGGCAACCCATTATCTTTGAATAAAAAATTAATTAAAAAAAAGCAATTGTGTTGCATTATTATGCAAAGGCACCTGGTTATTTTAGCTAACTGACAGGATTAAAATGCATTTTGCAATTTCCTTCAATTGAAAATCTTTGAAGCAAGTTTGGGGGACTTGAAGTGCACCCAATTCAGAGAATCACCCAGTAACATTTATGTCTATGGAAAGTCCCCATAAAACATGCAAACGCGACGTGTGTGTTATTTAAAAATAATAATAATGTATCAATACATATACAATTATTTCAGTGGATATTTCACATTCATTGTAATTTGATTGCTCTTCATTTGTTCTGCTACGCATGATGAAATCTCTACAATGTAATTTTATTTATTATTTTATTTATTTTTTTTTTTATTTTTTGCCTTCTGAAGGCTTGAATGAGATATCCGTATTATCACGTGGTTTCTGGGAAGAGCAGCGTTTCTTTTGAAACGAATTAAATCGGCAGAAGGGAAATGGCCGAGAGAAAGTGCCAAAGTGGGCGTGGTTTATTAAAGATACACGTCACCGATGCCACATAACACCTGATCATATTGTAGTAAAATATTATTTCCCAAGTGATGTAGCCACACAAAGCAATAAATAAATAAATAAATAAATAAATATACAATAAAAGAGCGTGGCACACGTTAAATCATGTGTTACCTAGGCCATTTGTCACAATGAGGAAAGGGAATTTTTCCAAATTATTTCACAGTCCACGTTAGCAATGTTTTTATATGATTACTAGGCCCTCGGCATACATATTTACACATTTCACGAATAATGTAAAATATTCCGTACAATGACGAACAGTGTGATAATTCGACGCTGTGAGCCGCTGAGCGCCCCCTACAAAAGTTCATCAAACAGGTCAGGACGCTCTACTGTTTTCGCTTTCAGGAATTTCTAGTGCCATCATCTGCGATGGGCTGGACAGGCAGACTGTGGTGATCTCCAGAACTGCTGACAGTATAAAGACGACCGAAACTAAAGGTAGGCTAAGCGAAACTACAAACTACATAATCATTTTAAGTTTATACAAAAATGCCGTTTTTGTGCCTGAACTTATTTATACAACGAGCTACATTGATTTTTGATGTGGATAGTCTATATGAAATTGTTGAAATTATATATATAAAAAAACAATGTATCTCTATTTGATTTTTAATTAACGTTAAGCATTATTCAAGTTTACAAAAAGTATTGTGATTGCGTCTTAATAAAGTTAGCATTAGCACCTCCGCCTGTACTGCACTAAGTTAGATAACGTAACAAAGGAGGGAACCAAACAGCGATTTTTATCGAAGAACGAAAGTGATTGCGGAAATTGTTAGTCAAAATAAGATTTAAATAACAACCTGTGTGTAATTACAATTCATGTTTATTGTTTTAGTCAAGTGTAATAAGAGCTCCATTGATCACTGTTAATAACAACTAAAAGCTCAGAAGATCAAACTCAGAAACACATCTAAAACTGCATTATCTCATTTCATTGGGGCTCAAAACACGTCCATTTCAGAAACTTGACTCACTTACATTCATAAATCTTAAACAGTAAAAAAAGGGGGAAAAAAAGTCCTGAGTCATGAGAAGCTCAGCCAGAGAAAAGAGGGTCTGAGATTTTTCATAAGGTAAGATACAAGAACAGGTTAGAAGAGGGTAAAGACTGATCAGTTATGTTGGCTACTGTTGAGTAGATGCTCATATACATTATATATGTAAATATTAAAACTGTAATCCACATTCGTATAGCCTGATCAGAAGTTGTTTAATTAGTTTGTCTGACCAATCAAAAACATTATCACATTTAATATTTATTGCTATTATTATTATAATTAACATTACTAGATTCATCATTACTTGGCATTACTATAGCATTTATATTAAAATACAAATTTGTTGTTTCTAATTTTGAAAAGTAATTATTTTCTTTATGTTGAGTGTTGATGAAAGATTCATCTTCAATTTAAAACTAATTTTATTGGAAGAGTATTCACAACTCCCGATGGTATAACATGGTCAAATAACATGGTACTACCCACCTCTGTACTTTCAGATGGCATCCGGAAGGATTCGCTCCACGCGCCGTCTGCGCTCCTGGATAGTAGAACAGGTGTGTGTGTGTGGTATGTTGAGTGTGTCAGAGTTAATAAAATCTTTGATAGTTTTTCATTGAAATAATGTTTCTTTATGCTGTTAAATTAAAGTTTATTGTACTTATTTTAGTGTCATCTGTGTTACCACGACAGTGTTTTGTATTGTATGACGTGCATCTTATGTTTAGTATTTATTTCAATTTGTGGAAAAGCTACATGTGTAGGTTGCATCTCTTATATATTTAAGGTGGATGACAGTATTATCAAGGTAAAAAAAGGAATTTGAGTAGTTTAGTAATAAATTAGTTATAATGTATTTTAGTTCTTTTAGTTACTCAAGTCTTTTTTATATAAATACCTTATTATGTAAATATTTTCATAATACGGTTATAAATATGAATAATTATGATTAATAATTATAACTGTTTCTCTCTTGTGTGTGCTTTGGGATATAGGTGAACAGTGGGAAGTATCACGGCCTGGTGTGGGACAACACTGATAAAACTATGTTTCGTATCCCATGGAAACATGCAGGAAAACAAGATTTCCGAAGTGAGGAAGATGCAGCTATTTTCAAGGTGGATATACATTTCTGTGTGTGTGTGTGTGTGTTCATGATGTTTTTCTATCCCGATGGGGACTTCAACCTGAACACTGAGTCATGGGGACTCTGAAAGCCACGCCCATTCACCTAACACGCACACACATGGCGAGGGCGAGTCAATGAATCCGTGAACCATGACAGAGTTAGTGTAAGGGGATAGAATATACAGTTTTTACACAGTATAAAAAACATTACGTCTATGGACACAAAAAAATAGCGAATCAGACGTGTGTGTATACAGTATGTCTACATTTTATTACATTACATTATATATATACTGTATATATATAGTCAAGAAAATAAGTATTTGAACACCCTGCTGTTTTGCAAGTTCTGAAATTGTCATCGTAGGTAATAAAATATAAATAAAATATATTCAGAAATCACAATGTATGATTTTTTTAACTATTTATTTGTATGATACAGCTGCAAATAAGTATTTGAACACCTAAGAATATCAATGTTAATATTTGGTACAGTAGCCTTTGTTTGCAATTACAGACGTCAGACGTTTCCTGTAGTTTTTCACCAGGTTTGCACACACTGCAGGAGGAATTTTGGCCCACTCCTCCACACAGATCTTCTCTAGATCAGTCAGGTTTCCTGGATGTCACTGAGAAACATGGAGTTTGAGCTCCCTCCAAAGATTCTCTATTGGGTTTAGGTCTGGAGACTGGCTAGGCCATGCCAGAACCTTGATATGCTTCTTACAGAGCCACTCCTTGGTTATCCCGGCTGTGTGCTTCGGGGTCATTGTCATGTTGGAAGACCCAGCCTCCACCCATCTTCAATGCTCTAACTGAGGGAAGGAGGTTGTTCTCCAAAATCTTGCACTACATGGCTCCGGTCATCCTCTCCTAAATACAGTGCAGTCGCCCTGTCCCATGTGCAGACAGACACCCCCAAAGCATTATGCTACCACCCCCATGCTTCACAGTAGGGATGGTGTTCTTGGGATGGTACTCATCATTCTTCTTCCTCCAAACACAGTTATTGGAATTATGACCAAAAAGTTCTATTTTGGTCTCATCTGACCACATGACTTTCTCCCATCACTCCTCTAGATCATCCAAACGGTCATTGGCAAACTTGAGACGGGCCTTGACATGTGCTGGTTTAAGCAGGGGAACCTTCCGTGCCATGCATGATTTCAAACCATGACGTTTTAGTGTATTACCAACAGTATGCTTGGAAACGGTGGTCCCAGCTCTTTTCAGGTGTTTGACCAGCTCCTCCCTTGTAGTTCTGGGCTGATTTCTCACCTTTCTTAGGATCTTTGAGAGCCCACGAGGTGAGATCTTGCATGGAGCCCCAGTCCGAGCGAGATTGACAGTCATGTTTAGCTTCTTCCATTTTCTAATGATTGCTCCAACAGCGGATCTTTTTTCACCAAGCTGCTTGGCAATTTCCCCGTAGCCCTTTCCAGCCTTGTGGAGGTGTACAATTTTGTCTCTAGTGTCTTTGGACAGATCTTTGGTTTTGGCCATGTTAGTAGTTGGATTCTTACTGATTGTACAAGGTGGACAGGTGTCTTTATACAGCTAACGACCTCAAACAGGTGCATCTAATTAAGGATAATAAATGGAGTGGAGATGGACATTTTAAAGGCAGACTAACAGGTCTTTGGGGGTCAGAATTCTAGATGACAGACAGGTGTTCACATACTTATTTTTAGCTGTATCATACAAATAAATAGTTAAAAAATCATATATTGTGATTTCTGGATATTTTTTAGATTATGTCTCTTACAGTGGACATGCACCTACAATGACAATTTCAGACCCCTCCATGATTTCTTAGGCTATGTTTACACGGAAACGATTCTGAAGAGAAAACGCAAAAGTGGCGTTGCGTCTAGGGTTGGGTATCGAGAATCGAGTATCGATTGGAACCGGGACTAACTTTTCGTTTTTCCCGGAATCGTTCAAAAGTTAAAATTTCGATATTCACAGTCCGCCGAGCGGAAGAAGAAACCGCTGAACAACACCAACGAAGAAGCATCTACCGGAAGTGTTGGCATAACTACGCGAGTCGAACATGAGTACCTTACGTCGGCGATCCAAAGTGTGGCTTCACTTTTCTAAAAATAACGAAATCTCGGCAAAATGCAAAATTTGTGACAAAAGGAGTATTTTTACAGAAGGAGTATTTCCTTCAGAAAGGCCGTTGGTTAGCAAGGTTAGCTAAACTTTTTTGACCCTGCCTCTTAAAAGAATCGGAATCGAGAATCGTTAGGAACCGGAATCGAAACAAAGAATCGGAATCGGAATCAGAATCGTTCAAATTCAAACGATACCCAACCCTAGTTGCGTCATCACTTTTTATTCTGCGTTTAGACGAGCGTTTTGTGTGGGAAATCCGCGTGCAAATGGTGACGCAAAAGTGCGTGAAATTCAATCTAGTATGCACTCCAGGCGGCTAGGAGTGCGTACTACAACAACACCAAGTCCACGCGCCTGCGTACAAACTTCACTGTCGAGCAGACTTTTGCGCTTTTACCGTTTACACGGGAACGCGGCAGTGGAGCGTTTTTAAGATTTCCACTCTGGAGGGTGGTTTCACTTTTTTGCATTTTTAAGCCTCAAAAACGCAGTCGCCGTGTAAACAAAAGGCACATCCGATAAAATATTTTTACGTTTTCACCCGCAAGCGTTCTCGTGTAAACAGGGCCCAAGTGGGAGAACTTGCAAAATAGCAGGGTGTTCAAATACTTTTGCTCTCCTACTTTATATATTAAGTATATATACTAGTATATCAAATAGTTTGTTTCTACCTCTGTGGAATTACATGTTGATGATAATTAATTTGCACATTACTGGTCATAATTTATTTGAAAGATAGTTTGAGCAGTAATTCACTTCGTATGAAATTAAACATTTTTTTTTTTAAATATTAATTTGAACTTTTCTGATTGAAGGCATGGGCGGAGTTTAAAGGGAAGCTTTTGGAGAATGGAAATGACCCTGCATCCTGGAAAACTCGCCTTCGCTGTGCCCTCAACAAAAGTCCAGAGTTTAGTGAGGTCGTTGAAAGATCACAGCTGGACATCTCAGAACCCTACAAAGTGTACCGCCTCGTACCACTAGAAGAACAAGGTAACCCATGGATGTGGAAACTTTTGTGTGTAACATTGCAGGGTTGCCAACTCTCACGCATTTTACACCTTCAGTCTCTTTCTCTCATGCCCCCCACATACATTTCAACACAAAATAATCCCTAAATTTGCAAAACTCCTTAGCATGTTCACACCATAATGAGGCTTGATTGGTCTAAACCAGGGGTGTCCAGTCCTGGGCCACTATCCAGCAGAGTTTAGCTCTAGTCCTAATTAAACCTGAACCAGCTTATCAAGGTCTTTAGGACCACTAGAAACGTACAGGCAGGTGTGTTGGAGCCAGAGGATTTAAGGGGAGTGTTTGTCTGATTTGTTTCTATAGTAGTATATAATTATCACCTGTCAGTAGTTATGCTCGACTTGTATTCATACTCCCCGTTTTGTTTAGTCCCTTGTCAGTTCTCGTTTCAGTTTAGTTAGCGTTTTCTAGATTCTAGATATCTCCTGAGAGTTTGTTATTCTAAACACATTGTTTGTGAACTCTATCGTTGTGCGTGCTGCAGTCCACCCTTACCTACATGCATATGGTTAAATTCAATCACTTTTTTTGCATTTCTTGGAATTATTACTACTTTATTCTGCATCCTGGTGGTTGGATGTTAACTGCATTTCATTGGCTTTGTATTTGTACTTTGCTCAATGACAATAATTGGAAGTGAATTGAATTGAATGTTCTGTAAAAATACAAAATATCCTTTAATATTTAGGTGTTCAAGCACGAAGTGCTGAAAACCTATTGTATTTGCTAGAAAGAAAAAAAAAATCCCCTAAAACGCATCGTGCAGCCCAAACCGTAAGGGCTGGAGCTGTGAAACTTTGTCAGATGGTAGGGCCTCGAATTGTGGAGAAGCTATCAGAGTATGACCCCGATTGGCCCATAGGTGGCGCTACAGCAACCAAATGTACTAAATTGCTCATAACTCCAAGACCGTTTGACTTAGCTTCAATGTTTTTACACCACTGTAATCCCTGGCTCAAGACGGACAAGATGTATATCTCGGATTTCCATTTGGAGCAAAAAATTTGTTATTTCGGTTTTTGTCCAAAACCCACTTTTGCGAACTAGTCCCTGGTTTTTTGCCCTATACTATTCTCTGGACTCTCTAGATAAATAATTATCGAAAAAAAGTAGAACTTTTGCTTTTGATTGGCTGTAACAGGGTCGTTTACAAAAGGGATGGGACAAAATGCACCCAAAATCATATAAATCCTAAAGGAAAACTGATGAGAAATTGATGAGCATATGTCTCATAACATGCTGAAGAAGCATGCACAGTTTCATGGAGATCGGACCATAGGTGGCACTATAACTGTTAAAAAGCTTTAAAACCATGTATTTCCAAATTGCCTGTATTGATTGTAAATGGTGTTTTACATCTATTATGTCCGTGGATAAATGCATGTTAAATAAAATTAAATGCCTTTCAATGCTTTTGTGCTTAAAGGCCTGAACTGCTTGAACACCGATAAATGCTGCTTGCAGCTTTAATTTGTATAATAATTACTATATAATTATAATATTTTGTATAATAATTGTATAATAATAAATAATTTAATAATATTACAGTATATATTTTTTTATATTTATATTTTGGAGAAAATAAGCTTTCTTAGACATCAAACATTGACTATAAAAAATGGCATTTGAAGTTTTGCCCATTCCTGCAGTTTACATGAACAGCAAACATTCATGTGAGTACGTATAGGAGTTACTTTGTGTACTACTAATTTACTTCATTTTCCTCTGATCATAGGAGGGGTGAAAGTAAAAAAAGAGAATGGACAGAAAGCAGCGAGAAGCATCAGGAGGAGACACAGCGAATCTGAGCATGATCAGGAGGTCGAATGCAAAAAGATCAAAAAGGAGGTTGTTGTGTTCCAGCCCATCAACATGGTAAAAACATAACTAATCATTGAAGAGCTATGCTGTTCAAACTTTAATTAAGATGCTATTTGCAACAAGCATGCTAATTAGAAAAAGCCCGCCTTACAGAAGCAAAACAAACAGTCGAAAACGTGCACTGAGACACATTTTACATTCCACTTAGCAGAGTCTACTATGAATTGAGCACTATTTCCACTTCTGATCTTAACAGAGCGCACAGGAAACTGTACCACATACAGGAAGTGAGATCGGGATGCAGACAATCCTCTTAAAGAGTGACAGTAATTATCTGATTTTACTCAATAAGTTTTCGACTTCGGTCAATGTTGATGTTAAAAATGCAAAGTGGATAACTGACTTATTGTTATTTAACACTTTCTTGAGGTGCTGAAGATATCCAGCTAAACTTTACAATCGAAACAGTGCCTTTGTCTGAAGAAAGGAGGGGTAACTAAAAATACAATTTGATTCATTTATTGAGTAGAACAAATCTGATCTCAATATATTTCATGTTTAACCAAACTATCAGCAGATGGTTTCTAAAAACACTTTTTTTTTTTCAGTGCTGAACACTTTTCACATAACCGTGCACTACGTTGGTCAGGAGGTTCTGCGGCGAGAAGTTAGGAGTGATGATGTTCGGATTGCTTACCTACCTCCGTCACCTGTCCCTCCGTCTCCACCGTCTCTGAGCGGCCCTTGCTTCCATCGAATCCCTCTCCCAGAGCCCCCATTAGACCTGGTTGATGACCCCATCCTTGCTCCACGTTTGAATGATCTTAAAAAATTACTGCCCTTCATGGAGCGGGGAGTTGTGCTGACCTTGACAGGAGGAGGCATCTATGCCAAGCGTTTTTGTCAGGGGCGGGTGTTCTGGAGAGGACCGCACAACACCACCACAGGACCCTGTAAAATGGAGAGGGCAGGCGAGCTTACCCAGCTGTTCAACATGGATACATTCAAACAGGGTAAGTGTTTCACAAGCAAATTTTTTGCACTGGAAAACCCAGAATAAAAAATTACTTGAGCGGTCAACTTAAATTTCTATGTTCCATCAACCCTTACAATAAGGTTTATTAGTTAACATGACCTAATAATGAAGTGCACGTATAGAGCATTTAATAATATTTGTTAAAGGAGAACTCCGGTCAATTTTAACATTGAGCTCATTTTTTTTTTGTACATTTGGAGTGCTGTCAGTACAGACAAAAACGACAAAAATCGTTGTTACCTACACCATGTTATCGTCTTTTTAAAATTCGCACCCTGTTGACTTCAATGGGGCAAGTTCTAAACCTGCTTTTAAGCCTCTTAACATCCTTGATTTGTCATTACGAGTGCACAGCCATGTGAGTGGTGTTATTAAGGCCGTGTGTCCACCAAAGCGTTTTTATCCAGCTGAAAACGCTAGACGCTCTGCTGAAGACGCCGTGCTTTGGGCGCTTGAGAGCGCTTTGGAAGCGCAGCGGGTTTCTGTTGAGACGTTTCGTTGCTATGATCCGCAATATATGCAGCAGTTTGAATGTTGTGACAGTTGGTTGGTGTGGTTTGGTCCCGCCCCTCCTCCACTGTGATTGGACGCCTGGGTAAAATGTGACCGTGATAAGCGCTGCGTTTTATCCAAAGTTGAACATTTTTCAACTCCCAGCGACCAGTAAAAACGCTGGGCGCTCGGCGCTTCAGCGAGAAAAAGAACGCTCTGCGCCTCGGTACGCCCACGGCGTTTAAAAAACGCGGCGCTCCCATTGAAAACAATTGAAAACATACGCCAGGCGCGTGGAAAATCGCTTTGGTGGACACACGGCCTAAGAGTGACCACGGTCAATCTGACCGCAGTAGATGTGAAAGATATTAACAAAAATGATGTTAATCCAGCCAGCTCACATACCACATTTGCTTCCTGTTTTCGGTCGTAGCCCACAGTAGTCGATTGTCAAGTTCACTCGCACGATCATTGGTGAATATCATCTCAAACCTCCTCCGTGTGTTCAACATCTGATTTGGATGAACTATCCATTTGGAGCTGATATTCTCAGAACACCACACAGTGGTACTTTGAGATGATATTCACCAATGATCGCACGCGTGAACTCGACAATCGACTACTGTTTTCTTAGTGTTAAGAAAATTGGACTTTCAAGAACCTTTTTCCACTAGGCTATAAATAAGTTTTTAGCCATAGGAAAGATGTTAAATTTTCTTCATGGAACCATAGATGCCAATAAAGAACCTTTATTTTAAAGAGTGTTATAACAGCTCCTAAATAGTGGTCAAATGATATATTGCCAGGGACAAAATATTGATGATATTGATTGCTGATATTTGACATTTTTTAATTTAGTTTTTCTGTTTGCTCCCATTCTTTTGCCATTACTTTACTATCTTTGTTTTAAAGTTCTGTCTAATAAATTATACATAATTATTATAAAGTATAATGGCATTTGCTTTTCTATTTTTTGTGTTCTTTGTATTAAAAAATTAGCAGTCATCAGCTTGAGGTAGATGGGGCAGAGGAGAGAACTGAAAGTTTTGAACCATTTGAGTGTGTCTGAAGTGCTGTTGAGCTTGTTTTGGTAATGGTGTTTGCATGTGGACATTGATAGAAAAAGTGGAGAATATTGGTTTATGCATACCAACGTCAGCAGAATCCTGATTTGTGCCACTACTGTGATAGAGGATAACCCATCTTTGTGGCACAAGATTTTGGTCATAGTGCTCACCTTTCTGCTAGAAAGTAATTCCATAAATCTTTAGTCCTATAGACTATGCCCTGTTGAGACTGCCAGTCCAAATCCATTTTTTTGTGCTTATCTGATTGGAATCTGATCGTATCTAGCAAGTGTGAAAATCTAGCAATTTTAACAAATCCATTTCAAGCTATTTGGTTTGAAATCCCATTCAAATCTAATTTCCAGAAATGCGTTTTAATCTTACTGCTTTAATTTGTATCGTTTTTCTGCTTTGGTTACTTTCTCATGCCATGAAATACATCAGATGTTGTAGTAGACAACATGCTGAGAGTTGTTGCAGAAACAAGGTTGTGTTGTTTCGTGGTGTAGGTTAATTGCAAAATTACAATATATTGCTAGTCTGCTTCATCTACATACCTCTTTGCCTGTATCACCTTTATTTATATACCGCCTTATACAATACATATTGTTTCAAAGAAGCTGTACTGTGATAACAGGAAAGTCAGTGATACAAACAGATTTTTCAATATACTATACAGTATATAGCTATATATATATAGCTATACGCATTTGACGCGAGGATGCTCTTCAGTTTCCGGTTGGGGAGATTAAAGCGGTGGAAAACCTAGGAAAACGGGATTATGACAGTCTTCAAAACTTACTGTCCTCCCGTCTTTGAAATGAAACTTTCATACGTTTAGATGTAATTTTATATATAGTTATGTTTATTTAATATAATTTGAAATTGAAGCATAAACTCAACGAGGGGTGTCTGTTTTGTCTGTTTTTGTGACTAACGTTTCTTTAGTATAACCATGGAGTATAAAATTCAATATAAGTTCTCGGTATTGCATTGGACTCTACGATCGGTGAAAGTTATTGAGCATCCTTAGACCTTCACCGGAAATGCCGCCATGCGTAGAGCCCATTCTGCTGTAAAGCAACTCTAAAAAACACAGGGTATTGTCATTATTCGGTTCATTGTTTTCGGTTTAAGAACTGTGTAAAGCTCATCAATTATGAAATGAGTTCAATTGTAGCATAAAGCAGCTTTGTGCGATGATGTCATCGGTCCAGCTCAGTTCTCATCCAATAGTGTCAGTGCAGTTACACCAATAATACTGCTGAATATTGAGTGTCCCCAACTTAACAAGCCAAAGCCGACAGTAGCAAGAAACCAAAACTTGGGAGATACCAGGCTCAGTCGGGGATTATGATTCCAGATCGGAGATTGTGAACTGTTCATTCAATATATTTCTTCCAGTTCCTTCTGCTTAAAGATCTGGATATATCACGACGGCATTTGGTGGGAGAAGTTGAAGGTGGCTACTGGCTAGGGTCTGTTACAGTGTTGTGTACTCAAGACTCTGTCTCGGACTCGATCTTGAGTCCATATTTTAATGGTCTCGGTCTTGTCATGAACTCGTGTGCATTTTGACTTGGAATTGACTCGTACTCGAACATATTAGGACTCGGACTTATTCTAGAGTCCACTCGAGTCCCATTCAAAATATGTCATGATTATTGCTGTATGTTAATATTTCTTTAAATTGTTTTATTGAAACGTCCAATGATTGCCGACTTTCTTGTCCGCAACTGCGGATGACTTGAGACTATAACGTTCGCGGCGCGCAAATGCAGCAAGACCCAGGTCAGATGTGATGTGAAGCCTCTAGCTCAACTATGTATCGAAAATGCCTGCCTTATCATCCATAATTCAGTTTGGATATAAGAAGTCATGTGCAGTAATGTTATGTGAAATAGAACTTACTGATTGTAATAATTTTAAGTCATAATTGTAATAAAATTACCTTTACACCACTATGTGGCCTTTTTACCATTACAGTGTACATGATTCCACGGTATATTGGGTTTACATGAGTATGGTGCCAATTTTATTGTTACCACCAAATATTTAAAATATTCTTAAAGATATCTTTAAGTCTGGTTTCAGACCCAACCTTAGATTATCCGACCTCTCTGGTCTCGACTCGGACTCGACTCTCTGTGGTCTCGGTCTCGACTCGGACTCGACTCTCTTTGGTCTCGGTCTCGACTCGGACTCGAGTGAGCTGGTCTCTCTCGAATACAACACTGGTCTGTTAGGTCTAGATGTTCCCATAAATTTCACTAATGTTCTTTAATTGTTATGTAAATGTTAGGACAAAACGTTCTTAAAATAATGTTTATGGAACGTTCTTTTAATTGTATTAATAATATACGTTCTAGCAATGTAGAAAAATGTTCTTACAACATTCATGGAATGACTTTACGATGTAATTTTTACTTGATGAATGTTCTCATAATGTAGAAAGAAAACATTGTGAGAACAATGTTCATAGAACATCCTTAAAATGGTATTGCTAATTAAATGTTCTCATAACATTGAGAGAAAACAACATTCTTGAAAAGTCGTTATGATTAATATTTGCTGAATGTTTTTGGAATATTAGTCGCTTGTTTTAGCAGATTCCCAGCTAACGGAACGTTCTCGGAACCTTGGCTAGCATTCTGGCAAGGTTCTCTCAAAGTTATGAACAAACTCATACTTTGAGAACTGCAAAGTTCATAGTCATCTGGTCTTAAAAAAATTCTCAAAACGTTAGCACAAAAACATTATTTCTACATCAGTCATGGAATGAATATTTGTAATGTTTTAGTTGGACGTTCATGTTTTAAATGTTACTATCATTAAAGAGAATTCAAGAGAAGATAACATAAAGTCAGAAGATGTTGCATAAGGAACAAACAATGAATGCAAGTTATGCAAATAAAATATACAGGCAAGCAAGTATAATAAACTGGCTTAATGCATTACACTAAGCATTCAGGACTTTGAACTTTCCCTTTTGTAACAGCATTTCATCTGTTGTTCAGTGGTTTAACAGATCACAAAACTTACGGATCAGATCTTATCAGATTTTAGATCTGCAAGAAATTAACGATAGGGGGGTGTGGGGGTAACTTTGCGATCCATTTATTACTTAAAGCACACTTTAAGTACTCCGATACCACAGCAGAAAATTCAAACATTATTAAAGGCATGTGTGAACAGTCAGTAACAAATACATTAATTGCAAGCATAGATAAATACAATATAACAAAGTTACAAATAAAGGAAGGTCTAACTAGTATTCATCTCAGGTACGTGATAATTAAATGTAAAATAGCACTTGGGAACAACAGATGGGAATTACCTTGGACTGTACTTCCCAGAGACTCTTAACAGTTTAAAATAAAAGGAACTGGATGAAATATTTGAATGCTTCCACATTGCATCCACAATCTACAATCTGATTCTGACAGTTTTCATTTGTTGTCAGAGGTGAACTGGCTGAGAACATGACTGAGCCTGGTTTCTCCCAAAGTTTTTCTTCATTCTGTCACCTGAAGAAGTTTGGGTTCCTTGCCACTGTTGTCTCTGTCTTGCTTAGTTGGGGACATTTTATTTTCAACAATATTATTGATTTGACTTCACAGACGCTGTTGAATCAGAACTGAACTGAGCTGGACGATGACATCACTGTTTTCTGCAGAGGTGCTTTATTGATGAAATGAACTACTTTAAAACGGAACTGAATCAACTTAACTTAAGCTGAGCAATGACACTTTCTTTTAGAGCTGCCCTGTTGTGCATCATTGAATCATTTTCCTGTTATCACTGTAAAGCTGCTTTGAAAAAAATCTGCATTGTATAAACAATATAAATAAAGGTGACTTGACTGCTACAGTAAAATGTAAACCTTAACGTAAAGTCTTATCTGTTTATTTTATAATTCAAACTTTTAATGCACTTCGAAACTTGTATTCTCTGGGAAAATGTATCTTAACACAATTTTTGGAACTTGATGTTTGTTACTTATCTACCTGTGGCTGTAAGAAATTAATAGTTTTTTTATATATATATGTAATTTCAATTAATATAAACATAAATATAAGCAGGACAGCTCAGTGGGTAGCAGTAGCACTCACCTCACAGCAAGAAAGTCCCCATTTCGAGTCCCAACTGAGCCATGAGTCTTTCTGTGCGGAGTTTGCATGTTCTCCCTGTGTCAGTGTGGGTTTCCTCTGGGTAATCTAGTGTCCGCCACAGTTCAAAGTCATGCCGCATAGGTAAACTGGTGATACTAATTTGTCCTTATGCCACAAGACCAGCCAAACGCGGTGAGTGCGTGTTAGAAATCAGGAATTGTGATCAGGAACATTGTGTTTGGTACGTTTTTCGTCTTCAAAACAAACTTGGGTCTTCAGCCGACAAAGTTTAAATCCCGTCTGGCTAGTGTGGTTCCTTTAATGACTTTTCATTAATAAAGTTCGGGAGGAGCACGTTCTAGCCAATCAACTCTTCATCATCAATTACCTCGTATATCCCATAGATGGTCAAATTGTTAGCTTTTGAAAAAAGATGGTCTATATCCGGTCAAACAAAACGGTTCTTAATATTATGTGGAAACAGGGCCTCTAACATTCACATAAACCAGGAAAAACTTTCATATATAAAAAAACTGGACTTTTTGAATGTTTTCATAACTTAAAGGGATACTCCACTTTTTTTGGAAATACGCTCATTTTACAACTCCCCCAGAGTTAAATTGTTGAGTCTTACCTTTTTTGAATCCATTCAGCCGATCTCCGGTTCTTAGCATACATCATTGAAGTGCACAAGAACATTATCATTTCTCCCAAAAAAAGGACCAAAGTGTTTCGATATTTTTCCTATTTAAAACTTGACTCTTCTATGGTTACATTGTGCACTAAGACAGACGGAAAATGTAAATGTGTTTTTTTCTAGGCTGATATGCAGGGAACTATACTCTCATTCCTGCGTAATAATCAGGAAACTTCACTGCCGTACCATGAGTGCAGCAGGCGCAATGTTATGACGCAGCGCCTGAAAACAGTGCCCAGCTTCCAACGTGCCCAGGACTAAGTCTGTAATCATCACGCCTGCTGCACTGCACTCATGGTACGGCAGTAAAGTTTCTTGATTATTACGCAGGAATGAGAGTATAGTTCCCTGCATATTGTTGTGGCAAATTCTAAGTCTTCAAATCAAGTCATCAAAATCTGGTTCAGGTCTCAAAAACCTTTCAGAGTCGAAGTTTCAGGTCTCAGGAGAATTAACTTTATTGAGCAGTTCAACAAAGTGAGACGTGGCCAAGCATCTGATCTTACAATGGTCTGCACTCGTTTCTTATACCTTGTGGCGCTCAAATTGTTATCTTTTCTCTCCTTGCTCCTCCTTATTACTCCTCCCAGATTAAAAACACCTGGATCATCATTTTATTTTTAATTGGGGCAACCTTCTTTGCGCATGTGTATCTTTTCTTTTAAAAAAATGGACATCTGTATTAGTGTCTTTTTACACAATGGGCTCCTGTATTAGTGTTTTTTTACACAATGGGCTCCTGTATTAGTATCTTTTTACACAATGGGCTCCTTGTTTTAGTATGCTTTTCTCGGTGGCACATTGTTACATTGTATACAATCTGTTTCTCTCCCAGTGCCTCCCAACACCTGCATCTGTGCTACAAGTGTTTTCTGGGTACTTTTCCACTCTCTCGTCCCTGTCCTCATGTGCCCTATGACCTAGTTTTTTCTGCTTGGCATTACATCACATGCACGCTTCTTTCACATGTACATAGGACAAGCAGAATTCTCCAACAATATCAGCCTAGAAAATCGCAACTTTACATTTTCTGTCTGTCTTAGTGCACGATGTAACTATAGAAGAGTCAAGTTTTAAATAAGAAAAATATCGAAACACTGGTCCTTTTTTTGTGAGAAATGCTAATGGTCTTGTGCACTTTAATGATGTATGCTATTGCTAAGCTATGCTAAAGTGCTGAATGGATTCAAAAAAGGTAAAACTCAACAGTTTAACTCTGGGGGAGTTGTAAAATAAGCCTATTTCCAAAAAAAAAAAAAAGTGGAGTATCCCTTTAATGGCAAATTGTTAGCTGGATATGGCCTTTTCTGAAGATTTTTACTCTTCAGCCCCAGCTGACTACGGGTTCCCAGCAGTAATAAACAGTAACTGAATTTAAATAATACAACAATATTTTGGGCTCTGTCTTTTACAATCTTTAATTGTAATTTAATTAATTTAATGACAGAGACACCATGTTCATTAAACCACAGTTTAATAAAAAGAAAAAGAAGACATTTTATGGTTAGTTTCCTCCCCCCTGCAGTACCGAATCCACACCGAACCATGACTTCAAAACCGAGGTACATACCGAACCATGAGTTTTGTGTGCCGTTACACCCTTACCGGCTACACATGTTGTAATACAACAGCTGTATTCCCAACACCTCCGTGTTGCTGTTGTTGTTTTTGGTGTGTAGGCATACCAACGCAACGGCAAGAGACACACAAATCAGACCTTAACATACAGTTGCAATACACACTGTGGACATTCAGTCATTTAGATCATATTTGGACTGGCAGATCATATTTGAAGTTGCCCAATGATCAAGCCAGAGGCAATTGTGGCAAGTAATAAAACAAAAAAGGTTGGTTTTAGATACAGGAGAAAAAAAAACAAAAACGATGGGTCAGTTCTCCTCGGGCTATAATATAGTGTAAACATAATGTCATGTTTCTTTTCGTCTTCTATATACAGTAAGACCAAGTTTTGACCAGTTGATTTTCTTTCCTATTCTCAGAGTTGGATGCTTTCCGCAATGGAGGAAAAGAACCTCAAAGTGAGATCATGCTGTGTTTCGGAGAAGAACTGTATGATGGAGACAACATCTCTGATAAACACATCATCATTAAGGTAAATACCTTATAGGAAGGTAGATGCTAAAAAATGTTTTGGGACATGTACAGTGAAAAAAAAAATTCTGTTTATACATTTGTTTTGGGAGCACTTTTCATTTGAATTTTTTTCTCTCCAGATCTCTCTACCATGGGTTGAGTTGCAGATAGAAGAGGTCAAGACCCTAAGAGACCCTATTGCAATTCTCAAATGTTTGGCCAGCCAGTCTCCTACAGGGGAAGTGACTCTGAACCTTTGTTGAAGTATTGGAGTAACAAACCTCTAAGATATCACTCACAGCATTCTAAACATTAAGGATCAAAATGAAGAGGAAAATGGCTTAAGACAACTAGTAGAAACACATTACTGTTAGTGGAAATGCTGCAGTTATTAGTTGCTTAAATATATATAGCAGTTAAATATTTATAAGTAATACCTTTGTATTACTGCATTGTAGACATCTTTAGTCAATAGGCATGTCGGCCAAAAGCTGAATACCTTGGTCCAAAGCAGGCCAACTGGGGTTTGAAGAGTGGTCTTGAACAACAGCGTTTAGCAGAAGTTTACCAGAATCAGGAGATGGTCGACACTGCTGTTCATTTCCCATGTTGTCATACCAGGCTACCAGTTCATTTCAAGACATTTTAAACACTTTTCAGCTTTTTAGGCACCAAGGATTGTTTGAAATAACTTACGATAACGCTAATGTATCATTGTATTTGTCACTTTATATCAATCAATGGCAATAAATGTTGTTGTCACTTGCCTTGTCTCAATCGTAAAGGCATAAACTGAAAGCTTTTTTTAGATTTTATCGACTAAGCAGTATGAGGCTACTTGTTTTAGCTCATGCCAACTTTAGTCATCAATAGCTATACAAAAACATTGAATCATGCAAGTATCAGGGGTGTCATGCATCTTTTTTAGTGATCCAGTCAAGCACCCTCTTTATACTTATTTTTCTTCACCATCATCTTCCCCTAAAAGTGTGTGGGCATTATAACAAGGCAATTAATGTGTTGGAAATATTGAGAATTTATTTATTTTTTTTCCCCCTGAATCCCTGAGTCAACGACCTACCAAAGGCTTTACATTTTTTTCTCCATTTTGATACAAAAAAATAAAATAAAAAATTGTACTCATTCTAGGCTATTGGTCTGATCTTTACCAAATTTCATAAACAGCTGCTAGGGACAGTGATGGAAATTTTTATTTTTATCAAATCATTGCAAAGATTTAAGCATAATTTAATCTGATCTAAAACTTAGTCTGCTGCTACACATTTTTCACGAATTCACCTCTCCTGAACATAATGTTTAAACTTAACAAAACTTGATATAAACCAGAGGAAATTCAGAAAATACACTCCCAAATTGGATAAAAATTCCACCTATGACGACACTACAATGAATGAAGTAGGTATTTGATATTTTAGGAAAATTGGTATTTGTTTCCTTTGGTAGACCTGCTAAAATATACACTAATATGACTACAATGTCAAATCTCACTTGTTTTCATGTATGCTTTAATGTTCTTGTTCATACATCTGTATAATTATCTATAAACATCTGTGTATTGTAGGTCTGTTTTATTGATTGTTGCTGACCATCTCCCTCTTCCCTCCCACACCTTTATTCATCCATTTAATCTTTACTTTGTATTGCTACTCAGCATGTGTGATTATTTGCTCCCCTGGGGACGGTATTCCAGAAAGTAGGCTTGACTTAACATGATAGTAACCCTGAATTCTGATTGGCTTAAACAGATTAAATTGAATAGTGCCAGTTGACTTTCATTGTGTGGGCAAAAACACAGAGACAATTCTCAAAATATGTTTTATGTTCCACAGAAGAAAGAAAATCATACAGGTTTAAAAATGCAAACATATTAGCAGTGCTGAAAAGAAGGGAAGAGAACAGGAAATAAAAGCTCCAGACACACCCGAAGATTCTCATATTTCAAATCATGCTTCTCTGAGTGCTTTGGTTTGTTCTCAATTTGCTGCAAGGAATCACCTACTCATCTATAGTCATGGTCAAAATTGATGGCACCCCTGGTAAATATGATCAAAACTGGCTGTGAAAAATATCTTTCATGAAAAAAAATCACAAAAATCTAACCTTTCATTGAAGTAAAAGAATTGAAAGTAGGGGTAAATCACTTTATGAAATAAATGTTTTTCTCCAAAACACGCTGGCCATAATTATTGGCACCCTGTTATTAAATACTTTTTGCAATCTCCTTTTGAACGAGATAACTGCTCTGAGTCTTCTCCTATAATGCCTGATGAGTTTGGAGAACACCTGACCAGAGATCAGAGACCATTCCTCCATACAGACTCTCTCCAGATCCTGCAGATTCCCAGATCCATGTTGGTGCTTCTTCTCTTCAGTTCACTCTCCACTCATCAGGTCAGGACACTGGGACGGTCATGGCAGAAGCTTCATTTTGTGCTCCCCAACACATTTTTTTGATGTTTGTTTTGGATCGTTGTCCTGATGGAAGATCCAACCACGGCCCAATATTAGATTTCTAGAGGAAGGTGTCAGGTTTTGATTTTTTTTTCTGTTGATATTTGATAGAATCCATAATACCATATATCTGAACAAGATGTCCAGGACCTCCAGCAAATAAATAGGTCCACAACATATAAGATCCAGCAGTATATTTAACCGTAGGCATGGGGTACTCTTCATCCCTGTTTGCACCAAACACATCTAGTGTGTTTGCTGCCAAAAAGCCAGTTTTTTTTTAGTTTCATCTGACCACAGAAGGCTGTGCCATTTGAAGATCCAGTCGTGTCTGACCACTGAATATGCTGGAGTTTGTTTTTGGAGGAGCGAGGAGGATTTTTCTTGAAACCCTCCCAAACAACATGTGGGGATGTAGTTTGTCTGACAATTTGATTTTTAGTTTTTCCGACCCCAAGACTCAACTAATCTCTGCAATTCTCCATCTGTGATCCTTGAAGAGTCTTTGGCCACTCAAACTTTCATCCTCACCGTCCATGTAAGGGTTAATGCCCGACGAGGTGTCCATCGTCAGGTTTTAATGGACGACGGCGAGGCGTAAACCGGCCGACGCGCAACGGAGGACGGTTGCCTCCGCCGAAGTCCATTAAAACCTGACAATGGACCCCTCGGAGGGCATTAACCCGCTTATACCATGGTCACTTGCCAAATAAAACATTTTTAAAACATTAGTTTATATTTTAATTAGGCTAAATCTAGTTTTTACAAATAATAACTTGCCTTGCCTGACTGTTTATTTAGCAACCGGAGATATTTATAGTCCGCTTAGCTCGTATCCCTTCAGGTTCACAAATGCATTTTTTTTTTTCATGAAACACAAAGGTAGGCATAGTTTTTTTTTTATTACACATAAAACAATTAATCAAACAACAATAAAAAAACAATTAGCTCTGAGCTCCAGCGATTTGCGCTTAAAGGATTAGTTCACTTTTGAAAAAACTTTTGCTGATAATTTACTCACCCCCATGCCATCAAAGATGTCCATGTCTTTCTTTCCTCAGTCGAAAAGAAATTTAGGTTTTTGATGAAAACATTCCAGGATTTTTCTCCATATAATGGACTTCAATGGGAACCGGATGGTTCAAGGTCCAAAAGACAGTTAATAACTGTTTCAGATGCAGCTTCAAATGTCTTTAAACGATATCAGACGATGAATAAGGGTCTTATCATGCGAAACGATCGGTTATTTCAAAGCTTATTCCAAAAATGTAACTTTTCTAAGGACAAATGCTAGCCTTTCTCCATTCTGTGAGGCGCGTTTGTAACGTCACGTAATACGTAATTACGTTCAAAAGGTCACGGGCGACGTAGCCGGAAGTACAGAATCAAAATCGTCCGACATCGTTGTTTTACCTTTTAATTTCTTTTTTGTAAACGGCGTTTGAGTTAGTTTTCACGTTCAACCTATGCGTTCAACTTGTAAACACTGACTCTGTACTTCTGGCTACGTCGCCCGTGACCTTTTGAACGTAATTACGTACTACGTGACGTTGCAAACGCGCCTCACAGAATGGAGAAAGGCTAGCATTTGTCCTTAGAAAAGTTACATTTTTGGAGTAAGCATTGAAATAACCGATCGTTTCGCATGATAAGACCCTTATTCATCGTCTGGTGTCGTTTAAAGACATTTGAAGCTGCATCTGAAACTGTTATTAACACTATCTTTTGGACCTGAACCATCCGGTTCCCATTGAAGTCCATTATATGGAGAAAAATCCTGGATATGTTGGAATGTTTTCATCAAAAACCTAAATTTTTTTTCGACTGAGGAAAGAAAGACATGGACATCTTGGATGACATGGGGGTGAGTAAATTATCAGCAAAAGTTTTTTCAAAAGTGAACTAATCCTTTAACGTTATAGAGGGCAATAAATTGATCAGATCAAAGAGAGGGTCATTTGCCTCAGGCTCCTTAGGCTTGAAACGCTGTAACGTTCAGCCTTCTCCTGCATTGGTTGTCTGGACAGCTGCGTAAAACTCCCGCTGGGTCTCATTCAGGGGTGCGTTTCCCGAAAGCATCGTTATCCAACTATGGTCGCAAGTTACGTCGTTACATAGAGTTCAATGGAGCAGAGCAGCAGCGGTGTAATTTTCTCCGTTTTATTTACATTTTTTCTTTCTTCAGCAGCATACCAGTCGTCAAAGTTGCCATATTCTCCATAAATGTTAAAAGAAATAGCACGAAGTCGCTCATTGTTGTATTAGGCTATAATATCTAACGTTAGATGATAGAGCTAGAGCATGTGACTGCCTGTTGCTATGGTTACTCACAGCCGTTGTGGGCAGCGCATTTATTTATTAATTTCAAATGGTAAACAGGCAGTTTCACCAGAACTACTTTACTAGGTGTCCTCTATCACTTTTTAACGGACACCCTGCAGCCAATCAGAATCGAGTATTCACCCAGACCATGGTATAACTAACGTTAGATGATAGAGCATGTGACTGCCTGTTGCTATGGTTACTCACAGCCGTTGTAGGCAGCGCATTTATTTATTAATTTCGAATGGTAAACAGGCAGTTTCACCAGAACTACTTTACTAGGTGTCCTCTATCACTTTTTAACGGACACCCTGCAGCCAATCAGAATCGAGTATTCACCCAGACCATGGTATAATAAGGCAATATAGACACAAGTCCTCTTCGTGGCAGATTCCTAACATCTTTAGTTGATTATAACTTCTTAATTATTGTCCTGATGGTCAAAATGGGAATTTTCAATTCTTTAGCTATTTTCTTACATCCACTTTCTATTTTGTGAAGCTCAACAATCTTTTGCTGCACATCAGAACCATGTTCTTTGGTTTTATTCATTGTGATGGATGATGAAGGGGATTTGGCCTTTGTGCTTCCTCATATTTAAACTCCTTGAAACAAGAAGTAATGACTGGACAATTTCATGTTCCTAGTAATCACCCTGGTGTGCTTAAAAATTAAAATATTAATGGAAATATATTTCAGAGATTTTTCTCATAAAAAATTCTAGGGGTGCCAACAATTATGGCCAGCATTTAAACATTTACACTCACCGGCCACTTTATTAGGTACCCCATGCTAGTAACGGGTTGGACCCCCTTTTGCCTTCAGAACTGCCTCAATTCTTCGTGGCATAGATTCAACAAGGTGCTGGAAGCATTCCTCAGGGAGTTTGGTCCATATTGACATGATGGCATCACACAGTTGCCGCAGATTTGTCGGCTGCACATCCATGATGCGAATCTCCCGTTCCACCACATCCCAAAGATGCTCTATTGGATTGAGATCTGGTGACTGTGGAGGCCATTTGAGTACAGCGAACTCATTGTCATGTTCAAGAAACCAGTCTGAGATGATTCCAGCTTTATGACATGGCGCATTATCCTGCTGAAAGTAGCCATCAGAAGTTGGGTACATTGTGGTCATAAAGGGATGGACATGGTCAGCAACAATACTCAGGTAGGCTGTGGCGTTGCAACAATGCTCAATTGGTACCAAGGGGCCCAAAGAGTGCCAAGAAAATATTCCCCACACCATGACACCACCACCACCAGCCTGAACCGTTGATACAAGGCAGGATGGATCCATGCTTTCATGTTGTAGACGCCAAATTCTGACCCTACCATCCGATTGTCGCAGCAGAAATCGAGACTCATCAGACCAGGCAACGTTTTTCCAATCTTCTATTGTCCAATTTCGATGAGCTTGTGCAAATTGTAGCCTCAGTTTCCTGTTCTTGGCTGAAAGGAGTGGCACCCGGTGTGGTCTTCTGCTGCTGTAGCCCATCTGCCTCAAAGTTCGACGTACTGTGCGTTCAGAGATGCTCTTCTGCCCACCTTGGTTGTAACGGGTGGTTATTTGAGTCACTGTTGCCCTTCTATCAGCTCGAACCAGTCTGGCCATTCTCCTCTGACCTCTGGCATCAACAGGGCATTTCCGCCCACAGAACTGCCGCTCACTGGATGTTTTTTCTTTTTCGGACCATTCTCTGTAAACCCTAGAGATGGTTGCGCGTGAAAATCCCAGTAGATTAGCAGTTTCTGAAATACTCAGACCAGCCCTTCTGGCACCAACAATCATGCCACGTTCAAAGTCACTCAAATCACCTTTCTTCCCCATACTGATGCTCGGTTTGAACTGCAGGAGATTGTCTTGACCATGTCTACATGCCTAAATGCACTGAGTTGCGGCCATGTGATTGGCTGCTTAGAAATTAAGTGTTAACGAGCAGTTGGACAGGTGTACCTAATAAAGTGGCCGGTGAGTGTATTTCATAATGCGATTTACCCCCCACTTTCAATTCTTTTACTTCAATGAAAGGTTAGAATTTTGCCAATTTTTTTTTTAATGAAAGATCAAAAGGATAAACAATGCAGATTTATTTTTTTCAGCCAGTTTTGATCATATTTACCAGGGGTGCCATCAATTTTGACCATGAGTGTAAAGAGACTTGATTAATGCACAATGCACATGCATCAGCCATAATACAATCACCATGATTTAGTTAAAGCTGAATTATAAGACTATTCTACATTTTTTAAAAATCAGTTTAGTATGGATGTGTAAAAATTTGTATTAAATCTGAAAAACCGAGAACCCCATGTAGTGAAAGAACCTGATGAAGAACATTTTAGTTTTATTACAGAATTACTTAATTCTTAGATATATCTTTAAATCAACAATTAATAGCTTATTATTAATTTGCTTAAATATGACATGTAGAATGATGAAAGTAAGGAAATATGCTGGTTGTATTATATCTAGGATCAACACACCAAATCATAATGAACAAGAAAAATATGTTTCTGCATATTTCATTTAGATCATAATGACAAAATGAAGCGCGATACACAGTCAAATAGTATTAAAAACAGAATTTAAGTGAAAACACTATGACATGAGCTGATTTAGTCTGTATAGTTAAACATTTCCATTGGCTGGGGAGACCAGCTCCATGATCTTGGCATTGAGTTTCGGATTGGTCCAATCTTTTGTGATGTCATCCAAATGGCTGTCAAAATCCACCAATAGTGCCTGATCACCAGAGCTGATCAGCTGATTAACTATGGAACAGGTTTCTTCCCACTGCCGAAGCATTATTCTAATGAAAACACATGTCGTTAAAAGCTGCACTACAACATTATCATCAAAAACAAAACAGAGAGAGATTTTCTTACGTGTGTTTGTCTTTGAGTGCCCAGCGAGCGTCTTTGCGCTCATACATTACAATCGGAGGAACACGGCAGCCTGGAAACATCTTTTCTCCATCGATCTGAGGCAAGCATTTTTCCAATTAAAAAAGGGACTTTTCCTAGTAACTTTCATAATAAGGTGACATTTCCCACAAGTAAATTTCCCCCCCCCAAAATTACCATGAGTAACACGGCATTGTTACACTGCTCGAAGATCTTCTCTGCGATCTTCAATGCACAGGGTGTAGGGCTGGAAAAAGACAGTAAGAGAAAGTGAAATGCAGTGGAAAAATAAGGAACTCAATATAAGAAAAAATGAAGGAGTACCTGCTGTCTGACACACAAGCGTTGGCCTGATAATATCCCACAATCCTTTGCTGTGTTTGTGCACACCAAACATCGACCTACAACAGGAAATATCATGTTATCATGAATTCTAGATTTCTAGAGCAGCATATCAATGTCATTACAATTCACATAGAAAACCCCTTTATCCAACCCCTTTATCTTACAAATGAGGAATAGAACAATGTCATGCTGTTAATGCTGCTAATATAGATAATTCAACATCATTCTTCAATTCTTTCAAACTGGGCAGCCACATTTGGGAAAAAAAATATTAGAAAGCAATAAAACATTTAGGTATTGGATATTTCAGAAGAACATGTAATCTACTTAAACCAGGGGTAGGCAAGTATGGTCCTAGAGAGCCGCTGTCCTGAAGAATTTGGCTCCAACACTGAAAAAACCTCTCCTGCGTTCAGCCTTAGTAATCCTGAACATAGATATCCATAATAAAGGCTAGATGTCGCATCTGCGCTGCTGGATAGTGAAGGTCGACGTCTGCAAAGATATGTATATAAAGGCTAGATGTGTTACGGCGGAGTTTCCATCGTCATCACCGGCGGCCATCTTGTCACAGACAAGCTGATGAGTGGTCAGCACGAACACAAATACTCGACGAAATACAAACGGTTAGGTTTCTTACAAACGTTATTAACGTGGCTATAATTATCTGGATTATTATTTATTTATACACTTTTTATTCATATGCAGTGTCATAACTACATCTCTGACATTTATAACAAAACAAACCGTTTGAAAATCGGTAGAAAATTGAGCATTTAAATAGTACATGTACCATTAACACAATGTTACGAGTGAGCGAGCTGCCTGTGACAAGATGGCCGCCAGGTGCAGACGTCGACCTCCATTGGCCAGCAGCGACGACATATCTAGCCTTTATATAGATATCTATGGACGTCTGCACCTGGCGGCCATCTTGTCACAGGCAGCTTGCTCACTCATAACATTAGTTGCATATCCACTGCCGGGCTAGGGCCGGGCCGGGGCTAACAGCAAGCCAAGTGGCTTCGGGCCTCAAGCACCAGGCTTGCGTGTCCACTGCCGAGCCAGTAGCCCCGCAGCGTGTCCACTGCCGATCCAGTAACCCCGCCCCTAACACGCCTTTCTGGTTCAAACGACATACAACCCAACCCATTTCAGCGGGTATTATGAATTTATTTCATGAATTTATTTTTTAAGTTAGGAAGATAGCGTGTATATTACCTCACCGGCCGTGGCTGCAATAGTGTCCCGATTGTTTCGCGGGTCGCCAATACAATGCAATAGTGCGCCCGCAACTTTTAAATTTTTTTCCTGAACTTTAAGCGTTGCTCGCTGAATGCTTAGCTTAGAAAGTTCAGCATCGATGTATTTTATAACGTACTCGTTTCTTCACACACCGTCACATTGATCTTGTACCCTTTCTTCTGCCCAAATGCTCAAAAGAGCTTTGGTATCTTCGACAGACCAGTACAGGCGATTCTCCATTTCAAGCAGCAAATATTTTGCGCGATATAAAAAAGTGAAATGTGCATTTTGCTTCAGATCATAACATTCCATAACACAGCTAAACTCCACCTTTTACCTTGAGCACGCCTCTAGCCCGAGCTGGCCCGCTTTGGCCCAAGGTATTCGACGGGTCAGAAATCCTGGCCGTTGGCCCTGAGTAATCCCCGATCAAGCCCTGGAAGTGACAGTGGAAACGCAACTGGCCCTGGCACGCACTAGCACGGCTCAGCCCTGGCCCGGCAGTGGAAATGCGGCTATTGCGTTTTAATGGTGCTTGTACTTTCTAAATAACCATAACTTGCTCAATGGTTTGGTTTGTTATAAACGTCAGAGATGTAGTTATGGTACTGCATACTTATGAATAAGTGTATAAATAAATACTTATACAGAATTATAGCCACATGAATAACGTTTGTAAGAAACCAAACCATTTGTAAATCAGTCAAGATTTCAACGAGATGAGTAGTTTGTTTTCGTGCAGATCACTCATCTTACATAAGGTACCACAGAGCCCGCCAGGAAGCTTGCCTGTGACAAGATGGCCGACGGTGATGGCGATAGAAACTCCGCCATAAGACATCTAGCCTTTATTATGGATATCTATGTTCCTGAAGACATTGATTAGCTTGTTCAGGTGTGTTTGATTAGGGTTGTAAATAAATTCTGCAGGACAGTGGCTCTCTAGGACCAAACTTGCCAACCCCTGACTTAAACATTGATTGAGATAACCAAAAATATATATACAAAATCATCATTATACAGAAATTTCTAGTTAACCTTTAACACATTAAAAAAAAATCTGTCCCAAATTTGATGCTTCCAAAAAGGTTTCATCCACTGACTAAATGATTTGATTGATTTTCTTCACCCTGTTTACACCTGATATTAAGATGCATTTTGGATCACAAGTAGATGAGGGAGACGCATACCCATTTACACCTGTTGTTTTAATCCGTGACTTTTGTCCACTTTCACTTTCGAGTACTTATATTACATCGAGTACTTAACACATCAAAAATTGTAAATGGAAACTCAAACGTGCCTGCTTGTCATGCGAGAACAATCTACATTGCTTCAAGCTTGAAAATATTGAGGACAGACTTTCAATGGATGGACTTTCATGACCTCTGATGCCTGATCCTTTATTTTCTGTCAGGTGTCGTGCAGTAGGTGACGGTATGCACCTTCAAGTGGGTTTGCCAACTGCCATTAAAAGGAAAATATATAAATGCCTCATCCTATTCTATATCTGATGCTAACTTGTGTAAAAAAAAAATCACTCTCAAGCAGTGTTGGGCAGTAATGCATTACTTACGGCGCTTTTCCATTACCACTACCAACTCGACTCGGCTCGCCTCAGCTCGCTTTTCGTTACGTTTTCCATTGCAGACAGTAACTATCTCTGGCCAAACTATTTAAAAATAGCGCGGTTATTCTGGATACTCCATCTGGCGCTTGTAATGATGACGCAGTGAATGGTGATTCTCTCTGACCAATCAGCAGTTGGCATTGTTTTCACGTGACATTTTAGTATCGCCTAAGCTAGTCTTAGCTCGCTCAGAACCTCGCCGGAGGTGGTACAAAAAAAGTACCCGAAAGCAGGAACAGGTACAACTTTTACACAGTGTAAAACCAAACAAAGACGATCCGAGCCAAGGTGGTACTGTAGTGGAAAAGCGACATTAGTAACTTTGTAATTTGATTACTTATTTTAGTTACGGAGTAATGAAACGCATGTTATAATTTCCAAAATAGTAATTCAAATATAGTTCCAATTTATTATACATTACAGCTGTGTTATATTTCTGCCAACAGACTGCGGTGTTTTATCACCTAGATTGTAAAAAGAGAAAAAGCTTCCGCGACGTCATCTATCCGAGACCTAATTTCACTGGTAAGAGCTTGCGCAGTGGGTAAATCAATGAAAACAAAGTCAGCATGGAGAGAGAAAATGACACGTTCTGTAGCTGGAAATAGAAGCATTGTTATGAGTTTATTCTACTGTCGATTCCAGTCCAAATATGAAAATATTTTAAAAGTTTAGAGTTGAAAGTCAGATGAGAGTGAGACTGGCTTAATTTTGTTTGTTGCGAGAGAGGTTTTCTGGGGGGTTGGTTGGGTAGTAATGTAACTTGTTACTTTTTAAAAAAAGTAATCAGAACTTAAAAAGGAGTAATCAGAAATTTAATTAAATTTCCAGAGTAACTTGCACAACACTGCTCTCAAGACATTTAATGTTTATTTTTTATATGCAATCAGACTATCTGTCGTTGTTTCGCTTCAGACTTGACTGACAGACTTTCTGACACTGCGAACTTCATGCTTATCTCCACTTTTCTCTCGCTGTGCTAGTTTTCCACTGCCAACATTCATTAAAGACGTAGTTACCTGTGTAAGAGCGAGCTGTGTAATTGGAGCCAAAGACAAGTGCGAGTGGAGCAGCGGCACACAGTCTGTGATACACAAAGCTCCCCCTGCTGGACTGGAGGACAACAGCAGGCCATTCACACTGCAGCGTGGAAACTGACTGGCATGTAGGAACATTTTGGCATAAGCCAGACAGGACAACTCCACCTCCCCCATCTGAGAAAAACCCAAAGGGGGGAAAATAAAGACAGATTTTATCACTGTTTTTTTGTGAAATATTGTGAAATATTATTATGTCTTAAAAAAACAACCATTTTCTATTTAAATATAATGTATTTATGTGATGCAAAGCTGAATTTCTAGCAGCCATTACTCCAGTGATGATGGAGGATCATTATGACTGACTGAGGCTGACTTATGATCCTTCATAAATATGCTTATAATATGCTTATTTGGTGTTCAATTATTAATTAATTATTACTGGTGCTATAATCAGTTATTACAGTTCTTATAATTATAATGTCAGTGTTTTTGCAGCTTAATATTTTTGTGGAACCCGTGATCTTTTTTTTTTCAGGATGCTTTGATAAAGTTCAAAAGAACTGAATTTTTTATAAAGAAAGAAATCATCATTTTGATCAATTTAATGGATCCTTGTTGAATATACTGTAGGTGTTGTGTTTTCTTTATTTAATGGTACTGTATGTTGTTTTCACAAAAATATTAAGCAGCACAACTGTTTTTAACTTTGAGAATATGTTTCTTGAGCACCAAGACAGCATAGAATGATTTCTGAAGGATCATGTGACTCTGACGAGTAATATCTGCTGAAAAATCAGCTTTACCATCACAGGAATAAATTATTTTAAATAATAACAATATTTTACAACATTGCTGATTTACAGTATTGTTAATAAAATAAAAATGCAAGCTTAGTGAGCATAAAAACTTTCAACCATTTTAAAAATCTTAAAACACTCCAAACTTTCAACAGGTAACGTTAGTGTATGTGTTTGGATATTACTCTAATTTTTGCCATTTCACTCTTCTGGGTTTTGTAAATAATTTGCACTCCTCTTTGGTGAAAATATTCTATCTTAGATTAAAGGACTTTTAAAAATAAAACTTTTTACCCTATTATTTGTCATCCAAGATGTCCACGTCTTTCTTTCTTCAGTCAAAAAGAAATTAACCTCGTCACAGACACAGACGTCACAGACGCTTTGTCCATATTTTTTACAGTCTATGGTTTGAACAGGAGAGTCACAAACGCTCATCACAGATCAGAGCAAGGTGAGCATTTGTGCTTATAAAACTATAAAAAAAAATATTTTATTTATTTTTGAAATGACCAATCGTTTCGCTAGATAAGACCCTTATTCATCGTCTAGTGTCGTTTAAAGCCCTTTAAAGCTGCACTGAAACTCATTTGGACCTTAAACCGTTTGGTTCCCATTGAAGTCCATTATATGGAGAAAATCCTGGAATATTTTCATCAAATAACGTTACCTTAATTTCTTTTCGACTGAAGAAAGAAAGACATGGACATCTTGGATGACATGGGGGTGAGTAAATTATCAGCAAAAAGTTTTTTTTTTTTTTTTAAGTGAACTACTCCTTTAACCATCATAACAACTTAAATAAATCTGAACAATTGCAGAAAGACTTAAGGAGGAGGCCTTTTTGTGCGGTGCTTTTTGGCTTATGTTGCTCCGGTTTTACCCCACAATTCAAAATCATGAAGGACATGTGCATTGGAGACAGCAAATTGTTTATCTGTATGTGTGCGAATGTGTGTACTTTATCTGTACATGTCACGCTTTGTTGGGAAGATAGATTGAAAAATGCAAAGTAACAAAAAACACACAAGGTTCAAGCAAATCATAAACTGCCAAATAAAAACACTCTAGGAAGGATTCTTTCTAGATTTTGATATTGTAAGCCTCACAATCTATGGTTAATAACGTAACAAGGTTCATAATAATAATATAGTCCAAGTACATAATCAATCAATCGTTGATCACACAGCGTTTTTCTTTTCGTCATCTAAAATTCACAGAATATAATTACCTTTGTGTTGCTTCCCTTTTGCAGTAGAAAATATGAGAAGTCAATAGTTAAATCAAACAGATTAAAACATAAATATTGACTGTTCACTTCATACGGACTCGAAGCACACGGACAGGATAACAGATAAAAGCAGCGTCATTTTCTTCTTCGTGACGTCATTGACGTTGTTTTGAACATGCAGCGCATTACTGCCGCCTGCAGGTCTCAATAGTAATAACTTGTTTTGGCGTCATCACTCATTTACGATGTTGTTTTGTAGGCCTAGATTTACACATACAGTATACTTGTGTGCAGCCTGTGCTGTGTTTACTCTTACAAAAATAAGGGAAAAGCTCAACTATTCCATCAAATGAGGTTAGGTCAGGTGTGCACATGCTATGTTATAAATATGATAGGAGAAAGCCTTTTTCCCTGTTTAGTGAAATAGTATTTCCTTTCATATACATATTCGCTGCTAACTTACCTAATATTCCCTAAGCTTCAGAATGCAGAAAAGTCAGTAGAGAAGCCTGCATGTTGTGGAAAGGTAGGCCTACACCCTTTTCTTCCCCTCAGTAAATATGGATGTTAGTGTAGGCTATATGCCGTTCATATCGTCTTTTCTGATAAAATTATGACACATAGTTGTTTTAACCTTCGTCCAATGTGATATAGACATAAACTAAACAAAAAGCCTTAAATGTAGGATACCTAAATAATTCAAACTGAAAAGTAATCATCATTTGAAGTTAAACTAAAACCTTTCATTCAAGTCAAATGAACAACACCATTGGCTGTAGTTGGTTTTACACGGTTGATTTTATTGAGTTTTATCTGTTCCTGTTATTATAAGATTACTTGTTTTAATCACATGGAACCACAGAATGAATGCGTGTGACTGTGTATGTGAACCCTGCTGGCTATTTGGAGACCACATTCACCCCACAAAAATGCAGGGTTCTCAAGTTTGAGCAAAAGCTTGGAGTGAGATCACACGCGGTTAGGGGAGGAGCCATAATGAAGCCCCGCCCCACCCATCCCCGCCCCCAATTTTACCCATTGTTCATAATTAACCAGAACAAATTAAAATTATAACAATTAGGCCTAGTAAATCTAATAAATGACAGAGCAATTCATCACATCAAATACTCTTTAATGAAGTATTACAAATATAGCTAACCAAAAATATAACAAATTGCTCCAAACAGTTTCAAACAAATCTTTAAAAATTGCATTTTGATTTTTGAATGCGTCTTCTATCTAGACGAATGATTTATTGTGTGGTGGGACATTGAGAACAAATGGACAGATTAAAGTGCACCACCTCTTCCACTGTGTCCTCCTCTAATCTGGCAACCTTTTTAGGGGGCTTACCCTTTGGTGCCCAAAATGACAAAATATCTTTCTGCTTTTTTCCTGACATCTTTGAAAAATACAAATGCAACATTATGACAATGATTAAATATTACCCAGAGCAATCTGCGGTGTAATACATCCCTAATGTAACTAGAAAGACTATTAATATTACAGTATAATATAATTTAAAATAAAATCAGTAAATCTTCATTCCTTTCCATACCCACTAACATTTCTCTTAGTTTCAGATAACATAAGATAGCCAAACTGAGCCTGGTTGCAAAGTAGTTGTAGAGTTTTTGACTGCATCAATAATAATGTACGATGGGCTACATATTAAATGTTCTAGCCCAAAAATGTTAGACGAGCTTCTTCCAACTTACCTTCTTCTCCATCACGACACATGTGTTCGCGCGATGTTTTTGGTTACCTAGTAACGAACGTAAGGTGGCCGAGGATGTTCCGTCCATTTCCGTGTGTTCGCGCTACTGAATGACATGTCATGTATAGATCAGTGGTGCACGCAGCGCGCATGTTGCCTAGTAACGAACGCAATCTGGCGGAGATACGCGCTGGCGGCAGGAAACTTCACTTTGTTTGCCTGCGCCTCGTATACAACGTTAGAAAGCTTTCAGCCAGGACAACTTGGTTGGCATTGCCTTTTCAGCGTGAGAAATACACAGTGTGGCGTGTGAGCGTGTGAACCGGTCGAAATGAGTGTGTCTCACGGCCAATGCGTGAGACTTGAGAACCCTGAAAATGCATGGGTGAAGGGTGCCAGAGATTAGGGCCATTTGTCTGAAAAAAAAAAAAATGAAATACACGAGTCCTCTCAGATTCATATTCAAGGTTGCATGAAAACACTTGGTGGTTTCTGTTTGTCTTGCAGCTTCAGCCTGGGTCATGTGTGAATTCAGGCCTAGAACCCCGGTGTCCCTTCTTTAAATAGCTCTTTATTGATTATGACTCTCGCTTACGGCCATACCACCCTGAACACGCCCGATCTCGTCCGATCTCGGAAGCTTAGCAGGGTCGGGCCTGGTTAGTACTTGGATGGGAGACCGCTTGGGAATACCAGGTGCTGTAAGCTTTTGCTTTATCTTCACAAATACACTTCATGGCTCGGCTCCCATGGTTGTTCCTGCTTTATTGTTTTAAATTCAATTGCTTCATTTATTTGTCTTTCATTTCACTTTCTCTCTGGCTTCTGTCTGCTTTCAGTGTGCAAAGGACAGCTCAGTCTCGTCATTACTTCTTCCTCCTCCAGGGGGCGATCGACAGGCTTTTCTCTCTCTTCCTCCTCCAGGGGGCGATCGACAGGCTTTTCTCTCTCTATCTCAGTCTACCATAGAGATTTTTTTTTTCCATTTATACCACACAAGTCCTGTCCAAGCAATACCAACTTGGTCAAGTTTACAGATATGTCACCACCATAGTAAGGAACACATTGGACATAGCTATTGATATCAAAGTAGCTGAAGCTTTTCTTGGATTTCAGATCAGATCTGTAAGTGAACTGGACAGCATTTTAAAAAACGTCATGATATTTCTAAATGTCGTGTTCAGGAATACAACGGAGTGGCCAATATGAGTGGCGTCTATGCGTGAGGGCAGGCCAGGATCAGGGAAAAAGAGACACTTGCAACATATGTACACTGTGCAGCAAATAACCAGAACCTAGTGCTGAATGATGCAGAAAAAACATTCCAGAAGTGTCACAGTTCTATGACACCATTAAATATTTGTATGTGTTTTTGGCCACTATTAAAAGGTGGGCCATGCTCACTGGCTTCGACTCCACAGAGCCCCCACTCAGGTGTCATATCCGAGTTTTCTGTGATGGTTAGGTTTCGTCTTGGGGAATAGAATACACAGTTTGTTCAGTATAAAAACCATTATGATAATGAGTAGACCAACGTGTGTGTGTGTGTGTGTGCTCAGTATGATTAGAAATACAGCTTCATCTACTCATTATTAAAAAATAAAAAAAATAGCATTTTTCCGTCCATCATGTTATTCTTATTTGTGCTTTATTTTGTACAGTAAAGGGAGAGTTCACTTTTACGTATCACTCCCTATATACCATTTTTAATTTTATTTCACTTCACTATTAATGGTTAGAACATGTTCGTTACAGGGTGCTAGAGGGTTCATGGGAGTTTACCCAACCAGTCCACATGTGTTTTGTGGATTTGGAGAAGCCATTCGACTGTGTCCCCCGAGGCGGCCTGTGGAGGGTGCTCCGGGAATATGGGGTCCGGGATCCTTTGCTAAGGGCTGTTCGGTCCCTGTATGACCGAAGCAGGAGCTTGGTTCGCATTGCCGGTAGTAAGTCAGACTTCTTCCCATGAGTGCATGTTGGACTCCGGCAGGGCTGCCATTTGTTCGCTGGTTCTGTTCATAATTTTTAAGGACAGAATTTCTAGGCGCAGCCAGGGGCTGGAGGGTGTCAGGTTTGGGGACCACGCGATTCCGTCTCTGCGGATGATGTTGTCATGTTGGCCCCTTCACACCAGGAAAATTCAGCATGCACTGGGACGGGTTTGCAGCCGAGTGTGAAGCGGCTGGGTTGAGAATCAGCACCTCCAAAACCAAGGCCATGGTCCTCAGTCGGAAAAGGGTGGCTTGCTCACTTCAGGTTGGTGGAGGGATCCTTCCTCAAGTGGAGGAGTTTAAGTATCTTGGGGTTTTGTTAACGAGTGAGGGAAGGATGGAACGGGAGATTGACAGACGGATCGGTGCAGCTTCTGCAGTAATGCAGTCGGTGTACTAGTCTGTTGTGGTGAAGAAGGAGCTGAGCCGTAAGGCAAAGCTCTCAATTTAGCGGTCGATCTACGTTACTACTCTCCCCTATGGTCATGAGCTTTGGGTCATGACCGAAAGGACAAGATCCCGGATACAGGCAGCCGAAATGAGCTTTCTCCGCAGGGTGGCTGGGCGATCCCTTAGAGATAGGGTGAGAAGCTCGGTCACTCAGGAGGAGCTCAGAGTAGAGCCGCTGCTCCTCCACATCGAGAGGGGTCAGCTGAGGTGGCTCGGGCATCTAATCCGGATGCCTCCTGGACGCCTCCCCGGGGAGGTGTACCGGGCACGTTCCACTGGGCGGAGACCCCGGGGAAGACCTAGAACATGCTGGAGAGACTATGTCTCCCGGCTGGCCTGGGAACCCCTCGGTGTCCCCCTGGAAGAGCTGGAGGAAGTGTCTAGGGAGAAGGAAATCTGGGCATCTCTGCTTAGACTGCTGCCCCCGCGACCCGGCCCTGGATAAGCACAAGAAGATGGATGGATGGATGGATGGATGGATGGATGGACGTGTTCATGTATGAAAACAGAAATAAACTATTAAAATGAATTTCAAAGTGGTGTTTTGGGCCCCCACCCTCATAGCGTCCTGGTGGACGCATGCCTTGCATGTGTGGGGACATAACGGCACTTTTTAAACAAAATAATGAGGAATAATTAAATGTGCAACTCTAAACACATTAATCTAAAAAAAAAATGTTGCTACTGTAGAAAGATATGACACCTTTTGTGAAATTTTTCTTCCTCCCAGTAAATGGATGTTATAGTGTATGTCGTTCCTGTTGTCTTCGAGTCAGTCATCATGAGATAAAATTATTACACATATAGTTGTTTTAACCTGGCCAAATGGATTTTGTCCAATGTGATAAAGACATGGACTAAACAAGAAGCCTTAAATGAAAATACCTTAAACAATTCAAGTTAACTGAAAACCATTAATTAAAGTTAAACTAAAACCTTTCATTTCAAGTTAAATGAACAACACCATTGGCTGTAGTAGGTTTTACATGGTTGATTTTATTGAGTTTTATCTGTTCCTGTTATTATAAGATTACTTGTTTTAATCACGTGGAACCACAGAATGAATGAGTGTGACTGTGTATATGTGAACCCTGCTGGCTATTTGGAGACCACATTCACCCCACAACAATGCATGGGTGAAGGGTGTCAGAGATTAAGGCCATTTGTCTGAAAAACAATTAAATATTTGAGTCCTCTCAGTTTCTTATTCAAGGCTGCATGAAAACACTTGGTGGTTTCTGTTTGCCTTGCAGCTTCAGCCTGGGTCATGTGTGAATTCAGGCCGAGAGCCCCGGTGTCCCTTCTTTAAATAGCTCTTTATTGGTTGAGACTCTCGCTTACGGCCATACCACCCTGAACACGCCCGATCTCGTCCGATCTCGGAAGCTAAGCAGGGTCGGGCCTGGTTAGTACTTGGATGGGAGACCGCCTGGGAATACCAGGTGCTGTAAGCTTTTGCTTTATCTTCACTAATACACTTCATGGCTCGGCTCCCATGGTTGTTCCTGCTTTATCGTTTTAAATTCAATTGCTTCATTTATTTGTCTTTCTTTTCGCTTTCTCTCTGGCTTCTGTCTGCTTTCAGTGTGCAAACTAGGACAGCTCAGCCTCGTCATTACTTGTTCCTCCTCCAGGGGCGATCACAGGCTTTTCTCTCTCTATCTCAGTCTGCCATAGAGATGTATGTACTGTATGTTTAGTATGTTTAGAAATACAGCTTCATCTACTCACTGTAAAAGAATAAAAAAGAAACATCCATCCATCATGTTATTTTTATTTGCGCTTTATTTTGTACAGTAAAGAGAGAGTACACTTTTACGTATCACTCTCTATATATACCATTTTTAACTTTATTTCACTTCACTATTAATGGTTAAAATGTGTTCATGTATGTAAGATACAGAAATAAACTATTAAAATGAATTCCAAAGTGGTGTTTTGGGCCCCCACCCCCATAGTGTCCTGGTGGGCGCATGCCTTGCATGTGTGGGGACATAACGGCGCTTTTTAAACAAAATAATCAGGAAAGTGTAAATTAAATATGCAACACTAAACACATTCATCTAAAGACGTGTTTGCTACTGTTGAAAGGTATGACACCTTTTGTGAACTTTTTCTTCCTCCCAGTAAATGGATGTTATAGTGTATGTCGTTCCTGTTGTCTTCGAGTCATGGAGATAAAATTAGTACACATAGTTGTTTTAACCCGGCCAAATGGATTTTGTCCAATGTGACAAAATGTTTATGTTTGCCTTGCAGCTTCAGCCTGGGTCATGTGTGAATTCAGGCCTAGAGCCCCGGTGTCCCTTCTTTAAATAGCTCTTTATTGATTGAGACTCTCGCTTACGGCCATACCACCCTGAACACGCCCGATCTCGTCCGATCTCGGAAGCTAAGCAGGGTCGGGCCTGGTTAGTACTTGGATGGGAGACCGCCTGGGAATACCAGGTGCTGTAAGCTTTTGCTTTATCTTCACAAATACACTTCATGGCTCGGCTCCCATGGTTGTCCCTGCTTTATCGTTTTAAATTCAATTGCTTCATTTATTTGTCTTTCATTTCACTTTCTCTCTGGCTTCTGTCTGCTTTCAGTGTGCAAAGGACAGCTCAGTCTCGTCATTACTTCTTCCTCCTCCAGGGGGCGATCGACAGGCTTTTCTCTCTCTTCCTCCTCCAGGGGGCGATCGACAGGCTTTTCTCTCTTTTCCTCCTCCAGGGGGCGATCGACAGGCTTTTCTCTCTCTTCCTCCTCCAGGGGGCGATCGACAGGCTTTTCTCTCTCTATCTCAGTCTACCATAGAGATTTTTTTTTTCCATTTATACCACACAAGTCCTGTCCAAGCAATACCAACTTGGTCAAGTTTACAGATATGTCACCACCATAGTAAGGAACACATTGGACATAGCTATTGATATCAAGTA